>VWZZ01000851.1:262899-313849 GCA_013399095.1 Psophia crepitans | reverse complement strand
TTTTTTTTTGGGGGGGATTGTTTTTCTTCCTAATTGCACGTTTGCGTGCATGCCCATGTGAGAGCTGCTCCCTGGACACCTCAGCCAGCATTGTGTTAACAGCGTTTGAGCTACCACTTGACCTCCTTTTTGCCATACCTTTTTGTTCAGTGCAATGGGTTGCCTGGATAGCTTTCAATTAAAAGCTGTGTCTGTTTTGTAAGCTTGGAATTGGACAATAATATTTTTTCATTTCCAAACCGAAGCAGAGCTTGTCCTCTTCTTGTGTAAAAAGCACAAGAGGGGCATTTGAGAAGTAAGCAAAGATCCAATGTAAATGCTGAACAGCTCTTGCCTTGATCTGTCCTCTGACATGTGGGCTCTGCCTCCTCCAGTGGCGACTGAAGAGTCCATCTCTAAGCTTGGTGGTCTGATGGGATCCTCAGACATCCAGGGGCTTCTCTGCCAAGGTTGTGGGCCCTTATTTCTAAATCCAGAATCCTCTTCACATCAGTCTGTTTCTCCCGGATTACTGTCATGTGGAAAATGTTACCTCTGCCTGCAGTCATCATTTAGTCTGAGACTGATGGTGCAAGGGTCAAGCATAAAAAAATGGTTAAAAACAGAGGAGTTGCTTCTAGTGACCTTTCTTGGGCAGCCTTTCTCCCTGGGCCCTTGTTTCCCTGCTTTTGCTCTGCCATGGTGCTTTGCTGTGGAACAGGAGGAGAGGCTGTCCAGCAGAGATCCCAGACTCCCACTAACTTCTGCTGAAACCAGTGGGACTTTTTTTGACAAAAGTCATGAGTTTGTGTTTCAGTTCTGCAGGGAATCAGTTCAGTTCTGTAGACCCTCCCATGCTTCAAAACTGTCAGACCTTGGAGTAAAGAAAATCTCCCAAGTCTGGAGAGTGAAAAGGAGGTGTAATGGTATAGAAAGGCAGGTGGAGGGAAGTTTGTATGAAACAGTAACTGTGTCATTCTTCTCATCTCCCAGTATGTTATTGACCGGAATGTAAGTTAGTTGATTTGGGACTGGAGGAAGGCCATGCAAAGATGTTCCCATCACGATTGATCGTGAAGGTTAATCCATGCCTCAACCTCTTTCTCTTTTTGGGGCTGCCCTTGGCACACTGAGCGGTAGAATTGTCGCTGGGCTAATTCCATTTAGCTGTGTTGCTGTCTGCATCTGCTATGTGTGCAGTCGGGATGGTGGGAGTGGTTGTGGAAGCTGAAGCCGTGGTAGCAACGTAGAGCAACTAAACCAACATGTGTGTGCTTCTGTTTGGTTTTGTTTTCTTTCCTTCAGCGCTTTGTGACATGCATCCCATGAGGGCACTCTTTCTGATACCCAGGAACCCTCCCCCACGGTTAAAATCCAAGAAATGGTATGTGTTGGTTATATCTTGTTTGTAGCCCTTTTTGTAGCGTGATGCTTTCTTCTCTCTCATTGCATGCTGTTTTGTTACCTCTTCCACAGAACCATAAAGCAATTTAAGTTTGCAAAAATCACTCTGTTCTTATCTTTTGTGCCACTGAATCAAAGCATGAAATAAAAAGCATGCGTTGTTTAGTTCTGTTTGTCCCAGAGAAATTTTATCTCAAATTGCATGAAAATAAAGACCAAGCTTTTTTTCTTGACAGAGCAGCATCTGTATTAAGGTGATAAATGGATCCGTATTTTAAAAAATAAGCTCCCGCATCACTCTTAAAATGCAGTATGTTTTCTCAAATGTATCATAACACAGAAACAGAGCAGTACTATAGTGTTCTAGTTGCTAAGTTGAAAGGAGCTATTAAAACTAATGAAGGCTTTTACTATAATTATTGTAAACGATTGGAATTGACTGTGTGCTTCTTGCCAGCTGAGAAGAATCCATTAGTACTGGAGGATTTCCTCCCAGTTACTGGTTACAACTAGCACGTATGAAACAAAAATACTCCCTAGAAAGAGGTTTCGTATAGATTGAATGTGATCACAGGATGCTGTGATCCTGTCAAAACAATGAAGTGATTTGACTGCCTTTTCAATATCAACATAATATAAACTTGGCTTGCTTGCTGGGCTTGGTCTTTGCCTGGATTGACTTATTTATCCATTTGTACTGTCAAGACATCCCTCTTCCTCTCATACTTGCTTTCTGCGTAAGTTAAAGGAATAGAGATGCATATACAGTATTTGCATAAGCCTTTCATGAGTGTATTTATTTAGAAACATAACACTTAAGGTGCGAGGAAAAAAAAAAAAACAGTGAAGTTACCTTGAATTCAGCCTCTTAGATTACGGTAGGTAAGTGAAGCAATGGATGGAAACTGCTGTTGTTTTTTATGCTTAACCATGTGGTAGAGGTGTTTGCTGCCCAAGCATGGCAGCAGGTTGAGAGCACCTAGCAATCAAAAAGGTGACTCTGGCCAAAACCAGTGCTGCTGTGACTCAACTGTTTTGATGGTGGTTATGAGAACCACCAGGTTATGGTGGGTTATGAGAAAAGTGCAGTTTTTAGTGTTTCCATTACTAGTGCTTTGCAAAGTGGCTTGTTTGGTGGCTTCTATTTGGAGAAGTTCTCTTTCAAGAGTTCAAATGAAGTGCAAATTTAAGAAGGTGGTGCTCCAGCTTAGCTAGCTTCCGTACCCTGTCACTTCATGCAGTGTGCAGGATGAGCTCAGTTCAGTTCATGCCCTGAAATTGTGTCGGTGAGAATCTGACCCCAAGTGCCTGTGTTGAACAGACAACACTATTCAACACCGCCTATTGTTCTATGAGGATTTTTGGTGTGTGGTTCTTCAGGTAAAAAATAAAATACTCTTAAATTCTCTCAGACCTATCTCAGTGAGCCCAGGGGTGTGCAGAAGCAGCACAGCGCTGCTCACGTCAGGGGAATGCTGGCCGCCATTCTTGTGGCTTTTGGTATGTGGTATGGCTGTTGGGAAGCAGACATGCCTTTAGATAGCATGGGCCTGTGGAGACACACCGTAGCTGCCCTGCCCATGCTCCAAGCAAGCTGGATGCTACCCAGCTCTGGTCCAGAAGTAGCAAAGCTGGGTTTGCATGATTTGCCTTCACTAACAGATCCTGCCTTTCAGGGCAATTATGCCTATGAAAGAGGGCACATTACTGCGAGGCTGTACCTAAGCACTGCAGGTATGTTGGTATCACCCTGTGTCTGTCCAACCCTGTTGTCCATCCAGCCTGGTGCTCAGCTGGAGCCCACTCAGCTCTGTTTAGGAGGCACATTTGTAGACAGCACTTGTACCATCCTCTGGGACCTGATGCTCTTTGAGGAAAGGAATTAAGCTTTGAGGAAGAACAGAAAAACTGTTTGAACTAAGTTTTACCTGTGATCTTGTCTTGTTTGTTTTTTTTTTTTTTCCCCTCTCTGCTTTCTCAGGTCAAAAAAGTTTTTCAGCTTTATAGAAGGTTGTCTAGTGAAGAATTACATGCAGCGACCTTCTACAGAGCAACTCTTGAAACATCCCTTTATACGTGACCAACCAAATGAAAGGCAAGTCCGAATACAGCTTAAGGACCATATAGACAGGACCAGGAAGAAGAGAGGAGAGAAAGGTATGCCGCTTCTAAAAATTCAGTATTGCAGCTTCTTAAAAACATGTATTTTTGTCCTACTTTGCATTCTAAATCCCCATGCCTAGAAAAGCTTCAAACAACCCAAGCCCTTGAAAGGTTCTTTTTTAATTTATATTTCAATTATCAGCAGGCTTTTAGGTTTTGTTCTGTCCTCTACAGAGAAAGTATCAATTTCAAGTGTCTTATTTTCAGATAAGTTAAATTTACTCCCTTTTGGGCCGCTGCCTCTTTCATACAAGCATTAAAGAGTATTTAGGAGGATATTGGCATATATGCTTTCACTTCTTTGGTCTGCGGTAGGTTTATTCCTGGGATGATGCCATAAATCAGACTTGCAGGAAATAACCCATCACAAGAGCTATGAAGTGAATATCTTGGGAAGCCTGTTCCCTTTATTCAGGTGGTACCAAAGTTGTCCACGTGTCCTGTCTTACATGTAAAACCTGGTGGAGTTTAGGGAATTTGCTGAAAGTCTGCTGCAAAGCACGGTGCGGCTTTACAAGTATGGGAAGATGGGCTTGTATATGCAGAATGAGTTCTAGGGTCCATGATAGCTCTTACTGCAGGGAATAGGAACTGGTTCACTAAGGTGCTACTGCAACTCCTCAGTGTCCTAAAATTAGAGGTAAGCACTATCGAAGCCTTTGTGTCTTTCCTGTTAGATGAGACGGAGTACGAATATAGTGGAAGTGAGGAAGAAGAGGAGGAAGTGCCTGAACAAGAAGGAGAGCCAAGGTAATAATTGCTTTTGGGAGGGCTCTGGGCAGTCCATGCCAAGTAAGTCTAAAGGTCTGTGCCTATAAATCGGGGGCACACTAAATTTCTGTCTCTTATTAAGTGCATGCACAAGCCACACAAACCACCCAAAGGGTTTGAATCCCTCTACTGTGACTGCGAAAGGTTTTAAAGCTCCCCCTCCTATGGCTTAGAGCCAGCGAGCTTCAGATGGAGGGAGATTTATGGCAAATACGGTCGGTCAGGAGCTTCACAATGTCAGAGTTGGTCCTTACTTTGCTTGGCCTCGTTTCGCGCCTTTCACTGAGCGTGCATTTGACATACATCCAGTGTCTTTGCTCTGAAAGAAACAAAATTAAAATTTAACATCATGCTATATTTTATTAATGTTCTCCTGCTTTGGAAAACGTATTTAATGGCCCATCAGGCTTTAGTGTATGGGAGGCTTTAACTTCCTCTTGTTGCAGCTCCATTGTCAATGTGCCTGGAGAATCAACCCTCCGACGTGATTTCCTGCGACTGCAGCAGGAAAACAAGGAACGATCCGAGGCCCTTCGGAGACAGCAGCTGCTGCAGGAGCAGCAGCTCCGTGAGCAGGAGGAGTACAAGAGGCAGCTGCTGGCAGAGAGGCAGAAGCGCATCGAGCAGCAGAAGGAGCAAAGGAGGCGGCTGGAAGAGGTAGAGACAGGAGGCTGGAGCTCAGGGGGCAAAACAGCTCCTTGCCCGGTTGTCTTTCCCATTCCCACGCCCATTTAGAAGGAGTTACCTTTAGCCCAGCACATCTCAGGAAAGAAAACAATGTGTTCAAATCCACTGGCAAATGTAGAGCAAAGCACTTAAATCCATGTCTGGCTACTTGAATATGAGTCCTCTTCCAAAGCATTTGAATATCCAGCAGCTCCTATGGAGGCAACAGGAGCCAAAGCTGGGTTGTTTGAAGGTATTTGGGGGATGGCTGTGTCTTGGTCTCTGTTCCAGAGAAGAGGCAACATGTCTAGACTTTAGATAGCAGTAAAGAAGGGGAGACATTAATTATTCCCAGATGGTTTTTGTTTTTTTTTAAAGTGGGCAGTGCCTCAAGATTCCTTTTTTTTGGGGCCATGACGTGCTTCGAATTTCCCTTTAAAGCTTTCTCAAACATCTGTATTTGACATTCATTCATGGTAGGTAGAAGCCCATTTTTTATTTCTTACTCTCTCGTGCATAGTAGCGCGATGACTAAAAGCCACCTAGATTTATAAATGTGATTTATAAATGTGATTTATAAATGTGATTTATAAATCAGTGTTAAAATTACAATTCTGCAAAAAGATACAGGTATGTAAATCATACCTTTGTGATATGCTAGGTGTGCAATTTGCATACACTACCTGAAGAGAAAATGAATGTATACGTGCAATATTGTTCTGTCATACTTTTCACCTCCTAAGATCCCGTGTGCGTTTATATATATGTAGATGGAATATGCAGCGTACGCTTCAGAGGTAGGAGAATTTCAAAACAGCACTTCAGGCCAGAGCTGCGTATGACACAGAGCTGAAGTGAAACCAATCCTCTGCCTCCTCGAGAAGTGCCGGGTCAAATTCCAGTCGTCCTTAAATGACCTCTTGCTTTCAACTGTTCACTTAGCAATGATGGAAAAACTACACCCAGTCTGGTTTTCCAATTCCTGGTAATGTTCAAGGAGGATCCAATCAGCACCAAAAGTTGATTTGCATCCCTTGATGTGTTTACATAACAAATTATACAAAATTCCAAATAGATTTTCAGGTCACATTGCGCTCCTTATCCCTCTTTTTTCAATATGCAAGTGAGTTCAGTGCTGCTGTAAGGGTGAGTCTGGTAGCAAAAACTCAGCCACACATGAAGTCAGGAGGAGGGACAAGGGGGAGGCATATAAACTCCGTTTCCCTTCTGTTTTCTTCCCCACCCTTCTGAGATTGCCAAGATAAACATCGTAGCTCTTCCAACTGTTTTTAGACTCTGGCTCTGCAGCGATTTTTTTTTTTGGGGGGAGCAGATAATAAAAAAGAGGCTAGAAAAAGAGAGCGTGGGACAATAAAATGAAATGTTTTATTGATATTGTCAAAGGTGGGCAAAAGTTGAGATACTTAGTCTCTGAAACTTTGCCTAGTGTGGGAATGAATTAGTTCTTTTAAATGCCTCTTTAATCTCCAAGGTTCTGCAGGCAGTATGTTTTTGGCAAGGAAGAGGATTAAGATTAAATTATCTAGGTCATTTAACTTCAGTAATCAATGCAGCCCTTAAAATCTGGAATTCCTTTTTAAAATAAAGGAGATGCTGCTGCTAGTAATCAAAACAAAACAATGCACCTCTTTTCTGCACAGGGTTGATTTTTTGGGGGAAGTTGCAGAAATCATAATTTAACGAGCAGTTCAAAAGAAAAGGCAGTTACCTGAAAGTTATGTTTAATCGGTGCTGCTTTTTACAATACAAAACAGAACTAACAACTTCAGCAACCACAGGCCGGCATGTAACGTAGGTTGATGTATTACTGAATAAGGTTACACAGTAAACCATGTAAAGTTTTTTAAAAAAAAAGCTTTTACCTTTTATTGAGTCTGTAACCTCAGCCTGGTTCCCTTAGAAACATAAACGTGAATGATGAGCTATAAAGGTTTCCTTTGCAGGTGGTGGGGTGGGCATGTTGTTCTTCAAGTGAATTAAAAAAAAAAAACCAACCAAAAGGCTCACACTGAGTTTTCAAAAAAAAATCGTTTAGTTTGTTGGATCTTGTGTTGGAAAAATGTATGATCCCAAGTGATTTGTAACAAAACAGCCAAAACAAGGTCTTTAAGATGGGGGAAGGGTGGTAGACACATATTTAGATAAACATCAGTGTTGTGACACAATTGAAGGCCAAAATATTGAAATGTAGTCACTTTGTCCTTAGGTCACCCCCCTGTTTTGAAGAAGCCAGTAAACAATGATAAACTTGTTAATGTGAGTTAAGATTAGTGTCAGGCATTGGGCTTCCATCAGTTTGCTGACACTTTTACCAAGCTTTGCTTTCTTGTAATTTTACCTTGTGTAGAGTAAGCATGTGTTTGGGTTTACCTGTTTAACATTCTTTGGGAAGAATTTTATGCATTAGATAATCTCCCAGGACAAGTTGCTTATGCTGCTCCCTGCCCCCCCTTGTACCCCTCCGCTTCCTAAATTAAAATTGAGGGCTTGTTCTTACAATGCTGGCACAGAGCCTAGACAGTTTTGACCGAGACTGTAACAGGAACAGTGTTTAGGACATCTGCCAAAAACTGTAATTCTCAGCAGTATTAGAGAAAAAGATTACTTTTTAAAAGGCGTATAGGTGACTTCTAAACTGATGCAGGAACCTTATAATTTGTGTATTACTTAGGAGGTGGAAATGATACGTGGTCAAAGTGCAGAAAATTACCTGAAACATTTTGGGAAGGGGGTTATTTGTCTGAAACACCCCCCCCCCCTTAAAAAGTCATGTAAAGACTAACTGCATAAATATTAGTTATATGACATATAAGTGTTTAGGTGGTTAAAACAAGAAGTGTGAGCTGTTTGTGGCTGTTCTAACATGTGTCTATGTTTCTGTTCAGCGATGTGGAGAACACTGGTGCTCAGTGTGACGGGTATCAAAAGGCCTTTGTGTTCTTTGGAAAACTGAGTCTGGTTTGGGAAATTCAGAATTAGCTGTGGTGGAATCCCATTCTGTGTGGACCTCCACATTTCAGGATAACTTCATTAAATGGTGTCTGTCCCTGATTATGAGAACCTCAGGGGGATGTTTTGTAGATTGTAGCTCCATTGGCAAGTAGTACAGTCCAGTAGAAGTAGATTTGTGGAGCACAGTAATTAAAGTGCTGAGGACCCAGAGACTCCAGTCCATGTGTTTGAAGACAGGGTGAGTTCCTTTGGATTAGCTGAGGTCTAGACTGCGTGCCTGCTTGTGGTTGGAGTGCATCTGCCTTTTTAATTTCATTCAAAAGGAGTGGTTGACACTCCAAGATGTCTTCAAAATATGAAACAAAACCTGGTAAGTGGAGATGATTGGATGATTCACTTCAAAAGAGCACTCCTGATCTGAACCAAGATGCTAATGTAGGTGTACCTGCAGGCGATTTGTGCCAGGGCTTTGTTTCTTTTACAGAAGGGGAGATTATTCATATCTACTTAATTTGAATTGCTTGCAGTTTGGATTGGTACTGAGTAAGAAGTTCACCTTCTGGTTTGTCTCTAGTGTGGACAAAGCAAAAGTCTCTTTATTAATCTTTCCAATCCTCTTCCTAAGCTGATGCCAGGCTACCTCATTCTTTGTGAAAGAAAGCAATAATACGTGTGTTTATCAACCTTCATCTGAATATAAGACTGTAATAATATTTTATGAATATAAAATGAGAGGGTCTATATTTATCTTCGGCAATTCGCTGTATGAATGAGGTCCTGAATTTGTTGATATACACCAACTGCATGTGTAGTTGCATTGCCCCCTCCTGGTAAATCACGCTCTACTGCCTGGTCTTCCAGTTTGGAGATGTCATGTACCATTATGAGATCGTCATTAATGCGTCCTAAAACTGGACAAGGCACCAGAGTATTGCCACTGTATTTTCTGTATGTCGTCGTCGTTGTTGGCGTAGAAAATTCCAGTTTTGTGAAATGCAGAAATTCGAGGCTGTATGGGCTCTGTCAAAATTCTGGTTTGGCATCTCTGAAGTTTCTTTGAAGAGTTCCTGCCCTCTCCTTCTCGTTAACATTTAGCTCCTTGAAAATAAGTTTTTCATCTGACATGTATAAGAAAGTTGGTAATACCATATCCAACTAAAGAAGATCTGGATATGCATCCGTAATTTCAGTGAATCCAGGTCTGTACCTGCTATCTATTGGGCAACAGTGTTTTACATCAGGCACGATAAGAATTACAGTATCTAACAATCACACTTATAAATTCAGAAGCCCAAGTTTTTTAAACAGAACTGACATCAGTTTTAATTAACGGTTTTCCCTGCCCTTCTCCCCTCCTTTGGGCCAGCTGAAGGAACGCTGTGACCAGGGCTTTGGTGTGTCCTTGTGGAAGAGTTGTGCTGGAGGCAGTCAGGAAGGCGACTTTGTGCCAACAGAAGGATGGTAGGAAGTCAGGTAAAGGGCTGCTTCTGAGGCCAGCTTGGGTCAGCAGTGGCTTCCCACCAGCCGGCGTTGCTATCGCTTTGACAAGTTGTAGACTAGGACCTGAGAGGTGCTTGTCACTGTAGGTTTCCTTTCCCTGGGCTTCTTAAAAGTAAATTCTACTTTGTTAGTGGCCAGTAGTTCGATGCTCAGGTTTCAAAGGCCACGTGCAACGGAAGTGAAATGGGACTGGGAATAAGCGGATGGTGCAGGGTGTTTGTGCGGGTTCCCGGGGTGCCGGGTGCCTCCCTTCCCACCTGCCTGGTGAGGGGCTGAGGCAGTGTCTAACAGGGAGGCAGAAGTGATGCTGAGAAACCCCATCCCTCTGTGTACTTTGGCCTGTAGACAATAGCACATCTGTGCTTTGGAGATTTGACTTAAATGTACACTGGTGGCAGAGAATCCTTCTTTCGCTGGGTAATAAATACCTGCTGTCGGTGCTGAGCGAGCAAACTGGCTCAAGGTTTGCTTAAAAATCTCGTCTTTTAACAGCTGATTTTGTTAATTTCATGATGCCATTGGAAATCAGCTCTCAGTAAATTTGTAACTTATTTTTTTCTCATATTAAGTTCATTTATTTATAATGATTGCTGAATACTTCTCCACTGATTTAAGAAGCGATGAATTTGTTTCATCCAAAAGACCTAAGCTCTGCCCATCTTCCTTGTAGCCAGAATGATGCCATCTGAAGATCAGCAATATATTCACTTAACAATGTTGTTAGACAGACAGGCTTCATATGTTTAAGAAGTGTTTGGGGTGATAAATGTGCATATTAACCAGTCAGCAGTGTGCTGTCTCTTGCATCCTTGGGGCAACAGAATTATTGCACTTCACGTCTTAGTTTTCTTAAACAAAGAGCCTGTCAGACTTGATTAGCCAAGAGGCACCTGAATATATTGACTTAAACATAGAACTTGTTTGACACAGATGTGTATATTCAGAAATAAAAGTGTCTACTTAATCCTTTTACAATGCTTAAAAAATGAAGGAGGGGAAGGAGTGAAACCTATGAAATGCACGGCGTGCCGTAGCTGCCTTGCAGCACTATTGCTATTTTTATATCTACATTTATTGAAGAGAGCTTGCTTAAGCAAGAGAGAACAGACTGGTAGATGCATTTAATTAGGAGAGGAGATGCAAGAGCAAGGAAGCTGTGTTTCTGAGAAGATATTGAAAACGTGGAGGAGAAAAGAGCTTATATCTTGAGGCATGGGAAGGTGGTACAGATGATGATGCTATAGGCCAGGAAGGAAGGTGTCATAGTTACGGAGTGGGTGTATTTGAACAGTGGTCTTCAGGCAAGTTGCTTCTTTCCCATAACTGCAACTAGTTAAACAGAATTAGAAAGCAGCCTGTTTTATTTAATACTACTGATTCTTAACCATCTTTTTTCCCCCTCCATTTGTCTTCTCCACTGTCATGTCAGCATTGATTCCAGAAGATGGAAAAGACTGTTGAGCTTTCAATTACTTCCTAGTCATGCAGGGTAATGTGCCGAGAAGAGAAAGCTCATCCCGTGAAGTAACACAGGGAGTGTAGCTGGACCTTTACTTGTTCAGTTGAGCACGGCTGTGAAAAGCAGACCAGTCACTGGATTTGTGAACCCAAATAAAAGCTTCATCTGAGTTCTCCTGCAAGACTACTTGGAGTGTCTTAAGACTGGCAAATCTGTGGCAGCTTTGTTTCAACAGAAATTGCTGGCAGTATTAACCTTAACTTAAATGAGAAAAGGAATAACCAATGTAGGTTTTCATTTCGTTCTTGGGATTAGATTTGAGTGTGGGTTTTTTGGGTTTAAATTTATTCTATAATTTTTAACATGTTATAGAAATCTATAATGGAAATAAATGTTACAGAGATATTCCCAGTTGATGGTTGAACAGGAGACAGCTGGGTCTTTTGACACTTAGGCAGTTGTGGGAGGCTGCCTGGGATTTCGAGGTAGGTGGAGTAACTGGATGCTTCTGTAGAAGTGCAGGAAGAGTTGGTCACGACTGTATGGGCATTTAAAATGTCTCTTTTGAAGTCATACATGGTGCTCTATAGACATAAATAAGTCAGTTCGTGCTTTCTAGAGCTGTTTTCCAGGTTCTTTTCAAACTTGAGCAGACATATCAGCACCAATTTGAGTTTGGGTCATGTGTGAAAGCTTATCTGTGTAAGTGTAAAAGCTTAGCTGAGCTGTTTTTCCTCTTTTACATATAGGTGCTTTTGATGTTCTGGGAGGGGCTGAGGTGCTGTTGGTCAGCCTTCCTTCTCTCTTAGGCAAAGTTTTGGGCAGTGCATTAAATCAAAGTTGGTTCCTGGGCCAACACCACCAAATTCTTAGCAGACTGTGAATTGCGTTATGAGAGAAGCTGCTTAGTGAAAGCTCAGATAGTTGTCATTTGAATTTCAGTTGATTCAGTGGGGCTGATAATTTCCTTTCAGCAACATTTAGATAATGTGTTGAAGTCAAGAAAATTGTCACTCTGCTTAAGCTTTGAGTTCAACAGTTGTTCAAAGATTGAAATTTCATTGTGAGCCTCTCTTGAAGAGCAGCAGTGAGCTTCCACACCTTGGTTGTCAGGAATATGGTACGTGACTCTGTGTGTGTGCGTGAAGAATCCAGAGACAGTAAGCGAGGCTGCTTTTAGGGATAGTTGTGCGCTGGGTATGAGTTAGTTTCCTGTTGGAACACTTGCATAAAATGTTTTGTCACTCAGTTGCAGAGCTTGCCAGTCCTGGTAAATCCCTCTCTTCACAGTAGAAAACAACTCCACCTCTTTCTTTGATAACAACAAAAGTAAAACTTTGTGGTTTCTTTTCCCTTTCTGTAGCAACAAAGAAGAGAACGGGAAGCTCGAAGGCAACAAGAGCGTGAGCAAAGGCGGAGAGAACAGGAAGAAAAGAGACGTCTGGAAGAAATGGAGAGGAGGCGTAAGGAAGAGGAAGAGAGAAGAAGAGCAGAGGAGGAAAAGAGGAGGGTAGAAAGGGAGCAGGTGAGTCCGTGATACAGATATATGCACAATAGGTTTGTTTCTTCTAAATTCTAATTTATTTTTTTTAAAATTAGTAAGCCTAAAGCAGCTTAGAGGCAACCTAACACTGACCCTTTCATCTTTGTTGTCTCTGACAGCAAACGCACTAACATAGATTGTAGGGCTTTATGGAAAATTCTGGCAGCCTCAATATTCCCTCAAAAAAAAAGAAGTCTTGTTGCAGTACTCATTCTAAATTCAGCTCCTGCCCCTGGGCTTGACTAAAAGCCATCAGAATTGGCAAAATCATCACTGGGGCTGAAAATCGTTTCTAGGCTTGTCTTGCTGGATCAGTGGTTCTTGCAGGACATGCCCCTGTTCAGACGGCCTCCCTGAGAAGGGCAGCCCTGTTGCGTGTCAGCTTCTGGCACCCAGAATTGGTCAGATGCTTGTCATAAACTTTGAATATTCTGAATTCCAGATGGGACCTTTGAGCTGCAGAGAGTTTTCCTTCCTAAATCTTAAATATGCAATCTTTCTCTCTTACTCTGTCTGTTTAAAATCAGCTCTAATAACGTATGCCAGTTCGGGCAGCAAGTGTATCTTAAGTTGTGTCAGTGTGCCCTTAGTACATTGAAAATACAGGTGAGAATCCTTTTAAACGGTGAAATTCAGCTGCTGTATTTATGCATGAGATCTGCATGTTTTGAAATCCTTTAAAAAATTTAATCAGGGTGATAATCAGGGTAATAATTACAGTGCATGTACTGGAAAATACTGATCCCAAATAAAGGGCCAAAACTTTTGTCCTAGATGCTGATTGTAAATTTCCCATTAACTTCAGGAACGCTGGTTTTGGCCTGATATACCTTAATTTTTTCTTATGTAAATTTGCTGTATTTGACATCATTGATGATCGTGTTACTGGGGAATTTTATTGTGTTTGTATATATTTCAAAGAGTTTTGAGTCAAAAGGAGAGAAGACTAACCAATGGGACTAAATATATGGAAAATGTCTTAATTACAGCTCAGCCATTTGCTTTTGGGCAGACACCGGGTATTCCCCCAGCTGCTTTTTAAACTGTTGAAATGCTAATTACGCACAGTGCCAATAATGACAAATGGTTAATTGACGTGGCCAAGCTGAACCACTCTTGAAATTTTTTATTTTTTTTTTTCCAGAAGAAAAACATGCCCCCTCTTAGAATTTTTATTAACCCAAACTATGGCTCAGCTGATGTGCGTAACAATAGTGTATCTCATCAGTCTGTCACAAGACTTTCTATAGCTCCCATCACCGTATCACTGATCCATTAATTTCTTTATGCATACACTGTAAATGTGTGCGTGTGCTTGTGTGTGTGCGCATGCACATGTTACATACTTCCATTAATTGCATGATAGGATGTTACCAGCTTGGGTCTGGGGCTCCAGAGTTTTGAGTTCTTCTAGGGGGTCAGGCAAAACAGCGGGCGATCCTCTCAACCTGTTGAGGCTGCAGGTAAAGAGATGGCTAGATTGCAAGAGCAAGCGAGTTTGGTCTAATATCTGTTTCCTGGTGGATGTTTGTGTCATAACCATCGCATAATTCAGCAAGGCTGGCAGTGTCTGCTCAGGAGTTGCTTCTGGTGAGGGCGGCAGGGGAGATGGCAGGGCCGGTCCCAACTGCACTTGGCAGAGACCCTTTGGGGGAGCTTGCTCCAACTCTGCCTACACTACGCCTGGCTCTAGCTGTTGCTAACAGTTCATCGCACCAGTGCAACAAACTAATGTTTAATACAACTTGCATGTGACTTTGTGTTGGCTGTGTTGAGTCGGACTTGCTGTGTTTTAACTTTCCAAAACCTTCAAGTGCATTTTGCTGCTTCTTGAAACCACTTCCAAAACACATAAACGAGTTCTGGTCCATGCCAGCAACATTTGCAGGAGTCCAAATTTCAGAACGGAAGGGGCCAAAATCCGATGCTCAGGAGTCAGGGCTTCCTAAATTGTTTTGCAGGCACTAATCCATCCTGAAGTGTGTTTCTCGTTAAAGCTGAACTGGGGAAGTAGCGTGTGGTGTTCCACCCAGGGGTTTCTGATGCATTCCTTTTGAATAAATTTATTGCTGGGTAATTTCTATGTGACAGGAGTATATCAGGCGACAGCTAGAAGAGGAGCAGCGGCACTTGGAAATTCTACAGCAGCAGCTGCTCCAGGAGCAGGCCATGTTACTGGTAAAGCACTGTATCTGTTTTGTTCAGTAGCTATAGGATCCATTTATCCGGCCAGTCCTAGGCTTCCCTCAGTCGGGCACAGCTGCACTGACAGTATGACAACAAAGAAGCTTGATTAAAAAGCCATTTATGTTAGTGTTGTGGGCTGACAGGCACATACGAGAAGTGCTGTATGGTCACACTGCTTTCTGGGCAGTAAGAGGAGGCTTTATGTTAAAGTGGAATAGTTCTGGTGCGGTGGTCGAGTTTCTGAACAGACCTTGGCATTCAGTGAAGAACTAGAGTGCTTATGTTGCAGATCAAAAGCACACATGATATGTAAATCCACCCTGGGATACAATGGCCTAGTGTTGGTCTAAATCATTGTTTTATGAACTTTATACTGGATTTAGTGTAAATAACTTTTTTTTTTTTCTTCCTTTAATAAAAATCAGTTTTGACATAATTCTCCAATCATGTCAAGTTTAGCAGTACACTCTCAACTTTCCCAACACGAGACACATGCCATATTGGTCTAACCTAGCTCTTGGCTACACTTTAACAATTAAATAAACAATCAAAAAAAATAATTAAAAAGCAACAACAACCAGAAAGGTGCATTTTTAACGGGATGGATAGGAACACATCCACCGCACAGTCAGTGTCATGTCTTGAATTGCTCACGCGTTCTCTCAAAGGAATACAGATGGCGAGAGATGGAGGAACACCGACAGGCGGAGCGACTCCAGCGCCAGTTGCAGCAGGAGCAAGCCTACCTCCTGTCGCTGCAGCATGATCACAGGAGGCAGCAGCAGCAGCAGCAGCAGCAACAGCAACAGCAGCAGCAGCAGCAAGAAAGAAATAAACAAAGCTATCATACCCCTGAGCCAAAACCCCACTATGAGCCTGCTGAAAGAGCGCGTGAGGTAAGTCCTGCTGGGCAGGAATTTGCTACCTGCTCCTCTGCCCCTGCCTTTTGGCATCATGTTGACTGTGGTTCTGCTGTAGTACAGTTGGAGGCCAAAGTGTCTCTCACAAAGGTCAGGATATTTTAAAATGTTGGCTGTTGGTTTCCAAACCTGAGGGGTACTTCTGAGTACTTCGGTTGCAATCATTGGAGTTCAGAGTTTTGAGATATAAAGGGTGGAAAGAAATTCTGGAAGGCTGCAGACTGAGGGGACCTGGTTTTGAAAGCAACATGTCAGAACGTTAATCGTATCTGCACTTCACCAAATGTGCTTTCTCAGGAAGCATTGGTGCAGTTGGTGATCTGTGACTCTGGCAAGTACTGGCGATTAGAAATCAGGAGGCAATTGGAAAGCATCAGCCTCTGAGGGATGCTTGCACACAGCACCTGTTTACACATGGTGCCTCAGCTCACGCTATTGGAAATTTCCTTCTCATGAACACAAACCTGAATTTCGTTAGTTTCATTTTTGAAGTGTTAAGTATTCTCTTCTGAGATCGCATCCTACTCTTGGAAACTGTGGTGCTGCCTTCTTGGACTTGGGGCACACAAAAGTCGATCTGAAGTCATCAGAGTGCTGTTTGTTTCAGTGAGTGGTCCCCTGTCTTCACTGGTCCATGGATAACATTGCTAAGCAAGTAGTTGCCTCTTTGATGCATACTTGGTTGTCTTTCAGCGGTCTCATTCTTATGTTTCCCTTGAGCACCATACTGTCCACAAACCACTAGACTGGGCAATACTGGTCGAAGCTCTTAATAGCATTCATCACCTGCATGTGGGAACTAGGTAAATACATTTTGGAAGAAGAACAAAAAATCCTTCAGATTATTGAACATGATAACATAACTTTCAGTCCATCTTTGTCCAGTAGTGCTTTGTTGCCTTTGAAGTATTGCTGTTTGGGCATGATGAGTACAAACTGATTTTCTTGTAGATGCTGTTCCCAAAGTTCTTCATAAACCATGTTTGTGCTATCTCATCCATTCCTCTTGGTGGTTGAAGTATCTGGTATGCGTCTCTCTCCTGGAAGAAGTTCAGACTTGCCTGGTATGTGGTGATGCAGTCATGGATCTGGCCCTCCTGTCCTTGCTCCTGGCCTGCCTTGGTGAAAGCACAGTGCCAGACCAGCTCTCCTGTCCAACCTGAAGGCTATCTTTGGGAGGAGTGCAGAACCGTCTCTGGTCCTCATCTTCCATTTTCCTCTCAGAGTTGAAAAGGAGAGAAATCCTGAAGACCAGAAGTGTTACATCCTTTAGCAGAACCACTGACTCAGCATGGTCTTTTTCTTTTGTAATTGCTCTAGCTAGGAGGAGTAAAGTGAAGGCAAAGAAAAATTGTTACTAGTCAGGTCTTCCCAGAGATTTCTCTGTACATGTTGTAAGAGTATAGCCATGAAATCTTGGTGCCTGGCAGTGGGAGCAACACCAGTTACTCTTAAAAGAAGGCATTAACTCTAATATAATTCTTGACATTTGAGTTGGGAGTGAGTATTTTGTGCCTCATACGTTCAGGTATACTTCTCTCCAGAGAACATCTCTGTCTACAGAGATACTGACCATCAGGATGATAAGCCAAAGTGAGCTAACTTTCCTGTTCTGGCAAAGCCTGATGGGGATTAGGTTTTTTTGGTTGGTTGGTTTGTTTGTTTGTTTTGTTGCTTGGGATTTTTTTCCATTCCAGTAACAATGGGGACATAGGAAAAGGACTTCTGAGATTGGCTCTGAGAAAGGAAACAGAGGGGGAGGTGAAGCAAGAAATGAGGCTTAATACCGTTTTCTGGTCCAGACAGTTGGATGACTGGAACAGGGCCTATTTCTGTCCAGGGATACACTAGTTGTCTCTTTCCCACCTCTTGCCTGGTTTTAAGGACTTGTGGCTCATGCAGTTTTTGTGCTTTGTGGAGGAAATCTCTTTATCACCTACAGCTAGAGACATGAAAGCCTTTTCCTTCAGACAGAAAGACTTGGGGCTTTTCCTTGTTCTGTTCATAACAAGGAGTCTGGCCTGTTTTTTAAACTTTAAAGGATGGCTCTGTGAAGTTGAACATGGTGGTGAAAATAATTGTATGGTGAAGATGCCTCCCTCCATTATTGCTCTATTTCTCTAGACATGGTATATTTTGTGTAGACCTGACAGAGGCTTGTCTGCTTGTTCCCATAGGCAAACTATTACTGTCTTCAAATTTTGGAAAGCAGAGGCAGGGTGGGTTTGTAAAGCATCCTAGCTGAGGAGTCTTGGAAATTCTACTTTGTCTTCTGAGTGTCCAAAGGAGGGCAACTAAGATGGTGAGGGGTCTAGAGGGGAAGATATATGAAGAGAAGCTGCAGTCCCTTGGTTTGCTCAGTCTAGAGAAGAGAAGGCTGAGGGGAGACCTCATTGTGGCCTACAGTGTCCTCACAAGGGGGAGTAAAGGGGCAGGCGCTGATCTCCTCCCTCTGGTGACCAGCAACAGAACCCATGGAAATGGCATGAAGCTGCGTCAGGGGAGGTTTGGGTTGGAGATCAGGAAAAGGTTCTTCACTGAGAGAGTGGTCAGGCACTGGAACAGGCTCCCCAAGGAGGGGGTCACAGTACCCAGCTTGGCTGAGTTCAAGAAGCGTCTGGACGATGCTCTCAGTCATCTGCTCTGATTGGGCTGGTCTTGTGTGGAGCCAGGAGTTGGACTCGATGATCCATATGGGTCCCTTCCAACTCGGGATATTATCTGATTCTATGATTCTGTCACGGGTATATGAACAGCCAGTCTCTCCAGACCATCACTGCTAGGGAGCAGTTAGGAAACCACTTCAATACTGGTTTTACGCTCCAGGCAAGGGTTAAAGCTAATCCTATGAGCAGCATCTCAACAAAAGAAATCAGCCCAAGCTGCCAGTTTGATCTTTCTTTGATGCTTTGATAAAGTGCTGGGAGTTCAGGGTTCCTCAGTGGCAGCTCCCCTTGCAGAAACACACACGCTACTCTGATTCCAGCAACAGACCATCTTAGGATATGGGAGGATATTTCCTTTCTGTCTGGAGCCTCACTCTGTCTCTTGCCCTTCATACCGCTTGCTTTGTTCATGATGCTGTGGCCTTGGAAGAGGCAACGTTTCTGCATGGGGATCTCACTTGATGCTCTTTTGAGGACTGAGCGCTTTCTGATTTAGTCTTCCCTGTGAAAAGCTCTCTAGGTTAGTGTACGATCACTTCTACATGTCTCCGAGAACCTGAAGCAAGCTGCTGGGCTGTTCCCTGCAGTCTGTGAGGTCATTTTGGAACTATCTGATAAGAGAGAGGATGACCAGTTTCATACCTAAAGCTGAACAGCCTCCAGTATTACCAGGTAGAGAAGCATATCCTGTCTCTTCTTGCACTGCCAAAGAGACAAGCATAGGAGAGCAGATGATTAAATAACATTGGTTGAGTACGGTGGGTAACTACAGTAAGGGATGGCAACGGGAAACATACTTTTATATTGTAAAGTTGTTTCTGTTTTCATATATCCTTTTTATTGTCTGCGAGGAAAATACTGAGGAAAATTCTGTGAGTAGGCAGAAAGAAGCCTTATAATGGTCTTTCATCGTACCACTTCACACCTTACTGCCTGCTGTAACATCTTGCCTAGTATGGATTTTCCATATTAGCGTATTGCCAGTCTGGTGCAGTTCACCCTGAGTTTTGCATTGCTGGTGAAAGCAGTAGGGAAAAAAATCCTGCCAAGCCCCAAATGTATTTGGATTCTTTATGGTAAAGGAAAGATGGCAGTCACCTTCATATTTCTACTGTAATTGGTTGTATTGACTCCAGGCTTAATCCTCATTTATTTTGGCTTAGGTGGAGGAGAGATTTAGAAAAACTAATCAAGGCTCCCCTGAAGCACAGTCTAAGCAGATGGGCAAAGTGTTGGAGCCACCAGTGCCTTCAAGATCAGAGTCTTTTTCCAATGGAAACTCAGAACCTGCTCAGCCTGCCCTGCAGAGGCCAATGGAGCCCCAGGTAAGTGCCCAGGAAAATCTCAGGGGGCCTGGAGGAAATGCAGAAGTCCTGACATGTTTCATTCAGATTTGCAGATCGTGGTGCATAGAAAGTCTTGTGTAAAGGGCAGCGATGTTACACAAAGCGGTTTATTCAGTAGATTTTCTTTTTGTCTGATTTTGCTTATTTTATTGATAAACTGATGGATTTGTGGGTTTGGTGTGAATTTGTTTTTTTTTTTTTAAATATTATGATTAGATTAGAGCTGTTGCATTCTGTTATTATCTGTGCCACAGAGGAATGGTGGGCTAAACAGTGGTGGCAGTTGCAGTACACTTTTACAATTCAGAATTTGATCTGTGCAAGATACTTACTACCAAAGAGGATCCTCAGGAAAGAAGTGAACTGGCTTAGTTTTTTTAATCCTTGCGGAAAAAGCTAACTAAACAAATGGTTTTTAATAATATAAGCGCTGCTTCAAAGATTTACAAAACATGACTAAGAAAAGCAAGTTTGTTGTCAGTAGGCTTGCAGGTGCTAAATAGAGCTCTGTACCACCCCTGGAAAATCAGAAAGAGGTTGAAACCATTGAGCTACATGGCGGACGTTTTCTTACGAAGACCCTCTAGGTCTTGGTATCTGTATCTGACAGGAATTACAGCATGAATTTAAGAATTAACCTTTGTCTAAAATTTAGACATAGCCCATAAATTCCGAATGATTTAGATATGCTAAATTAAACAGTATAGTTCTGCATTCAGTTCCTCCGTTTCCATGCAGAATTTTCTTCTCCCAAATTAAGTCTGTTGATGACAGTGCAAGCTAAAACCATCCGTGATTGTGACTAGGTATTGCAAGTCTTCTGGGCAACGGGAGAATTTGAGCAGACGGGAGAGTGGGAGAAATCAGGACAGAACTTCATCTCTTACTCATTAATTCCTGGCTTTTATTCAAACCCCTATGACTATTTCAAAATATTGGACTTGTATCTTCATGCTCTCTGTGCCAGTTACTTTTAAAGTCTGGGTCTTCCACTCGCATTAAGGATAATCAGGCTCTTCAACAGCTGTGTGTATGAAAATGGAGGAAATAATAATCATAGAAAAACAAATACAACCAGCCTACTGAAACTGGAGTTGAAAGCAAAGTTTTCCTTAATTATTAGGTGTGAAAACAGTGTGTTCCTCAGTTATGACCTTTCCTCCTCCTTAGTTTCAGAAATTAACTCTGAAATGCAAGTTTATGCACAAGGAGGGAGGAGGCTGAAGGGTCAATATGGATTTCAGTGGAAATCCCAATGGATTTCTAACTCTGTAGTCACTGCTGTGCCTTCTTAGTATGTGTAATTGAATATGTGTGCGTGTATGTGCGTGCTTAGTTTGTGTATAAATCTGTATATATGTACAGTATATGGTACATATATGGTGTAAGTATAATATGCATTGTACATATGTATACTATATTCAATATATATTATGGTTTGTTTATATATATTGCAGTGACTGTAAAGGAATAAAGGCTTTTGTGTTATGGTCGTTCTCCAAAAGTTTGGAACTGTATCTAGTTCCTAAATTTATTAGGTAACGTAAATGTCTGTCGGTTTGCACACTTTACAGCATTCTGTAATTTTGTACGTTTCTTCAATTGGATATCCACTTCAAATTCCCCAACCCAGCAGTGCTGCCATGAGACCTGACCAAAGCCCACTCAAGACTGGGGAACAGCAGGCAACTTCTGTCTTGAGTGGCTTTTGGGCTTAGGCTCATGGTGCAGAAATTGGGTCCCCTTTTCTTTTGGGCACCAGTCTATGTGTATGTGGAGAGCATATCTCGCCAAAAAATGCGTATGTGCTGTATTTTCAGTCTGTTACGTTCTTTGGGCGCTTGCCTTGCTTTTTAAGTGCATTGATTCCACCCCACGCTTACCTAATGCCATAACCAATTTGTCTCTGCCCACCCCACCTGCCTTTATTCTGTGTTAATTGGAAAGCCAGTTATACTGAGCGCATTGAATGTTTTATGTTTTGTTTTCTTGTAAGGTACAGTGGTCCCATCTGGCATCTCTCAAGAACAATGTTTCCCCTGTCTCGCGATCCCATTCCTTCAGTGACCCTTCTCCCAAATTTGCTCATCACCATCTTCGTTCCCAGGACCCATATCCACCTTCACGCAGTGAAGTGCTAAATCAGAGTTCTGACTCTAAGTCGGAGGTACCCGACCCCACCCAAAAGGCTTGGGCTAGATCAGACAGTGACGAGGTGCCTCCAAGGGTAAGGAGTAGAAAGACAGATGTGTGCTTTTTTAATTATTATTATTATTATTATTAATTATTATTTTTTTAAGGATGTGATACTCTGGGCACTGGGAAGACCGTGCCCTTGTGCCAGCACTGGTAACAGTATTTTGGAAGACAGATCATAATGTAGGTGTTCAGTCAATGGGTTAATGGTATTCAACCTGAAATACAATATTGAAGCTTCATATAAAACTGACAATTATTTATAGAATGCAGCTATTTCAGAGAGACAATTTATTATGCAAAGTTAACAAATCATTACCATATTCAGGAAAGAATTGAAAATATCCCTGAGGTTATTGCTCAGAGTTAATTTTCCTCTTCATCTGTTATCAACCCAAACTATGAATCATACGCATACTTAAAATTGAGATGGAACTGAACAAAAAGGAAACATTCAATATATTTCCTCCTCTTCTCCTCCTCCCACCCCCCTCCCATCCACTGGGATTTGCTTCTTCTGAGTATATTCTTGCTCCCCCACCAGTCTTTGCCTTCTGCTGATCCATTCCCGGGCATTTGTTTGGTTCCCCTGAGCTTATTCTCCTAATTCTCATGCTGTTTCAGCAAATTGCTTTGTGCCTCCCCTGCTTCAGTCAAAATGCCATGTTCTTTTTAAATGTCGCAGTAGTTGGAGGGTAACGGGGTGTGTATGTGTTTGTGTGGTAACTATTAGACACTACTTAACATTAAGACTAAACTTCGAGTTCTCTTCCAAATCGGAACAGCATCCCAACTAAGGCTCTTGGTTTTGTGGATGTTTGTTTGTTGCTTTTGGTTGTTGATGCTATCTTGGACTTATTCCAAGAGTTGTTAAAATCTTAAGAATATATTCTGTAGCATAAGAGGTTTAATCATCCTCTTCTCTCTCTCCTTGTCATGGCTTTAACACAACCTTTTTTCTCCCAAGGTACCTGTGAGAACAACGTCCCGATCACCAGTCCTGTCCCGCCGTGATTCTCCACTGCAGGGCAGTGGGCAGCAGAATAACCAAGCAGGTCAAAGAAACTCCACGAGGTTTGTAAGCCTACACATCCTTGCCTTTCCTGCATTGGAAGGAAATGGCTCAGGGGACGCCAGGCATTTTCAGAGAGCTTTTGGCATTGTGTGTTGGATATGAAAGGAAGATGAATTTGGATCCCTTTTCAGTGATGATTGATGTTAATTTCCCTTTGTGTATCACATGTGCCAATAAACAAAATTTCTTCTTCCCTCTTCTCCTTTGAGCTGCCTACCCTGTAACTTTTGCAATAATTTCCAAATATCCTTAAGATTACTGGAAGAATGCAGCCATTCATGAACATCTTGCCTTTTGGTGCAACAGGTCATCTTGGGCGTACTTGTGGGGATTACTGGCAGCAGAAGTGTTTGTAACATCTGAAGCAAATTGCTCTCAGAAACCTTCTGGTCTCTCAGCCAGAACCAGAATTTAGGAGGGGAAGAAGTGTCCGTGAACTGTGACACAGAACATCTGAGGTGAGGAAGGGGGAGAGGAGCGGGCTGCCTGCAGAGCTCAGCACAGCACTGCGGACAGGCCACCCTGGAATTGGCTCACTGGACAGGAGTAAGGGTATTTTCAGAGGGACAGACAGTGCTGGCTTTTTGGCTTGTGCTTGGGTGGCCAGGGCACTTCTGAGCCAATTTCAGACCTGCTGCCTGCAGGCTGAGAGCTGTGCACTTTAGGTTATATACGTAAGAATGGCAGGTAGCGAGTTCCAAATAAAAAGAATAGCTTTACACCCACCTAAACTTTTTTTTACCATCCTAAATAAGGTAATAGGTATTTCAAAGCGAGACACTGCTTGCACTGTGAAGCACCCCGGATGCCCTCAGCTCAGCATTAAGTGAGCTTAATGAGTTATTAGGAAAACACTGAGGAAGAGTGATGTTTGAGTTTAGAAATGGGAATCTGAAACTGAAGTGCGTGACAAAGACTTTCCTCTCTCCTCTGGTACAGCAATATAGAGCCTCGTCTGCTGTGGGAAAGGGTGGAGAAGCTCGTACCAAGGCCAGGCAGTGGCAGTTCTTCAGGTTCAAGCAACTCTGGTTCACAGCCTGGCTCCCACCCTGGGTCTCAGAGCGGGTCTGGAGAGCGGTTTCGGATGAGATGTAAGTCCTTCCCGCACTCTTTGTAACATCATGTTCCTAAATTTATTCAGTTGTGCAATACTCACTATGAAGCATGATAACCCTCACTGGGAAAGACCTTTGAGCATGCAGTATCAAAGCTGGGTTAGCTTCCAGTCCCTCCCCTTGGCCGTATGTCCTTGCTTGGGAAAACCGGTGGGTGTAGAAGCTATCATGGAAGTACTTCGGTCACTTCTGCGTTTTCCCATGTGCAACAGCCCTGTCTCCAGGCTCTCATAGCTCCCTTCCTCCTGTGTGCAAGGGCACCTTTCGATGCTTGTTGCCTATCACCTTGGCGATTGCTGAAGGGATGTGGACTGCTATGGATAGGTCTCAGCTGGGATGCGCTGGGTGCTGGTACAGGTTTTCCAGCTTGTGGCCACACTTGAGTTACCCTTTTTGATTTACTACTGTGTGACAGTTTACTTTGGCTTCAGTCATAGGTCAGCTGCACCTGTACAGATCACAGCTTATGATGGGTTTCTGTACAGCTCTTCAGGGACGATGTAATAGTGAACTAGTGAAACTTAGATCTTGCTGTCAGGCACTGCCTGATAGCCTTCTCAGCTCTTTTCCCCAGAGCAAAGTAAGAAAACGTATTTTAGCTCCCTGCTTAATCTGTTCTGTTCTGTGTTCCTTTCGGGGTCTTGACCCGTGCAGCATCGTCCAAATCAGAGGGTTCTCCATCGCAGCGTCATGAAAGTGCACCTAAAAAGCCTGAAGAGAAGAAGGAAGTCTTCAGACCAATCAAGCCTGCTGTAAGTTGCATCTACTTTCCCCTCTTCCCCCTCTCTTTCAGGTAGACCCACAAAAAGTACAGTGTAAGCTTCCATTCATGATGCCATTGGGGGTGAACTTCAGCTTGAGTTGAGTTTGTATCTGTGGGCTCTGTCCTGGGCTCTGCAATTGACTGCACACGTCTCAGTACTTTAAACACTAGAGTCTGCTCTGCTCTGGAATTGATTTCTGCTCGCTGGTCGTCTTCTTTCCTAACCTTTGCCTTTCTCTCTTTCAATCCTGTGCTTCCTTCCTGGGGCTGGACCAATGATCTGGCATTTGACCTGAATGTGCCAATGCTGGGCTGAATGATGCAGGGAGAAGTGGTAAGACCTTAAATTCTTGCTATTTTCTGTGAAAGATTTCTGATATTTTCTTTAGCTGACTACTGTTAAGAGTTGATTACAGCTCTATGTCCAGTTGTATGTGGGGGATCACAATGGGTTTCGACGATATTTCCAACTTCCCTTAAAACTTCTTTTCTCTTGCCATTGTGATACTGCACTAGGTCCCAAATTTGTCAGTTAAAGCTGCTTTCTTAAAGAAACGTAGAGGTTGGTCCTTCACTTCTGACAGTATAATGTGTGAAGTATTTGCCACAAACTGTATTCAGCTAAATGAAGCATAGCTACACAGTTAAAAGCAGATTGCACTGACTGCAAACCTGGCTTGCCCACACTGTTTCACAGTCGTGTGCGACTGAGCTGGTGGTAATGAATCTGACCTCTCAGGTGAACTCCGTAGCGTGATCCATGCAACTGGAAATGGAGCAAAAGGTTTCAAGGGGATTGGCTGTCTGCGACTGTGCCTTGGGTGGTCAATAAGTCTTAGGATCTTTCTGCTACCTTGCTGCCTCAATTTCTTGTGGTGGGTGCTATTAACCTACAAAGTTTAGGAAAGTGAACTGTGGTGATCAACCGCTGTGTGAGGGTGGGTCTGGCTGCTTGTATATATCCTTCACATGGTATAATGGGATAAACTGAGGTCATAGTCAGGATAGTTTGGATTCAGAGTATGCACATTTTTCTGTGTTATGGCAAGACGTCCTTATGTTGACTTTTCTGGCACTTCATCAGAAAGTGAGTTTTGGTAACAGGAAAGGAAACAATACTGCTGGGGCTATGGAAACACAGCAGCGGGAAGTGAGGAAACTCAGGCACTAACTCAGTGGGATTGTCTTGCAAACTCTTCTCTCTTGCTTGCAACATCAGTTTTTTCTTCCCTTTCCCATCAGGATTTAACTGCACTGGCAAAGGAATTGCGAGCAGTAGAGGATGTGCGACCTCCGCATAAAGTAACGGATTATTCATCCTCAAGTGAGGAGTCAGGGACGACAGATGAGGAAGATGATGATATGGAGCAAGAAGGAGCAGATGAATCTACTTCTGGACCAGATGATGTCCGAGCAGTGTTAGTTCTTCTAACAGTGTTTTGCTTCTGTTTTCCCTCTCAGGGGGTTGAAGGAAAAGAACGTTGGGTATTTTGGCTTGTATGCTAGTTCTTTTGGCTTACAGCAATCTATGAGCAGGACATAGTAGCCTTGTATATTTGCATTTTCAAACACTGAGGGTAATCTTTTCAAAAAGTAGGCTTCTATAAATTAATGGCCTTTCCCTCTTCTTCCTTGGTTTGTTATAAAACAAGAAGTGTTTAACAAACTCCTGACTACTTTTTTTTTTTTTTTAAGATTTTCTTGGCAAGTTCTGTAAATATTCCACTCTGGTCACAATATAAATTAATTTTGAGTGTGCCTCTGTGCGGGGCAGTGAAAGCTAGGGCAGAAGTGCTATTATCTCACTCCGTTATTTCTTGTCTCGCAAATAGGTCAACGTTGAACTTAAGCAATGGTGAAACAGAGTCAGTGAAAACCATGATCGTCCATGACGATGTGGAGAGTGAACCTGCCTTGACTCCTTCTAAGGAGGGCACCTTAATTGTCCGACAGGTATTGCTTTTCCTGCCCTGTGCAGTGCTGCACCTTTTCTGTGCTCATTAACCCACTCGCTCATCCACCCATGCTGTTTTCTACATTATATTTGTTGTTCGTATTATCAAGACACAGCTGTAGTGAATTTCAGATGAGCAAGGTGTTTGATGCATGCAAAGCGGAGAGTAGCCCTTCACCCCTTGCTACTGTTTTGCATGCTTTCCAGTGACACCCATGGCAGCACCGTGCAGAGTACCTCAAAGTCTGGGAGAGAGAAGGGTAGAAAAGCTGCAGGTGTGTGGAGCAAGTACCTGGAGCAAGAACTTAGTTTAGTTTCACCACAGAGTGACTCTCAGGAGTGGGGCTGGGAGGGAGGCTGGCGGGGAGCATTCAGGGTTTTCTTTAAATTGTTCTGAGCTTATAGTTGAGGGCATACAGACCACCCAGATAACACACATACATACACACACAAACACTTACATACAAATTCATGTAACAGCTAGTGTGGGGAAACAGAGAAGCAGAACAGGTGGTGAGGGAGAGAATGTGGACAGAGCTAGAGCACTGTGGTGTTGCCTTTGATTCTGAAAATACTGCATTCGTATGCCTCTGAAAGATAATGGTTCCCTGCTTTTAAATGAGCTCGTGTGTTAATGAGCATGCTAGCTTATAGGAGTTTCCCCAGTAATCGCATTTCTGAATTTCACAACTGAATGCCAGTTTCTTAATTGAGCCCTCTGGTTTGAAAATTAAGATGTCATGCTTATTGTTTTAAATAGTTAGCTAAAGGCATTCACCAGACAGTCTAAGCTTGTATCTGTATAGGATTTAAGTTAGTTTTAAACAAAACAATAGGGGAAGAAATCCTCCTCCCACCCCCAAAAATATCCTTGTTGGCATTGTGGCGGAAGACTTCCCAGCGCAGTTACTCTTTTGTTAATTAGTGGAACTGGCTGTGAAAGTCAACCGCACGAACTAAGCTTTTGTCTGATGGAAGAGGTAGGAATTCGCTGAATTATAGTAGCTCTGCCCACTTTCCCTTTCCATCCAGGCATCAAGGCATGAATTATCAGCTTATTTTTAAAATAAATAAATAAATAAATAAATAAATGTTAAAAAGTAGGAAGAGAGCGAGGGAGAGAAGGAGAGAGGTTGTTAGGGATATAGACCTTTAAGCAGCACTTGAGCAAGACAAGTGTGCCTGTTTTTTCTACAGAGTACAGTTGACAAAAAGCGTGCCAGCCATCATGAGAGCAATGGCTTTGCCGGTCACATTCACCTCTTGCCAGATCTCTTACAGCAAAGCCATTCCTCCTCCACTTCCTCCACCTCCTCCTCCCCATCCTCCAGCCAGCCGACACCCACCATGTCCCCACAGACACCCCAGGACAAGCTAACTACTAATGAGGTATGTCTTACACCACAGCTGGCTGCTTTCGTAGGGTTATAGCAGCATTGCCTAGTAGCTAGTTTGCAAAGGAACTCCAGCCAATCTCCCCTGCTTTTTTTTTTCTGTCACCTTTGTTCCCACCCCCCCCAAATAACACATTTCAGTTCTCTGTAAGAAGCCCTTAACTCTAGAGCAGTCCCACGCCAAACTTGCCAGTTTACTATTTTTGCTTCCTCTTAGTGAGTCATTAATTGCATGGCGTTCGTTTTAAACTAGACTACTGCATTTTCAAGCCAATACTCTCCTATTTTTTTTAATTGCGTTTTATTCCGGGAACAGGCTAATTGCAAGCAGTGTGCCTCTTAAAAATTACTGGTTCATTCTGGCTTTGTCAGTAAAGGCTGGGCTAGTAACTCTGCACATATGAGGAGCTGCTTGTGGAAACTCGCTCTTTGGGAGAGGAAGTGGCTGTGGAGGGATTTTGCTCTTTAAAGGTTGCCACACGGGCTGGGGGAACAAATCCTGGGTGTTGCCCGGGAGGGTCGTGAAAGCTTGTGGTATTGTTTGGGAATAACAAATGGGGAAAATCTTTGGGTTTTTCCAAGTATGTGTGTACTCTGAAAAGCAGCTCTGTATGATGACTGTTCTCTACCAGTGCTGGTTGTGTCCAGGTGGAGAAGCAAGGCTTTGCCATGGGCAAATTCCCTCTTGCTGTCCTGGGCTGATCCCGGGAGGGTAGCTTCCCTTACTCACCAAGCACTGGTGGACAAGTCCGGTCCTCCGTGTGTGTGTAATCCCTCACCACAGAGGAGATGGACAAGTGTGAATGAAGGGTGTCATTCGCCCCTTACCAACCCTAGCAGTAAGTGAGGAACCTGGCGTGGTGGCTCCGCTCCTGGCTGGGCGGCCAGCCTAGCTCTTGGGGAGACCCTCTCTCTCTGTATGCAACCAGGAGTGGTACGGGGGAGCAAAACTCGGTGAGAAGAAGCTGCTGCTTCTTAGAGTAGAGCCATCCTGTCACACAGGCATGCAGGCGGTGTGCTGAGGAGAGGTTGTGGTGAGCGGGATAGGCTGATGGCAATAAATGTGTTAACCACAGGATCAGAAATGCTTCTGAACCACGTAGCAGGAGAGTGGGTGGGAGGGTTTCCTCCTGGAAATTCGGTTAGCGTAATAAGTAATTTTCAGCTATGCTTCACTGGTCTTTGATCTTTCTAAAAGCACACCCTTGTAGGTTATAGAGATCAGTTGATTGATGCAGAGATAGGCTTGCTCATTACTTTGATCTGAGCAATAAATAAGCAGGGTTCAGTTAACTCAGCTTGGGAAGTGGAGGCTGTGGCGGTGGCTGGTGGCGAAGGAGCCTTTCAGTATTGAGCTGTGCAGGGGAGTGATATGCTCCTAAGACCCGTTGCTATTTTTTCTGCCGTGAGTAGAGGCTTAGAAAGATCAGAGGTTGAAGACTAGTTGATGATAAAGAAGTGTCTCTAACTGCATTTGCATAAAGCTGAGCAAAAACCCAGTACTGCTTGGTACCACTTACCCACATGCACGCCCTTTATATATATATCCTTTTTTTTTCCCACTTGTCCCATTCTGCTTCAGTATGCAATGTTGTCACTGTAATACTAAACTGGCAAGGGGTTTTAAGTCGTTCCATTTCCACTTTTAACAGTTCATTGTTTCACTTGTCTTTTTCCTTTCTTTACGTTTTTTCATGTTTAGACCACATAACTCAGCAAGCACCAGTGATTTTATCCACTACATGTTCATAGCTTCATATCACCGTTTGCTACACCTTCCACACTAATGAGCCCCTTTGTTCAATACAGGTTTAATATGTTGCTTTGTCAAATAAAGGTGGAAGAACCTGCTGCAGCTTTCTGGCAAGAGGCTCAGGTTAAACAAAATAGGGAGAACGAACAGTAGTGGACATTGAAACATACTGCATCGTAGAAGTGAACGCTTGATCCCAGATGGTTCTGATTTTGTTGCACAAGCCAAGAGATCAAACTTCATAACTTATTAAACTAGCTCAATTTAGGACATGCTTCATAAATTCCAAACTTGTAGGTAGTGGACAGCTTGCAGATAAGATAGTTTACATACATTTAAGCAGATTTTTTTTAAAAAAGAAGACATTCCCTCACTTTGTGCCTGATTGTAGTGGCCAGTCCTAAAAATCTTTGCTAGCAGCTGAGGTAACAGGGATGACGATTTAGCTGATTACCTTTCGCTGTAACGTGCAGCGTGCATATGTATCTAGCTCAGGTGTGGTGCCTGCAGTGCGTTGGGTATCTGCGAAGGAAGTGTAAAAGCTTGGGGAGGCTCTGTAGCATAATTCTGTAGTGACTTAAAAATGTTGGTTGTTGTTATCCGTGCTTTTTATTGTCACTAATATTAATAAAGTTGAAATTTACATTGCAGACTCAGTCCGCTAGTAACACACTCCAGAAACACAAATCTTCCTCCTCCTTTACACCTTTTATAGACCCCAGATTACTACAGATTTCTCCATCTAGTGGGACAACTGTGACATCTGTGGGTAAGTAAAGTAGCTGAAGACGACAATTGAAAAAGGGTTCAGTGACTTCAGTGGCTCTTTAAAGTACTTACGAATGTTACCATCATGCTTTTTATTTGATTTGCAATGGATTGCATAGTTTATTTCTTTTTCCATTTACATTTCTTACAAAAAGAAAGACTTGCTCAATATTCTCAGTTACTGATTTGGGTTGTGTGGTGTAAAGAATATATGGCCAGAAGTTAGCACTCGAGGGATATTACATGCACTTTACTTTTCTTTTTTTCAGTAGGATTTTCTAGTGAAGCAATGAGATCGGAGGCAATAAGGCAAGACCCTACGCGGAAAGGATCAGTTGTCAATGTGAATCCCACGAATACGCGGCCACAGAGTGATACCCCAGAGATTCGCAAATACAAGAAGAGATTCAATTCTGAGATACTGTGTGCTGCCTTATGGGGTAATGCAAACCTGTCCCTTCCTTGCCTCCTGCACTTCTGGAGTGCAGATGTGCCAGTATGAGCTTACGGTCTTCACGAATGTATCTCTGAAACCTTAGCTGTTCCTCTGCATTTATTCAATGCTTGTTTACATCTTTTTGTTGCAAGAGCGGATTGTTATTATGTTTTTGCAGTCTGTTGCTTCTGCTTTGATATGATTTCCCACTGCTGTATGTATGCTTCTGATGGCACAGTTAAGACTTCATTCAGCTGATCAGGATCCTTTTCAGCTCTCTCCAACCCCCTGCTATTGCATCTCTTGCAGCGTTTGGGAGCTTGTAGTTGTCTTTGCATTATACGCCCGGTGCACATGGGGTATTTCTTTTGAAAAATAATCATCTTCTTGAGCCTTTGGCTAATGCATTCTTGCGGAGCTTGATTAAGATATGTTTCGTAAGATGACTTTCCACCTCAGTCATCAGTTTTTGTAGGAAGGAAGAGGGGAAAAGAGAAGGGCATTTTCCAGCGTGAGACTGTGGCTTGGTTTCGTTAGCGTGGTTAGCGCAGAGAGAAGCTGGGTGTGAGGTGTCGGCTGACCACGTGTTTCTGCCCTTCTTATCACAAGGGATCGTTTATGTCCGTGTTGGACAATCTGTTGGGATCCTACACTGGGGAGAGGCTTACAGCAGAGTTTGTTTCCTGCTATAATGTGGAATCACTGCTGCAACACCCAGCGAGAACTTTTCTCTGCTGTGTTCTCTTTTTCTTGGCCAGAATCTATAGGACCACCTGATTTTTTTCATGTTCTGGGTGATGCCTGTGCATGTCACGTAGATATTTATCTAGTATCTCTAAGCCTAACAGACTGTAAATGCACATGCATATAATTCCAAACACTATGAAGAAGAGCTGGCCATTCTCCTGAGTTACACGATGATTGTATGGGTAACACAGTGCACTTTTCTTGTTTATATTTTAACAGCTCTTTCCAAGGCTTTAGTTGTCTTTAGAGATTATTTCCGGCATGTCTTGTTTCTCAGAACAGTGCTATTGTCCTATCCTTCTTGCCTGAAAAGCCATGTCAATTAAATGGCTCTCCTGACACCTTATCTTCCAGTTTGCTGGTTTCTTTATTTCCAGAATTTACCGTTAAGAATTTTTACTCCAATGTTATTTCTGCATGTATTCATATGAATAATTTTCTGATAAAATGAAGAGACTTGTGCAAATCTAAACTTCCAGGCAGTGAGAGGATAAAGGCAGAGAGCAAATGTATGGGATCAGTAAAGATGACTCATAATTTCTCTGATCTGCCTTGTTTTGCCAGTAGCAATTTGTGTTAATGGTTTTATATTTCTTTGATCTATGTATCTGACTTTTATGGTGATTTAAAATATAGGTGTAAAATCCTAGAGGTGTTTTACAGCTGTAACAAAGCACTTCCTTGTTGAACATTTAGGGCCAAACTGATGGTGATGTAAGCTTGTACACATGCTTATTTCTTGATAAGGTTTAGCTTCTTTCTCCCTTGAGCAAATTAAACCATTTCACGGTGATGTTTCTTACTCAAAAAGCAGGGGGCTTGCTTTGCTTTGTTTTCCTTTGCCTTTACCAATGGTAACGCCACAGTATCTGGCAGGTTGCTGATTGCATTAGGTCTGCGATGCTATTTCTGCCAGCTGGTGAAAGTCGATGTTAATGACATGGATGCAGTAGCATAGGTTTTTACACCCAGCCTCCCCAGAGAGCCTGTAGTTCTTCAGGAAGCATTTCCATTTGTTTGAAAAACCAGAACTGCTTAATTGTAGGGTGGCAGTAGAAGAGCTCGGCTGGCTGTGAATAAAGATAGCGCTTGCATTTTAAAATCAGGCAGTGCTTCCCACCAGCGTGGTACCTCATTAGGTTCATCTCAAAATGCATATAGCTAAGGGAAGGGGTTGGGGGTGGATAGGCACGTAAACTCAAAGCAGAAACGTGGGCACTGCAAAGGCGGCAGAGGGGACCGTGAGGGAGCAGTTTGCGTGTGGCTTTGTACTGTAATCCACGCTGAAAAAAATACAAAAACATGTATTCGAGCTGAATCACTGACAGCTTTAGTCCATGGGTCCTGAAGCTGCAGAAAGGAGACCCGAGTGCTGGGCGCTTCCTTGGCCACTTTGGTGCTGCTGCAGTTTGTGCCGAGCCCTGCCGTAGTGCGTGCCTCATTCTCCCTGCTTCCTTTCACCCCTTCCCAGTTTGAGAATATCTCTCAGTACGGGAGATGGTTGATGAGAAATGTCTCCAGGGGCTGTGAAGTGGAAGCCAGCAGGTGCAGACCCATGTGCGGGATGCAGAGGCAGGAGAAGGACAGGAAGTGGATGGAGGAGTCGTCAGCAGCTGAGGAAGAGCCCAGGAGGGCTGCAGCCCCTCTCCCAAGACAGGCTCTGCACCTGCCAGCACCCGTGGGCTCTCCTGCCTGGAGTAGCAGAGCAGCAAATCTGAGCAAAGAGGGGAGATGGTTTGTGGGGACTGCCGGGACCTCTGAAGTTTCCTTACTGAAAAGGCAAGAGAGAGGAAAATGGAGATGCATGATGGTTTTCCATGGGCTATGTCTGTTTTTCTCATCTAGCCAGAGGCATTTCGGAGTGCCCCAGCACCAGCAGCTCAGGTCCCTTGCCCATCATTACCTCCTCCTGGCTGCAGCTCTGCTCCCCTCTAACCCTCGGTCCCCTTTTGGAGACACCTCGTGTCCTCTGGGTCAGGGTGAATGTCCTCTCCTTTTGCAAACCACTCCCATGTCTGTTACCCAGGGTGGTGTTTAGGGCAGCGTTCCTTGTCCTTTTTTTGGTACTGTGAGAGGGCATGTCACTGCTCTAGATGCAGACCACACCAAGAGACAGACTCATGTATTGGACCCACGTGCTGCCGTAGGAAAGGTTTGTTACAGGACCAGCCTGAGTGATACATCCACTGGCACCAGTATAATTACATCTGGGGATTAATTGTTTGACGAGGGGTTAAGGCCATTAAGCAATAAAGCCATGATTGCCTTGTGTGAGTTTTGGTTTTCTTATTTCATTACTTTATTGGGCTTAAGGATGACAAGTTTTACATTGGGATTGCAACATAGAAGTCTAATAAAGCAAGTCATGCATTGGTTTGATTTCCACTCCCTGTGCTGTATCTAACCTGGCTCTGCACAATTTGTGGGATCCTAGACTGAAACACTATTGCAAATATATATTAATGAAATTTAAGACTGATAATATATGAATAGATTTTTTAAAACCTAGTTTCTTGTATATATACACACACACACATAAAAACTTTTAAAAAGTGTAACTGATTTTAAATACTAAGGTTTTGTGAACTCTTGGGAAGTGTTCCAGTGGATGTGTGAACCTTTGTAGGAAGAAACTGGCCTACTGACTTTTCTCATCTGTATTTGCTTGATCTTTAGGAGAAATCTGTCTAAACAGATTAGTGTAATTCTTTTAGTTTTAACATTCAGCTGGAAAAGATAGTTAAGAAGCTGAGAACCAACCCTGTGCCTGTACTTTTACAGGAGGACTGCAGCACAATCTATTTCTCCCAGTTGAGACCAAGCCTTTACCACTGCTTTTTTGCAATGTCCTTGTCAAGAGCATCCTGGAAGTGTTATGGGACAGGTTGGATGGGGCTTTGGGCAACCTGGTCTAGTGGAGGGTGTCCCTGCCTATGGCAAGGGGGTTGGAACTAGCTGATCTTTGAGGTCCTTCCAACCCAAACCAGCCTGTGATTCTATGATCCTGTTGCCAACCTCCCTACCAACAGCTAATATGGCTTTGGAATACATAAGCTTGGGTACTGCTTTGTCCCTCGCCCCTCCCCCAACATTAGAGTGCCTTCTTGTTTGGGAACTGGTGCTCTAGGAAGTTCTCATGGTCTATATGTCTCTCACTCTCTTGAACGCTGCAATTTGGTGTCGGTAGTCACTGTGGGCAGGTAACGTAGACAGCCTCTGCATCATGAGATCTTCTAGGCTGCAGGCAGCCGAGACAACCAGCAGTGGTTAAACCTGCCTGAAGCAAGACAGTTGCTCTGTTGGGCATCGGTTCATCAGAATACGTGGAAAATCTGCTAACTTGGATCTCTGTTTTTGTTTCTTCTAGGAGTGAACTTGTTAGTGGGCACTGAAAGTGGTCTGATGCTGCTAGACAGAAGTGGTCAGGGGAAGGTTTATCCGCTCATCAATCGAAGACGATTCCAGCAAATGGATGTACTTGAAGGGCTGAATGTCTTGGTGACAATTTCTGGTAAAGTTAACTTTCCAACATGATTTTTTCCCCCTTCTGGCATTATGTGGCAGAATGCTGTTCTTGGCAGCCTGTGTGTTGAGGGGGAAGTCCTGACTTGACCGAAGTCAGTGGGTTTTCCATCATTTCACCTCTCTGAGTCTACAGTTTGTTTCTGCAAGTGAATCATTTTCCACAGAACACCCTGTGCCTGCTTGCCCCCTGTCCTTCCTGCCCCTGGCCTTTAAAAATGCTGCATGGGTTTGAGGGAAATGTCTGGCTTTGTTTGTTCAGTGTTTGAGAGCTGTAAGTTAATGTTTCATGAAGTTTGTAAAAATGGCATTCGTTTCCTCTGTCATGGTTACTTTCAACCTGGCCTCTTTCTAACCCAAACTTGATTCGCTACTTGGGTTTAAAGGCATCTTGCGTGCTAAAATCTGTAGAATGGGAAATGTTCTTGCAAAGTAGGGAAAGAAGAGTGATGTGCGTTGAGTGTGTGTTTGAGAGAGAGGGGAGTACAATGTGTACGTGATGTGGAGATACCAGCTTGAGAAGGCAGCTTTTGGCCTTGTCTCTGACTGGATCCAACTGCAGATGGCAAAGCAACGGGAGGTGAAGGGTGGTGGTGGTGGTGGTTGTGTTTGTTTTGTGTGTGCCAGTGAATAACATGTTTGATGAAGCTTGAGGTTCCAGACTCTTTGGCTCCAGAGAGTTATTGCATAAGGTTATCCTGCTGTTAAGCAACTTGATGTGGTGCACTGTTAATCTTTCTTCACAGGTGCCGTTCAGCCATTTACCTTTCCTTTTGCTTTACTTTGTTTGTGAAATCAGCCTGTGCTGTGCAGCGCATGCGTGACCGGGAGAGGATGTTAAATGAGGTTTTGCACAGTGACCCCTGTGTCGTTCAGAGTCACCCAAGATTTTGCTGAGGCTCCAGAGCCCCTCTGGTCCCGCTGGAGGAGCTCTCTGGCTCTCCCAACACTTACGCGAAAGGGCACACACCTAGACGATTTAATGCAGTTTAATGCATTGGTGGTGTTACGCTGTCACAGGTCTGAAGAACCGTGGCCATGCTGGTGTCATCAACATGGGACTTTGTTTCTGTGTAGAGCAACTGTATTTCACTGGTTTGTTGCTTGCCGTGGTCTCAGCTACCGCTGTGCAGTGAAATCTTTAAAAAGAAAAGATTAATCAAGGAAGGTTTAAAAAGCCAACCTGCTGTGTGTCCTTTTGATGTCTGACACTGAAGGTTAAAATGTAAGCTGTTTGAAAAGCACCGTTTGATAGAGTTTATTCTAGAGCAGACCTTATAAACAAAAACATTGTATAATCCAACTTGTGTAAAATCTGTTGGTTTGAAGCATATCCTACACAGATGACAAGTGTCTGTGATTCAATCTGGTGTGTAATTCTTTTAGATTTATTTACGTTTACGTCAGTCACGGTCAGAGTACCCTGACACATCCGTTTTTCTTTGTTTCCTTCAGAACTATTGCTTCCTTTGTGGAGACACGCTACATTAACCCTTAAGAAATGGGCTGATCTTTGGCTGGTTTATGTCTTTACATCTGTGTCCTGTCCTCCTGCATTTTATGGGAGGTTACTGGAGTACAAGGCAGGAAAGGGGCATCCCTGCCCTCAGAGAGGCAGGACTGGGCAGGACTGGGCAGCACGCTTGGTGAAACCGTGAGGCTTTTACGCTCGGGTCCCCCCTTACCTTCCTGTTCTGGCTTCTGCACTGCAGTCCTCGATTGAAGCTAGTCTCATGCTTATCTTCTCTTAGTGTCTTTTTAAGTTGCTCCACCTCTCGAGTCAAACGGGGAACACTGTGTTTCTGCAAATGTTGCATTTTGGCAGCTTGGTTATGGAGCTGTCTCCAAGCTTTGTCCCAGGACTGCTGCTGGGCATTGTTCAGCTCCCTACGGCGCTCTCAGCCATGTGCTCCCTCAGGTTTTTCGGGAAGCGATGTGCTGGTGGTGGTGAGGTGTTTGAAAGGCATCACCACATTGTGCGAAGAAGTTGCAGTGCGTTAGGATTTCAAGGGAATTGTCACCTAAAATTGCTTTTGATACAGACTCTTCTGAGCCTGGAAACCTGAAATCAATTCTTCCTCCAGTGTGTATCTCAAATATAAAACTTACTGAGAACAAAGCTTTTGATACCAAGATGCTGAGCTGCTGTAGCTGGTACAAGAAAGCTTTGCAGGTCAAAGCAGAGTAGTTAATCAGTTCTTTGGTTCATACTTTTGGGAGGCAAAAGCACAGTTTCGGCTGCTGAGGTAATACATATGCTGAGAGTCATAAAAACACTGTAGGAGCAACGACATGCATACAGGACATGCTCTGCTTGTGGCCCCTGAGGGTTCTGCCAGACCAGCTGGCAGATGGTGGCACTTGGGAAGGTAGAAAGGGATGACAGCGTAGAAGAACTGGTTGGAATCTGCCTGCTTAATAATTAAGAACCACAGCGACAATAAAAACAAAAACTCAGTGTAGGAAAAGGAACTTTGCATTTGAAACGACATCTGTGGAAGAACCAGAGCTGGGAGTTCTCTTTCTTATTTCATGGCCGTAACAATTAGACTAAAAAAAATCCCCAAAGACCAGATTGTTGAGGGCTTTTTTAACTGACTGGTAGAGATTTACAAGCAGAAGGATCTAATCCCCCCACTCCCAATGCGATCATTAAGAGCAGCATAACTTGTTGAAGTACATGCACAGCCATGTTTATGTAACTAACCGGTCCTGCTTTTTTCATGTCAGGCTGCTGAAAGGCAGAGGAATTTCCTGTCTTGTGACTTTCCTTGCGGTCTAGACACTAAAACACAATGGGAACACACTTGAGGTATTTCTCTGTTGTTGTTTTGAAAAATGTTTCTGGTTGGAGAGACATACCCTGGTGCACATCATGTGAACCAGAAGGAAAAAAAAAAAGAGCCACGTGCTGGGAAATTCCCGTGTGTACTGTTTGTTCTGAGTCTGCAAGTTTCACTAAGCTACTGGGGTACCTAAAGCTCAGAAATGTCTGAGAGCGCATTTGTCTCCTGGTGCACAGGCACTCGTGATGGTTTCAAAGACATTTGCTGCACTGTCCTGACCTTCAGCTCTCCTGTGCCCTCTAAGCTCTTCCTCACCCAGAACTGCAGTGCCTTCTGGTCCAGGCTGTGTTTCCTGTTTCAGTGTTCCTAAAAGAGCCCTTGGGGCCCTTGTTAGCAGTATTTTCATGGGAGCACCTTTCCTTGGTCAGGTGCAGGACTTCTGGGCATAGCATTTCCTGCTCTGGTCTCTTTTCCAAATCTTACAAAGCTATGGCAGTGCTGGGGCTTTATCCCTTTATGAAACTTGACTTAATAAATATGAATTCAGGCAATAAATCAGAGTACTCACTTACTGCCAAATCTGCTGTCATTTGTCGTAGGGATAAACAAAGGACAGTGCAATGTTACTTCACATTTCATTTGGTGCTATCAGAGTAGAGGGGCTTTTAAAATTAAATAGCAGGTCCAGTATTTGAAAACGAGTCTCTGATTCCATTTTAAATTTAAGCCCAGTGACCAGGTTTTTCACTTTGGAACTGCCTCCTCTTTTCCTCCTGCCCTTCCCCATCCAAGCTATCATAAAAAGATCTTTTAGGCTGTGTGTCTTCATAACAGAAAGACTTGTGGCGCTGCAGTCCATGAAGCAGCCTGTTTGCGAGCTGTGCTTCCCCATGTGCTGCCCCAGCCCTTGCAACTGCTTTTCCCAAGGAGCCGGGCTCTGTTAGGGGATCCCCTGCCATCAGGGTAGGGGCTCTGCACCAGCTCCAGGACCCCAGCGTGGGGATGGCTGGGCACACTACGATGGTCTCAACGCTTCGGCTTTGTGTCCTGCCGTAACTGGTATCGCCCATCCCCGTCTCTGAAATGAGCAGCCAGCTGTGAACTGATGGATCGCTAGGCATCGTGTGGAAACTTAGAAGATGAAGACATTAGCTAAATCCTGTAGCTGGATCTGGCTGGCAGGCTGCTGGGTGGACTGTCCTGACAGATCGTGGCTTTCTGCACCATAGACCAGTACTGTGCCACTTGGCCAGCCCAGCACTGACTGCGGTACAGGTCAGCTGTCTTCTTGCAGCTCCGGGATCTGTAAAACACTGTCCAGACTTAGATAGCTTCCTCATTGTGGTTAGTGAAGCATGGAGCTACTCCACTGATAAGTTGGGTCCCTGAGAGCATCTCCTATTTCCTTTCCTTGTGCAGCGACCTCATAGAGCGTTATTAAATGGCTCCTAGAGAAAGAAGAGACGATCTCTCTTTGCCTCCAGTTTCATGTCTAGGACTGTAACGGCTTTGGGCAGCAAAGCAGATGGAAGAAGGAAGATGCAAGCTTTGAGTGTGCGCATTAGGGCCACCTTCTCGCTAGTTCAGCAAATGCTTTGTAGGCCGTTAGTTGTTAAAGAATCACTGATAAAGTTTGTCATGAACCTTGTTCTACATATGAGGAGACCTTTCTGTATTGGCTGTACGTTGATGACGGTGGCGGATGCAGTGTCAGCTGAAGACAGGGCAGCCTGGGCAAGCACATTCTCTCACCTGTGGAGTTGGAACACCTCTTGCAGTTTCTGTGTGCAGCCTGATAAGTATTACACCCCTTGCAGCACAAGGGAAGGGCTGCTGACAAAGCAGCTGTCAGCTCTTAGCAAGCGGATGAAGTTTGCATGGGCCGTGTGAAATCCTCTCACTGCAGTTTCAGATATTGTACGTTTTTCCTTAGAACAGAACTGGTATAAAGTGGTTCAGTAATTCAATTATTTAGTGGAGGTGATTGGTGTGCTTTTCCGCCAGGGCAATAATGAATGAACAGTCTTAATAAAACTTGACCGTTTTGTGTCTCTGAGGACGATACAAGGGATGGAAATGTCCTGGTCGCTAACTGGGAAGAATTTCTAAAATACGTTTCATTGCCGTATTCATCTTAATTTTTGCTTCCTCCTTTCAAACCAGTCCTACTCTCTTCTGATAGCTGCATAGATAATTTTGGGCCTCAAATTCCATCCTGCTGCTCTCCTACAGTTTTGTATGAAAAAGTGCCATTCTGACTCAGCTATATAGTTGTGTTTTTTTTTTTAATCTCAGTGCATGACTCTCTGGTGCTTTTGTTGTGGGAGTATAACCCTTTTCTAATTAAAGTTGTTCGCATCCCAAGAACCAGACAACTGAAGAGCTGTTCCCTTGAGTTTGTCATTTTATGTTCATGTGGTATTATCGTGCGTCTCTGTCATTGATCATCGGGAAAGCCTGTGTTTGGGTGGAGTCTGGAGTAAAGCTGTTGTGGACGTAAAAACTGAGGGAAATCTCTGTGGTTGCAGCAGTTTCTCCTTTATTGTCATTTTGGTTTCCTCTGCGCCGCTTTCAGTTTGCCTGGGCAGGGTTTTTTTGCCCTTCCTGTGGAGATAAACCAATCTTTTTCATTTTGTGGCCAGGTAAGAAGAACAAGTTGCGAGTTTACTATTTGTCCTGGTTAAGAAATAAAATCCTTCACAATGACCCTGAAGTAGAAAAGAAACAGGGCTGGACAACGGTGGGCGACTTGGAAGGCTGTGTGCACTATAAAGTTGGTGAGTAGCGAATGCGGTCATCAAATTGTCGGGATAAAAGCTGGCTGAAAAAGGGAACTGCAGGGCACGTAGCTGTTGGCTTGAAGATTTGGTTTTATTTCTAGCTGGCTTCCCTATCCCTCAGGGTGAACTTCTCTGGCAGAGCACCAGAGTAGGTGGCAAGTTACTGGGTTAAACTAAAAATGGGAGAGGTTTTGCAGGGGGATGCTGGGCTGTGAACTGGAACGGGAACAAATCCCCATCTGTCTCCTTCCCATGGTGGATGCAACTTCCAGAAGAGTGCTAATGTGGACAATGAAGGCTGGTAAACTTTTGCCGCCTTTGTTAGACCCTTTAGGTAACAGAGGGACTTTTCTCAACCAACAGCTGTTCTCTCTACTAGCAGGTTTTCCTGGTCTTTTACCATGATGAAATTATGTACTGGAGTGGAGTGAAAAAAGTCTCCTCTTTAAAGACTGAGGAAAAAAAGAGAAGAAAAAAAAAAAGACAAAAAGACAGACAGTGGGAGGAGAAAGCAAAGCTAACTAGTGCACGAGCTTTGGGGAGGCATCTGGGAACAGAATCATATGTTTAGCTTCAAGATGATTCATTAATTCCCCTTAGCTCATGGAATTTCCTAATGCTGTCTCAGATCCACTGCAGTACAGATACAGATGAAGTGTGTTTTCACCAGGCAGGTGCCTTTTGAGTGATTTTAAGTCATTTAAATGGATTTAGCAATAGAAATTTCCACCAAAACTAGTGAAAGACATGTAGCATTCAGGCAGCAGAGTATGCAGTGAGCCTGCTGCCCTGCAGGTGGGGGTATGAACCAAGAGCTCTTTCTCCTGCTTCAGTCTCACAATGCATCTTATCGGGCCCTCAATGTTGCCTTTGATTTGGTTTTCTCCTAAGAGCCAGCTCAGTTCCTTTCCAGCTGTGTCACTCAATGTGGAGCGGCAGCAGCAATGAGGCTGAGCGCAGTCTCCTCCTGTCAAGTGTGCGCTCTTGGAAAAACCTGCTAGTGGGGTGTAATCAATAACAATGGCAGTAAGTGACGGCTGAACCAGGAGCTTGACCCCAAAAACAATTAATAATGTACTTGTCTGGTATGGTACCCCAGGGTGTCAGCAGCATAATGAAGTGGCCTGTGAACAATACATTAACAGCTATTGAAAGGAGGCTTTCCAGCAGGGAAGCATGTGAAACAAAGAGCATTCTCTTCCAGATGAAGAGGGGTTTGTTACCCTGGGCTGCAGCCTGGCACTGAACTTCCCTCTGAACCACAGATGACTTCTTCAGGTAGTGAGAGGCCTCTTTGACAGCTGTGCTGCAGTTACCAAGAAGGATGAGCTCTGCCAATGGTTGGGCTCACGGTCTGGAAGCTGCCACTGAGGCAGCTGGCACCGATCGCTTCCTTGTCTCTTTGATGCAACAGGGGTCTTGGATGTCAGAGTGAAGTGGTATTTATGGATCCCAGTTGCTTCAGGCAATTTTTGGCTTCTCTAAATGATAAATTGCTCTTTTGAAACTTAAGATTTGGGTAAATTCCCAGATAGCACCCAGAGCAAAGAATGAGGATTATCAAAGGTCTCCTTTCACAGATAAGGTAGACAACCTCCTCTTCCCCAAGAAAAAATTCCAAGTCTTGTAAGCTAGACAAGACAGAACAAAAGCTCTGTTTTTCAGTCAGCGCAGCTGTGGAGGTTGAGGGGCTTTTTTTTTTTTTCGTCTAAGTCCTTTAACGCTTACAGTTCAGTCGTCTTGCTTCCCTGCAGACTCAAAAGGGAGCGAGTAGTAGCTTTGTCTCTCTGTTGCCTACCAAGTGACAACAACTGCAGGCTTGTGCAGTAGTAAGATATCTAAAAGGCACTAAAATAGTATTTATTAAAGAAGTGTTCTTCTCACAAGTCTGAGATTTTTTTGCTCCTGCTGTGGTTCAAAAACAGTTTTGGTTGGGAGATAGAGTGGCAGAAGGTGAAGGTGCACGGAATTATTCATTGTTTTGGAGAAGTGTCATATTCCCCTAAAACTTGGGGCAAAGAGGTAGCAGAAACCTCTGAGGTGTCTTGATGTCGTCTAAATAACGCTATTTTTTTTTTCTTCTCTCAAAAAAAGAGGGCTGGAAAAAGGTCCACAAACCTGAACATTTGGAAGGCCCCATGATCTGTTCCTTCCCAAATCCAGCTGGCAACTGGAAGAACAGATCCAGCAGCACTTCTTGAATGGCTGTTTCTAGACTTTATCAGTCCCCTCCTGAAAACAGAAGTAGTGAGCAGAGCTTTTTTTGATTGTTAATTTACTCAGCTGTTTGAATGTGGGAACAGAAATATATTTGAGAATTTGTGGATCAGCTATATCATGACATTTTATTTCTGATAAATTCTGTGGGGTGTTGTTGTTGGGTTGGGTTGGGTTGGGTTTTTTTGGGGTGTGTGGGTTTTTTTTTTGTGGGTGTGGTTTTTTTTTTCCAAATGATCTATTTCAGGCTTTAGGGACAAAGGAAAATGCTCCGCTATCAAACTTGCCTTTTGCTTTTGAAATGGGCTTGTTTCTTAACTTCTGATTTCAGTTCCTTTTATTCCCTTCTTTCCCCTGGGAAATTTTACCATCAGCTCAAAATATGGCTGCCAGTACTGTGACTGGAACTGCCAATATACTCTGCCACAGTCACAGACCTCTTGTATTGGAAATGTCGCTGCCTGAAAACCGATTTTCTTGTCTTAATGAATAAGCACTGTCTCATGTGGAGAAAAAGGTGTAAATAAGTGTGTACTGACTAGGTCATTTGAAACATGGTGATGGTGATGGGTTCAGTTACTCGTAAGAGTAAGTGGCATAAATGTGTCAAAATACTTAACTACATAGAATTAGCAGTCCTAATAAAATGCAGTGTTACAAAAAAACTCCAAACATATGTAATATGGAGAAATACTGTCATTTTCTGCTTTCCTGAAATAACTGGAATGACTTTGGAATTGCCACTGAATTCTTTTTTGTTTTCTTTTAATTTCAGTAAAATATGAAAGAATCAAGTTCTTGGTAATTGCATTGAAGAGTTCTGTGGAAGTCTATGCATGGGCACCAAAGCCATACCATAAATTTATGGCCTTTAAGGTAACAGTATGTTTCAGCCATCCGTAGGATTTTCTCATAGAACACTTGCCATTACGTCTTCTACAAAAATGTTCAAACATTTTATCATGGCTGTATTACAGATTCTTTGGTAAATCTGCCATGAACTTTGTATTACATTTTAATTTGGGAGCTTCTTTAGCTCAATGATGTAGTACACTTAAAGTTCTAAAATGTAACTCAACATAAACTAAGAATCAAAATGGCACAATATCACAACTGCATATGTCGCCTCTCTGTAAATAAAACACGAGGCAGAGAGAAGTGAACCAAGTCCAAACGTGTTTATCTGAGCAGAACAAATCCTTGAATGATACTCAAGGTGGTTATGTTTCTGAATGCAGCAAGAATGAAGTTAGCTGGCTTGGTATAATTACCAAACTGATTTGCAGACAATCGGTTACCGCCGGTTGTGCGAATTGAAGTTCAACGCTTACAGGTGCATCAGATCAGCCTGAACTTTGAGTAAAACGATTCTTACTAAAAACCAAACAGACAAACTAAAGTAAACCCATGCAGAAAATAGCTTACAGTATTATGTGATTGGAATGCAACAGGATGTAGAGTAATATGCCCTTGTCCACCAGAGACATGTTATCCTAACTGATCTGGTGGATGAAGGCCAGAAGTGTTCAGGAGGAATAAACCTGTAATAGGTACATTAGAGCATATTTTTATAAAAACCACTGTGCTTCTAAGTAGTAAAGTAAATCTCACTGATGGTTGTCTTACAGTCATTTGGAGAATTGATACATAAGCCATTGCTGGTGGATCTAACCGTAGAAGAGGGTCAGAGACTGAAAGTGATCTATGGCTCCTGCGCTGGCTTCCATGCCGTTGATGTGGATTCAGGATCGGTCTATGATATTTATTTACCAACACACGTAAGAGCTGCTGTTGGGGTGGGGTTTTTTCTTTCTTTTCTGGTTTCCCCCTTGACCCTTCCTTTCCTCAGATGACCAACAGATTGGGCTGCCCCCCTGTATCACTGCTAGCACGGTAAATTGGGTGGAGAGGTCTGAACAGATGCAGCCACCTGTACTTAGGGGCTTGTGCCTCCCTCTCTGTCCTCTCCTCAGGGTCAGGATGTCTCCATGGTTGGGAGCTTCTCACCTAGGTCTGACAAGGGTCAACGTGACTGGTTCAGGGGTAGCAGCTAAGTGACCAAGTGCATTGCAGAGGCCACAGGGAAGGTGGCAGTACAAATGACATGACAGCCCACTGAAGAGACTCTCAGCTGGCAAAGGCCAGCTGGCCTTAGCTCCCACATTTTGCTGTTGTTTGTTGTACATGGAGGTGTCAGATGGGCCTGCAGTGTGTGGAGCACTGCTGCAAGCACTGTTCACTGCAGTGCAGAGGTCTGAGGTTTGCAGCTGGGCCGCTTGCCCCAGGCTCCCTTTCTGCCCATGGAAAGAAATGGGGAGTCCTACAGACAAGTTAATCTTTCTTGTCTTTAGATGTCTGCCTTAAGGTGGGAGCATTTGTGCCCCAAAGGTTTCCAGGTCTTTGTTGTCACTGTGTTAGGGTGCCTAGCTTGGGGAGAGCAGAGCTAGCACTTGGAAAGTGAGCAAATCCCCAACATTCTGTCATCAGCCAAAATAAAAAACCACCCAACTCTCCCAGTGCAGGCTCTGTGGCATTAAAACAACAGGCTTGCTCTTCCTTTCCGTCTCTGTAGATCCAGAGCAGTATCCAACCTCACGCAATCATCATTCTCCCAAACACGGATGGGATGGAGCTACTGGTCTGCTACGAGGATGAGGGAGTTTACGTGAACACGTATGGAAGGATCACCAAGGATGTGGTTCTGCAGTGGGGAGAGATGCCAACTTCAGTTGGTAAGTGCCTCGGCAGAGTCAAACATAACGTGCCGTTAGGAAGAGTGAGCGCGTGCACGCAGGCAGAAGGGAAGGTGTGTTAGGTTTGACATCGGATTCAGAAGCAGCAATGCTATAATATTCCTGGAAAACATCTGCGCAGACTGGAGAGTAATCATTCGCATCTGCTTTCTGCTAAGTTTTTAAGAACAAAATTCAAACAAGCAAGTTGTGGCATTCAGGAATTAAAAGCTCACCAGGGCCTTTGTAGGCTGCTGCAGATTTTTTTACTACACATCCACAAAGTTGTGGAAACCTTTCGGTATGAAGACACGTGAGGTGGCAGGTGGGTAAGCTATTATTACTGGTAATTCTACAGAGAGAACAATCTGTATATCGGATTTGATGTATTTACTTTAATTTACCTGCAGATTGCTCATCTGTCCTAGCATGACAATTCTCTCACATCTCTCCAGTGTTTTGTAAAAGTAGTTTTGTAAAGTAGTAAAGTAGTAAAGTAGTTTTGAGAGTGGGAGCAATGAGTGTAGTGAAACAGGCACAGATTTGTTACGGACGCAGGTACACGCCAGGGGGTCCCTCTTACTGCCTGTGCTGCCGTACCTCAGTGCTGAGCGTAGCGTGGGCTGCGCTCACACCTTCCTTTTGGGCAAAGCGTCGGGTTTGCGTGCTTTGGAATGGAGGCCTGTGTTAGCAGATTACTGCTAAGAGCTGTTCGAGCAGTGTGAACAATAACAGAGGAGGAAATTTAAGGAAGTTTCATGCACAGCATGCTCACTCCTGTGGTGATTAACTCTTGACTAGAGCTAAAAGCAAGCAGAATTTATCAGCTGGCAAATTGCAGAGCCTTTGGGGACTGGAGCGCCTGGGAAGTAAATGGCACTGAGGCAGCCAACACCATCTGAACATCTCATCTGACAATTTTTAGAAGCTATTTGGCCCAGTTACCACTAGTGACATATTTAAAAATAAATACATTTCCAGCATGGCGGTATATGTGATGTATAGGTGTACGTTATACTGCAGTAGATTATTTGATTTAATTTCACTGAAAATGAATAGAGAAAATTCTACAAACGAGAAGTGCTGAAAATTAAATATTTTTAAATTTTGCTTGCTAAGAGCTATTCTTTTTATTTTTCTGTTAAGTAGGCATGCAAATCAGAGGCAACAGCTTATTCTTCATTAAGTTCCCATATGTTATTTTTGGCAGCGTTCCTAAGAGTATCCATCAAATTGCTTTTTGAATGTACCTTTTCATAGTGCTGGCGAGTTTTTCCTTTATTTGATTTATTTTTTTTTTTTACTGCTATCAAGAACAGATTTTTTTCCTTATGCTACTACTAATCTGCTTCCTCCAGTGACACTCTCAAGGAAAAATGTTTCATTTTTGGCTTTATTTGTGCACAAAGGAAACCATGCCATGAAATAATAGTATTTCCACTTGGAGAGCTTAATATGAACCTCTTTTGAGATATACAGAATGCTTTTCAGACCAATTGGCTTTCTCAAGGAGACCAGTTTTTTAAAGTATTACTCCTATTAAAGAAAACTAGCTCATTTTTTTTCTCGTTTCCCATTCTCCTCTTTCTCTGTTTTTGCTGACAAGCTCCTTCAAGGAGGGGAAATAACACCATGGGACACAGAGCTGGTGCTGGGGACGTAACGAAGTGGAAGGGTTTAGTCTGTTTAAACCTTGGGTTCTGCTTTCTTTTTGTCAACACCTAATTAGCCTGTCTCTTTGAGACACTTGGGAGAAAAAGCCTGTGTAAAAAAGCGATGTTCCTTCTATTTAATTGAAGGTTGGAAGGTTCCCATTGTGTCATGAACGCTCAGGCAAGACGTATATTACTAACGTGGAAAACCCACGGGGACATTAAAAAAAAAAAGGTATTTTTAGGCATCATGAAGATGCTGAAGACAGAAATAGCAGTCTGAACATGTGTGTAGTTAAAATAAGTACATGCAGGTCGGTTTTAGCTAGAATGCGTCAGTATGTTCCTCTGCTTTTTCAATTGCTCCATGTTGCCCTCTGCCTGTCCTAATGGGCTGTGTGCTGTGTTTTCTTCCCAAAGCGTACATCCGATCCAACCAGATTATGGGCTGGGGAGAAAAAGCTATTGAAATACGGTCGGTGGAAACTGGACACTTGGACGGTGTGTTCATGCACAAAAGGGCACAAAGACTCAAGTTCTTATGTGAACGCAATGACAAGGTATAATTCCTCCCCCCCCAGGTAGTTTCTTGCCAAGATGGTAAACGTCTACTTCAGTCAGGTACTTGCGGAGGGTTGATCCCAAACAGCAGCCAAACACCCACCCAGCCTCTCGCTCACTCCCCTCTCCCATGGGATGGGCATAGAATAGAAGGAAAGCGAAAAGATGGGTGGATCAAGACAAAGGCAGTTCAATAAGGACAGCAAAAGGAGGCAAAATAAATAATTCATTCACAACCTCCCGTGGACAGGCAGATGTCCAGCCAATTCCTGGAAAGCAGAGCTTCAGTATGTGTCATGCTTGCTTGGAAAGACAAATGTCATCACCATGATGTCTCCCCATCCTCTCCCTTTTGCTGAGCATGACATTATCATAGAATCACAGAATGGTTTGGGTTGGAAGGAAGGGACCTCAAAGCCCATCTAGTTCCACCCGCCCTGCCATGAGCAGGAACACCCTCCAGTAGACCAGCCTGCCCAAAGCCCCATCCAACCTGGCCTTGAACACTGCCAGGGAGGGGGCAGCCACAGCTTCTCTGGGCAATCTGTTCCAGGGCCTCACTACCCTCACAGGGAAGAATTTCTTCCTAACATCTAATCTAAATCTCCCCTCTTTTAACTTGAACCCATTACCCCTTGTCCTGTCACTCCCTACCCTTGTAAACAGCCCCTCGCCAGCTTTCCTGTAGGCCCCTTTAGGTACTGGAAGGCCGGAGTTAGATCTCCTGGAGCCTTCTCTTCTCCAGGCTGAACAAGCCCAACTATGGGTTGTCCCTTTGGTCAGTTTGAGTCCATTGTCCCCACATTGTCCCCTCTCAGTGTCTTGCCTGTCCCCAGCCCAGTTGAAGACCAGAGAGAAAGCCTTGGTGCTGTGCAAGTGTTGTTCAGCAGCAGCCAAAATGCCGGTGTGTTAACAAAGCCACAAAGGCAAAGCCCAGCTCCGTACAGGCTGCTATGAGCAAAGTCAGCTCCATTCCTGCCAGACCAAGCGCAGCGCTGTAATTAATTACACTGTAAATATCAGGGACAGCAAAGGCAAATTAAAGCATCTGCTGTTCTACCTGTTGAATTTACCAATCTCTTTTCTCTGCAGGTTTTCTTTGCCTCCGTACGGTCGGGTGGAAGCAGTCAAGTCTATTTCATGACCCTTGGCAGGACTTCTCTTCTGAGCTGGTAGAAGCAGTGGGATTTGGCGAGGAATTGCTGACATCCAGAGTCTGAGATCTTCATAACTCGGAATTACTTTCAACTGGAGTACAGACCTGCACTAGTGCAGCACTCTGTGTAAATGTGTGTGCAGGCATCACTGGTGTTAGGTTTCTTTTTGTTTTTCAACGGAGGCTGCGATGCAGCTGGTGCTGTAAAGATATTGCCATCAGGTGCTACAATGTCTTTGAGATTTGGGATCATGCTAGAAAGCTACAGGTCTTCTTTCCCCTTCAGCTCCAGGATTCCTAGGCTTTGAAGGACTCTGTTAGAGTTAAAACAGAGAGGGGGGGGGAATAAAAGGAAAAAGCAGAACAAAAACAAACAAAAACCAACCCAGACTTACCATGAACATGCTGTTGAGCGGACAGGAGGCGGGCAAGAGAAGGTGAGAAGGGGTGTAGAGAGTCAGACTGGCTGAAACAGAGGGCAGATCTAGTCTAGTAATGTTAACAATGTATTTAATTGACATTTCTTTTTTGTAATGTGACGATATGTGGACAAAGAGGAAGGTGGAGGTTTTAAGAAGTTAATATTTATAAAATGTGAAAGACACAGTGACTAGGATAACTTCTTGGGGACAGGGAGGGTGGGAAGGGACTCGGGGTGGACTTCTTGGGGGTTTTTTTTTTTTGTTTCTGCAGTTTTATTTTGGCCTGGCCAATAACTTCAGTCATTTTCTGTGTACTGGGTATTGCCTGAAACATGTGCAGATGATAAAAATCCTCAAAAGCAGAAAAAAAAAAAAAGAAAAAAAAGAAAAAAAATTCATTTTCTATAATGATTCTGTGTTAGGCCAGAACTTGGTTATGTCACAGTATTAGCACTGCCTCAGTTAAAGGTTTAATTTTTGTTTAAACCTAGAAGTGCAACAACAGTTTTACCACAGTCTGCACTCGCAGAACTAAATACGAAAAAAAAAAAAAAGAAATAAAATCCAAACTACGTATGTTTATTTTTTGTGCCTACCTCATTGTTTTTAATGCATAAAATAAAAGAGGTGGTTTAGTTTATACGTTTTTAGATGAAAACCATTAATGTCTAATTTAATCTTAATACCAAAACTACCAGATCGAAAGGTTTCTGACTGTTATTGCGTAGCAAGTTTCAGCAGGAGGAGAGAGTGGTCCGTTGGGGCAATAGTGGTAGCGGTATGGCAGTGAGACACTGATTAATGTAATTTGCTTACAAAATTTGGTAAAGCAAGCATTTTTTTAAACCAGTTTCATCCTTAATAGAAATCTGAATTTAGCCTAAAACCAGAGGTTTCACTCTTCTAACAGGTGGGCTTAGTAACAGGCAGGTAAAAATAACTAGGCTAGTTCTATAAACTCTTAAATGTTGTAGGAACCATTTTGGGGCGGTGATGTTTTTCTTTTTTAAGAATGCAATGCACTAAAACTCTTTTAAGAATGTAGTTGATACTGCTTATTCATAAAAACAGCGTATACCTGTGTTTAGATGTAAGATCCCAGCTCTGGCTTTTTTTCTTTCTTTTTTTTTTTTTTTAAGTCAGTTTTATTTTATGAATAAGTTCTGACATTTGTAATAAATGTCTTGAGAGTAATAATTTGTTTAATGGCTACATGTTCATTACTTGAGAAACCTTGAGTGTATAATAATCCGTTGGTGTTGTAATAATGCACAGTGTCACGATTCAGCCATTTTCCTTTTTTTTCCCCGCTCTTTTTTTCTTCTTTTTTTTTTTTTTTTTTTT
>VWZZ01000851.1:230210-262887 GCA_013399095.1 Psophia crepitans | reverse complement strand
TTTTTTTCTTTTTTTTTCCCCTTTCTTCCCAGTTCCTTTGGTGGGGTACTTTGTTGACAGCTGCCTTAAGCTGTTCATTCAGTGAACAGGCTCTCAGTGTTTCATGGGCTTTGTCTTCTGCTGCGGTTAACCTTCCTTCATGGCATGACAGGTAGGGCTTTTTAAACACGTATTCTTCAAATCAGTCAAGCTGACGGCTCGAGCGACTGGTCACACAATCCCTTTACGAGCCACGAGCACCGAGTGTGCAAAAGCTCAGCCTCGACAGACCCTTCTTTTGGTGTCAAATCTGACTGCTGTAGATCTTCAGCCCTCATCAGCGTTGCTGCTGAAGACTCTCCTTCGAGCATCACGGACGGTTGAAAAGCGAGCGGTAAATGCTTACCGCCAGCGCACGCGCGTGCACACACACCCCACACACACCCCAAAAGAATCAAAACTCAAGAAAAGCCTTACATTTGCTGGCAGAGGAATACCTAGAACTATTTTTTTTTTTTTTTTTAAATTGTAATGACTTTTGGATAGCGTTGAAGGTGAAGGATGTGTTCTTTTCAGGCCCGGTGCGGTCAGCCGGAAGAACGATCAACCTTTTGTACTACAATGAACTCAAGGGGACTCGGGAACGCAACGCGATGGTAGACATGGGTGTAATCACACAGCTGCCCTGTAGTGTAGTTTGCCGAAGCCGATGCGGTGGAATGTCAGTCTGCGTGATTTAAATCTTCCAGCGCTCTGTGGTCAAAAATTAATCTAGTCTTTGAAAGCTGATGCTATTCACCTAGAGGAAGATGCTCCAGTACTGTAGGGATGCCCAGGTCACGGATACGTGCTGTTGAAGTTTTGAGGCTCCGTGGGAGGGGGGAGAAGAGAATCTCCTTCCTTCGGTGGGTCTGCCCGCCCGGCAGCTTCTGCCTCCGCGGAAGTGCCAACACGGCAAGGTAAAAACAGTGTTACGAAACCACTACGTATAGCGACATCGAACTCTTCAAACAGTGCTTTTGTAAGCAAAGAAGAAAAGAAAAGCTCCTAGGTTTAGTTTTAAGCTTTAATAAGTAATAATTTTCTGTATCTTAAGTCAAAGTAACCCTAACTTGTATGACTGCAGTGTTTTTATTTTTTATCTTATGCACATGTTATGTTGGAGAAAATGTTTACAAAAATGGTTTTGTTACACTAATGTGCATCACATATTTATGGTTTATTTGAAAGTGATTTTTGTGGGTTTTTTAGTTTTTCATAGTAGTAGTAGTACACTTTTTGTGATTTATAACCCCAAACTCTGCTGATGATAAAGATGCTAAACAATAATACAAAATGACAAACTGCATTAAAATTACTAATCGTAGAGCTGCAAAGCAGACTGGTGACAAGTAAAACACTCAGCCTTTTTTTTGCAGTGCTATCTAACTTGTCTTCTGTGTATTATGGAAATTACTGGTTTTTCCCCGTTTTTCCTTAAATAAAGTCAAAATGACACCTATTCTATGTGGAAAGTATTTTGAATGCCTACTGGCCGCAGAGATCAAGCTGCATGTTGCCTCGTTGCATGAGTTTGTAAGAGCAAAAGCCTTATTGTCAAATCTCGTCGTTTTAGAGACTTTGACGATAAACATGGGCTTTAGAGGGCTTTTTTGTTGCTGTTCTTTTTTTTTTTCCTTCTTTTTTTTTTCTTAGTGCAGTTGCTCTTTTGAGAATGACAATTTTCCTTTAAAAAACTAAAAGTGAAAAGCTTAGAAACATTAGCAAGTGCCCAGTGGTTCAGAAAGAAGAAGTTGCACACAGGAGAGCCTGGGCACGTTGTGAACGTGCTGTCCCACCACACCGCTTTCAGGAAGGTGACTTCTGTGAGCTGGCGTTGCCGAGCGAGCATGACGAACGGGAATCCCGAGCCACATTCTCGCACGGTGTAGAAGCACGGCTCCAAAAAACTCAAAGCTCTCCGAGTTGTAAGCTGTGAGTAAGCTGTGAGTACTGAGCAGTTGCGATGCAAAGCCGCTGTTTGCGCCCCTGGGGTTCTTGTTGGCCTTTGCTCATGTTTTTCCACCATGGGCTGCGTCTGTTTTCTGAAGTGGAGATAAGCAGGAGAGGTTTCCTTCCGACTTAGGCTGGTCTGTGCGAGAGGAGGAGGAGGAAGTCTGTGTTCCCAGGCTGGCCTTTTCTTGCACTTCTCATCCGCAGAAGGCAAGGGATGTGGTGCAAGTCGAAAAATGTTTCAGGGTTTCACTTGCTTCCTACAGACAAAGGTATCTGAAATCCTCAAACCCCACAGCTTTTCCGCTTCTGCAACCACAGATACTGGCTGCGCTTAAAAAAACTAGCAGGACCAGCCATCTGCTGGTCGGGCTCCTGCCAGCTCCACGCCGGTTGCCGCTGCGGAGCTGCTACTTTGGCCATTCTTGTCCTGTTGAAGACGTCCTTAAGTTAAACATACCTGGTGTAGCTGAGCACCTCAGCTAGTGGTGAAGGCAGATACAAACTGTTGTTCATTACAGTATGCAACAAGCCCTGGTGTGAGCATCACGGTGGGTGCTGGCAGAGGCAACAGAGAACATCCAAAACCTTCACGTTTCTGTGGAGACAGACAGAACTGCTGTGATTTACAGGAGGAAGGAAATGAAAAATTGGAAGCATTGGAGACTGAGCAGCAGATCTCATTCTTCTGTGGGATTTTTGTCCCACAGTGGTGAGACAGGTCCAGACCTTGTGAGGGGAGGAGGGATGTAGGCAGGACAGAAGAGAACCAACTGCGCAACAAAAGAATACGTGTGTCTTCAAAATTTAACAACTGCAGTAGTCAAACTAGAGAAAGAAGTTATCGAACGTCAGAAGGAGCATTTGAAAATATTTTTTCAAAGCTTTTAAATATGCAAGTTAATATTAGTAATGAGAAGTGCAGGATGCTTACCCATGAGATGCAAGTCAAAAATCTGCAAATTGGAGAAGACACAAAGAGTGACACACACACACACACCCCTCCCCACCCGTGGCCTTCAGGGGGTCGCTTTGCTGAAACACGTGCACTGGAGCATTAGGGTTGTATAGGACCTTTAATGAACGGGGAAAGGTTTAGTTTTGTGGGCTGCTGCCTCTTGTGCGCAGAGCTTGGTAACTCTTTGGCTTGCATCTATACCAGGGTCTGGGAGGAAGACTCTAATACTGCTAAAAAGAGGGTGAAGTTGTTGGAGAAACAAATTGACATGTGAGAAAAGAGCTTATTGCAAAGAGGGAACTCACACCGCGCGTTTGACATGGGACGCTGCTGTATCAGAATGGTTCAAGGCAACAAATTCGGTGTGCAGTGCAGTGCAGTGCAGTGCCCTGTTCCCCACCTCTTGTAAGCAAAACCATTGCGAGCTGCAGCATCTCGGCCCAAAGCTGTTGCTCTCTTCTTCCAACACTACTAAAGAAAAATCAGCTTATGCAATATTCCATAAGCACTTGCCACGGCCAGCCTGCTGCGCTTGCTGCTGGCCTTCACTTTGCCTTAAAATCAGAGCCCATCCAGCAGGGAAGCAGTCCCGGGAATGTAACTGGAGGCACGTGCCTTATGGCAGGGACTTCAGCTGCACGTGAGGGGCGTCCCCTGCCCGACGGGCTTTTTTGGTGCACGTGAGGGACGCAAGTTTGAAGATCCGTGTGTGCCCAGCAGCTGTGAAATTGCTGGCTGCAGCGCTCCTTCAGTACGTGCAAATTCCTCGCTGAGCGCCGGCACCCAGATGTTGGCCTGTTTCCAACCCATTAAACCTGGGAAAGCTGGTAACAACTGTCTTCTTTCGACTTAGCCTCCTTCTTGAAGAGGGTTTTTCTAACACCCGGAGGTGTTGGCGCTGCTCAGGGAGGTGTGGAAACACAGGGTCAGGCGCCGGTGTTGCTGCATGACCTGCTGTGGAGCTTACTGGTTGGGGGAATTAAAGGCAAACATCAGGTAATTGCAGTCACCTAATTTTCACTCCGTGATGACGTGGCTCCGTGCAACGTATGCTCCAATAAAGGGTAAAAGCTCTGCTCTGGAAATACCAACCGTTGTACTCCTTCTTATCCTCCTGATTTATCCCACTCTTGTTCGAAACAATAATAAACTAGGGAGAGGAGTAGGGAGGAAGGTGTTTTGTTGTTCAAGAGCATAAATCCCCGATTCAATAAAAGTGTGCCCATTCCCGCTGAGGAAATGACAGGGTCTCTTTCCTTTGTTAAATTGCGACAGGAAATTTACTTTAACGTTTCATTCTCAGGCTCTTGTGATTCTATGGGGTAAATATGTGGCATAGGAAAGTCAGATTAATTTGTTCCAACTGCTGTACACAGCTCAAATTTTACTTGCCCTCTGTGTGAAGTTTTCATTGCACAACCTCACATTTGTCGTTCAGTGTAATTTGTCCATTAGAAAGTATTACTACCTTTCCATTTTATTTTAATATTTGCATCTCCTAAGCAATTTTGCCCATGCCATGTTAGCCATGGAAAAAATGCTTTTCTGTCTGTGAAATAACTTGTTGGAGCAAAGGGATCGTAAAATATTGTTTGCCTCAGCTCTTGTCATGGGGTGATAACAGACAATTTTCAGTAGAGTCCCATTGGTCTAGTTAGCAGGACTCTAGTCTCACAAACAGGCAAACCTGAAAGACTGAAGAGAGTAAATGATGTGTTTGGGAGCTTTTAAGGAGTCAGAAAGATGGTAAGAAAACTGAGATTTTAGTTTGAGATCTCTCACCTTGGCCATTAAACCATCTTAGCCCCTTTGAGCACCGCTGTCTCCCATGGCGTTTGATGAAGGCAGTAGAACGTAACCCACAAGGTCACTTTCCTGGGCGAGATATTTGTATTTTATTAACCTTTGGCAGTTGAAACAGAAAGCCATTAGCAAGGCTGGACCTGTGAGAAAGCAAAGCACAGAGGGAATCCGTGTTTTCCTCTCCCGTTTTTGTTGTGATGATTTTACCAAATGACTCACCAGTGATAAGCATGCACTTGCATGTATACAGCACAGCGTGCTGACCTGCAACAAGGAGTCCTGGCTGTTGGCAGCTCCGTGTCTCTGTCCCGGTTTCAGTAGGGACAGAGTTAATTTTCTTCCCAGCAGCTGGTGCAGTGCTGTGTTTTGGATTTAGGATGAGAATAACGTTGATAACACGCTGACGTTTTTGTTGTTGCCGAGCAGTGAAGGACTATTCAGCTGCTCACACTGCTCTGCCAAGAAGTTGGGGGGTGCCCAAGAAGCTGGGAGGGGACACAGCCAGGACAGCTGACCCAAGCTGGTCACAGGGATATTCCATACCATGTGGCATCATGCTCAGCATAGAACTGGAGGAATTGGCTGGCAGGTGGGGCAGCTCGGGAACTAGCTGAGCATTGGCTTCGGGTGGTGAGTTAATTGTGCTGTGCATCACTTGTTTTGTATATTATTATTATTGTTGTTATTATTAATCATCATCATCACTATTTATTATTATTATTACTTCTTCTCTTCTCCTCCTCCTTCTCCTTCTCCATTTTCTGTCCTATTAAACTGTCTTTTTATCAACTCAAGAGTTTTATCTTTTCGACTGTCTCCCCCATCCCCCTGGGGTGGGGACTGAGCGAATGGCTGTGTGGTTGGTTTAGTTGCCAGCTGGGTTAAACCACGACAATCTCCTACCGGTGGTACGAGACAGAAGGTGGCTCCTAGAAGAGCCTTGTCAAGAGCCTTGTCAACCTCACTGCAGGCTTAAGCATTTGTTTAACTTCTAACCCTAACCAGACATAAACTAACCTCCATTCTCTCAAGCACTCAGTTGTGTCCAAACCTCCACATAATGCTTACATGTAGTCCTAAACCTGAATGTGGACTTCCTATTGATGGGGTCCTACCATGGTGCAGAGACTACACAGGACAGCTGGCAGCACCAGAGCTGGGCTTGTGTGCACCTACAGATCCTCTGACCCAAGGACTGGCTTGCTGGACATCACTAAGTCCCAAATCTACCCAAATCACATCACAAGAACTTCACATGGAAATTTTCTTGATATTTCGGTAATGAAATTAACTGAGAGATAAGAAGAGCGCACAAACCGGCATAGAATGTTAAAATGCAAAGTATGTAATTATAGACTCACAGTTGTAATGACTCTAATGGATATCAGAGACAAGTATAAAAGGAGAATAAATTATTTCAGGGCATAAAGAATCAGTTATGGGTAATTAAGCTGCAATTATCATTACTGCACTGCTATGATAGGTTTCTTTTAAACTAATTTTTCTAAAATGGAATAATGCAAGTTAAGCCTGAATTCATCTGTTATCTGCCATTCAGATAAAAACATTTTTCTAGTGCTTTTCAAAATGTGCCAGTGGGACAGATCTCAGTTTTACGCTAGTGAAAACACCAGGGATTTTTATGGAGTGATTTATTCCACATCACGCAGCAGTTCAGTGGCATCATTTCACCTCAGGCTTGGTGAAGTGCGTAAACCCATGCCTGCTGCCAGTCAGGTAAGCCAGCAGTCAGGTTCAACTGAGTTCTTAACGTGCTTAAGATAAAGCAATTTCAAAATTTGGTCTAATTCAGAGCAAAAATGGCACAGTTTAGAGCAGCCAACCATGTTCTTGGTTCAATCCACAATGCTGAGGTGGTTGAACCTGGAAATCAGCAGTGGAACCATTTCAGTTTGCAATGTTGAGATAAACGGTCGTTGGTGTTACCTTGCCTTATAAGGGCCCTTGTAAAATGTGGCAGGTGAGCTACTGATCCATGAGCAGGCATGGTGTGTGAAGGACCAGTGGTCCTGCTCATGAAATCAAAGACCCAAGATGGCAGCGGCCTTACAATTGATGAGCCAGAAAGGCAGTGGGCACCTTCTCTCCATCTTAAGGCACTGAAGACTTTGCAGCTGGAGAGTAACTCCGTACTGGCACCAACATACGAACACAGATGTTACACGTGACAAGACAAAATTCAGACAGAGGTGAACTTCGCGTGTGTTGCACGGTAACCCACCCAAAGGAAGGGAAGCCCACACAAAGGACATGAATTCTAGTTTTGCTCCTAGCGCTGTCTCTCTACAAATGACCCAAGGTAGTTAGGGGTATTTGCAGAGGGACTACTCTGGGTCCCTAAAATCTGAATGCCACTAAAGAGTTGTTGGGGTTCCCAGGGCAATGGGGGTGTCTCAGGTACCTTGGACATCTGGAAGGGAACTGTATGCTTGGGGATAGGTACCTTAATCCCATGAGAGGTTTTAACACGTTTGTCATGACGCTGAACTCAGTGCAGGGCTTGTCATCTGTTGCGTGCGTTTGTGTACCGCCTTGCGTAACTTGACCAGTTGATGCTGTAATACAAACCTTTACGAAAAGGATTTTTATTTTTTTTAAACACTGAAAAATTGGAAAATACCAAGGTTTGGTGTTCCTAAGTTAAACTTAACCCAGACATCTCTTGTTAATGTTCGTCCTTTAATTACATTCATAGACTTTTCTTGAAGTGCCATACTCTACAACAGATGGTCCTCATGGGAGGGATAAGTGTTCAAAAACTCTTTCTCCTCATTAATTAGTTTGGAGCCTTATGTATGTCTTACTTGGTGTCATCCAAAGTGCTCGTTTCCTCATAAATTATATCAACTTAGTATGGTTCACAAATACCAATGAACTTCTCTACATTCCTGTAAAGTGAGGGATGGTTATCATTAGAAGCATTTTTTTTTCCGTTGTCCTATTTTGAAATAAGGAACAAAAAGTTGGATTTTTTTTTGTGTGCTATAGAATTTTGAAAACATTTTGTTTTAGAAAAGTCAAAGTGAAACATTGCAGTATATGGTCAAAACTAATTTCTTCACTTCTTATAACTGTAATATTTTTCTTGCTATAATAACCACCAGCATGTCATCATATAAACTGTAATTTCAGTTTTAAAGTTATTTTCATGTTGCTCCCTACATCAGTCATCCCTGTATGTGGTGCTTTCTGAACGGACAACTTCTCTCATGGTCCAGCTCACAAAGTTTGTTGCTGAAGGGAATGTATTAAATCAGGTTACATTTACATTCTTGAGGGGCTGGGTGTACCTATAAAGCCCCATGTACTGGGTGAGAGAAGGTGTTGATGGGTTTTGTTAGAAAACCTGAGATTTGGGGCTGGTGGGGGAGACTCTGCCAAGCACGCAAGCCCTTCCTCAGGTGAGCTAAACACCAGCGGAGAACAAGGCCTTTGAGTTCAGCCAGCCGTGTCTCCAGCTCACCGAGGGAAAAGAGAGCTTATGGCAAATGACTGTTAATTAGCGAGGAGGTAAACTGGTTGTTTCCTAAGGAAAAACCTGTGCCCAGCAGAACGAAGGGAGGTTTAGGCTGAAAAGGAGGAAAAAGGGTGATTGTACTATGCTGTAAAACCAGTGTCTACAGTGGGGCCCTGGCTGCTGGGGCCTGTTCCTCAAGCTTGTCTTTGGAAGATGGTTTATTCACTGTCTTTAAACACGTGTCTTCTGCCTGCAAGTGCAAGGCACGTACCTCAGTCTTTCTTCTGTGGAGACAACGCAAAATAGATTTTCCCACAGATTCTGTTCGGAGGCTTTTCAAGCGTGATTCATTGCGTCAGTGATGACATGGGAGGTGGGCACAACCCCTCACGCTGCAGCATGTGGGCGAAAAGAGTAGTGCTTGTGCTCCTTGTTGCACATGCGCATGAGTCTACGGATCAGAGCATTAGTCAGCACTGCTGTTCGTGTTTTCACAGACAACGTCTCACAATTGTGGTTCTTAACTGAGTTCGATCCAATGTATTTATCCCCTGGGTTCAGGTTGCAGCTGAAATTTACTGCAGCAGAGTATCTGTTCCTGAAATACCAGTCAGAATGGAGGGTCCAGAGAGCGACTAACAGTGAAAATGTTCCCTTAGGTGTTTTTCCCAGTCAGAAATATTGTCTGGAAGTGAAATCCATGAATCTGGATTCTGCAGGAACTCGGAGTGTAAACCAGGAGAAATCTGGAAATTGCTGGTCCTCTCTAAAGTCAACCATGCTCCAGGTACCTCAGGACAATGAATGTTGATTCAGATAAACTGTGAGGAAATGGGCAATGGAGGGCTGCCTTCTGCTAGTAGAAGGTGATGAGCTCCATCTTCTGCTCTCTGGTGTTTATGCACCTTGTGACCATGGTACAGCCCAGGATCGCACTGTGGTTACTTCCAAACCAGTCTGTGAGTTCTTGTAGGCACCAAGGCAAGGGAGCAGATAATCCTGCAAACACCTTTGTGCCCAGGATCTGCTGACTTCTGCTCCTGCAGGACAGACAAACCTCCTTCACCAAACCCCTTGGAGCTGCAGCTGATGGAGGGCTGACCAGCCCCTGGTGACAGAGCGACACTGGCAAGCCCACCTGGGGCCTTTGCTGGCCCTCTTCATGGAAGGTGGCAAAGTGCTCTTAGACTCCCGTGTTTTGGTGGTCTCCTTAGGCGGGACTGCCACAGTGGGTGACCTAGGCTGGGGTGAGGGATCTGCGTTTGCCACTTGGCACCCCGGGGACGCCGAGGGCTGACTGTAGCGCTGGCATAGTACCTCTGCCATGGAGAGCAGGAAGGAGAGTGAGAGGTCACAAAAATGGGCAAAGTGAAGTTGTTGATCTCTTTTTGCCCCCCCTTTTATATAGAACCAACCCTTCTGGCATCAGTTTTATTTCTAGTCATATGGAGAGCATTGTGTTCTCATTTCCATTGCTGAGACGCCTCAAATGGTTCCTAGGTCTTCTTTGTGATAACAGCACTGGGTGGAGGTAGATATGATTTCACAGGGACTGGGAGATGTTTGCATGGTGAGGTCAAATGCACAGGAGCTCAAGCTCCTCTCTCAACATGCCTGGGGGTGGGGAGCAGAGATGCCAGAACTTGCAACCAGCAGAGCTGGGGTTGGATGCTGGCCATTGCTGGAGGACACAGAGTCTGGAGAGGCTGGTGAGGCTTCACACTGCTCCTTGAGGGTTGCCAAGCTGGGTGCCACCAGCTGGGGAAAGCTCCCTGCAGCAGATCCCACTGCTTGGTGGGACCTGTCTCTAGGATTATTCCACCACTGGCTGCATCTGCTGCTGGAGAAGCAGCTTTCTTCCCTCTGGCAACCATACCTTTAGGGCCTGCAGGACTTGCCAGCTTCTCAGAAGTTTTAGAGGCTTGTATTTTTTGCAGCAGCTGTAAATTCAGTCTTATTTGGAGAAGTGTTATTGGTCTTATTCCCTGCTCCTCTTTTTCTGCTGTGTCTACCCTTCCTTCCTTTCTTAAGTAGCTATCCTACTTCTGTTTCTGCCCAAAGCAATGTCTGCTTTGCGATGTTATGGGTTGAAGCAACACACTGGAGATTTTTTCAATGGATGCAGCTATTGCTCCTCCTAGCAAAGCTGCGACTGTGTGGTCCTGTGATTGCATTTCCGCACCGCAGTGTGTAGCTGCACGTGTATCCCAGTGCAAACTGTCCCAAGATGGGCAGACACTCCAGCTCTTAGTCAAACAGTTTGGGGCTAATATGGAAATACATGCAAATAATAGAGGATTTGCATGAGGGGATGAAGCTGCAAAAGAGGTTTTGAACAGGCCAAACACAAATCTTGCTTCTAAATTGGCCATCTGTTTGCAAAATATATATCAGCAAATGCTATAATTTCATGTACGTGACTTGGTTTCAAGTTGCCTGTGGTAACTCTGAGGCTTGACTAATGAAGTTGTGTAATAGTCGTCTTCACTACTTACTCTGGAAAGTGTTGTCTGTGCCGACATTTCTGAAACACCGAATGCAAAGATCTAGAAGTTCCTTTTGGCTTTGAAATATGGTGCTATTGAGCAAGCCCATTTTGCAAATTCTAGTCTCACACTAGGAAACACTATTCTCATGAAGAGGTGACCATCAGAAGCCATCACTTTCCTGCCGGTGAGATCTGGGCTGAGGTTGTATCTCTCAGCGCAGATGCTGGGTGTTTGCTGGCACGCAGGATAGGTACTTGGGGAGGTTTGTGCAACAGCAATCGATTAGGAGATGCTCAAAAATCTGAAGTTTTCAGAGGCAGTGACAGTAAATACTTTTTGGAGGTTGTAATGGGTTGGAGATAAAACACTCAAGCGTGTCTTTGTCCAGGTGAATAGCACTGATGCTGTGCCTGCAAATAATTCTAATCGCGATGCACAAATTCTGTTTCTTGCAGTATCTGACTGCTCTGCACCGTGCCAGTACTCCACATTCTTCTTTTTTTTTTTTCACCTATTTTTGATGAGCACATTAAGATAGCCAGTTTCAAGTCACAGTCTAGAGGGGTTCACTCCTCAGGTAAAGAAGGTTTCATTGCTACTTTGACAGTGGGAGTGACTTTGTTATCAGTGCCTCTGGTATTTGTAGCATGCAGGTATGAAGAGGCTGTGAATCTCATCTTGGTTTGTTTTAATGATGACTGTATTTATTCTCAGTCTCATAAGATTTTAACTTTTAAGCCTATTCTAAGAACATCTCCAAGCAAAACAAAATTTCACACCCACAGTTAAAAAGCCATTCAATTAATTCTAGCACTTGGGATTTCTGTTGCGGTTTTCCTAAAGTAGGGAGGCTTTTCCTGGAAGGACCCTTGGGGTCACTGCTGTGCTGCTGTTTTGATGATTAGGTCAGGTAAAATCTTAGTGACAAATAGCTGGGAACAATCCTTTTCCAGTAGAAAGCCAGTACATTTTAAATGTGCAGTCTTGGTCCCTCAGATGGAATGTAGTCATCTTCTTACTATATGTATTTGTGTGGCAGAAAATCTCGAGAGCGAGCTGTTAACCAGGCAAACTCACCTCAGTATTTTCCCCTTCATACTTGTCTGAGATTGGTGGGACAATGCTGCCTGCAGAGGTTTGTAAGGAACAGCCTCTCAAAGAGACATTGGGTAAGACTGGAGACATCCTTTTAATTTCTCTTCGAGATTCTTTCTCTCCTTTCAAAAAACCCCAAACAAAACCACCGAAAAATCCCAAAGGCTTTGTCTAAGTGACATCATTTAAATATGCTGGGAACCCATTTTGGTGTCTTCATCTGTTAAGAGATTAAAATTCTCACTGCACTACACGTAAAAGCTTCACCCTACTTCAGCTGAGTATGATGTGAGTGCCAGATCCACCCAGTCTGGAAAGGCATGGTGTCTAATTTTGCTAAAGACACCAGGCGAGCTCTTGACGTGTTGACTCGATGTGCTGCTCACAGCGTACTCCGGCACCCAAACACTTGCCAACCCTTTCTGCTTTGGGCAAAACGCATTGGTAGTTGGATATTTTTATGATTTGAAACATGTGGTTTGTAGTTCATTTTTCTATCATTTACCAGTGGAATCCCCTTGAACTACGATGATCTTGTATTGTGCTCTTTGCTAAGCCTCTGATCTCCGGGTGTAGTAACTACTGTTTCTGTTGCTTCTCAAGTGCTGTAGAAATGCAAGTGCATAATTTCACAAGTTAATCTTAGAATAGCACAAGTGTAAACGTCAGTTGCTTTTCACATAGATACATTGCACTTTTTATATTGCTTTACTTTTTATAGTTCGATATTGCTTTTTTATTGCAAGAAAATTGATATTAAGCTTGCTTATGATGTTTAAAAGATATTGCAGGAAAATTTAAATGCTGCCTAAATAAACCCTGTCTAGAAACCTTGACTCCTCCTCATTGAGAGACTAGGTATGGATTGTTTCGGCGGCACAACAATAGCTGGGCCTGAGGAGTGAACCTGGCCATGGTTGGCCAAGGCTTCCCCCTCTGGCTGGTGCCGGTGCTGAGACAGGTAGTCCTGAGACAGGGTCAGAGTCAGGCTTTGTCAGCACCCAGGCGTGAGCTTGCTTAGGCCAAATGTCTCCGTTTGCATTGTCTCTACTTACCCTTTTTGCACAAGGGTGTGAGCGTGTGGATACATGGGTGGACTTACTCTTCCCCTCGAGCCTGTGCTGGTAAGCTGGAACTTACTTAAACTGATGGACTGAAACATTTCTTTGATCACTGTCGGGAATTATTTTTAAAAAGTGATGCATTTGAGACGTATTTAAAGAAATTACGGCATCCTTGAAGTGAACAGTGTGTGATATGAGGAGGGAACAAGCAGCTAAAAAGAGAGCGAGTTAAGTCAGCAGTGTGAGTGGCGTTGTGCGGACAGATGGGTACCAGCTGCCTTTTCGGAAGATGCTAAGACATACTGTCTGAACTGGGGAAGGAGGGCATGCTTTAACCGAACACTGCTAACCCTGTAGAATAAAAAATGGGCAGTAAAAACCTTCATGAAACCTAGATATTACTTTTTTTTTTCCTGAAATAAGCAGGGCCATATTTGGTGTACGTTTTTCTTTATTATTCAAATGGAAAAATACTTCAAGTTGTTTCAATCTCTAGTGCTGCTGAAAAAACCTCTGGATCCATGATAAAATGAATATTTATTGTGTATGACAGATGGGGAAGGGAACGGTTATTTTTGGAGCCAGGAAAAATGATACATGGCTTTTTTCTGTTGAAATGTTGATTGAATCTTTTACAAAAAGAAAACTGGCAGCAGACCAAAAAAGTATGAGGCCACCCATTGGAAAAACATTGATTTTGTATCATATATTCAAACTTGACAAAGTAGGAAGAAGAGTCCATTTAAAAAATAAAAAACCCCCCCCCCCCAAACAAGCAAACAAAAAACCCCCACAACAAAAAACCCAAACCCTCACCAGAAAAAAAAAAAATCCAAAGAAAGGGAAGAAGAGTGGAGAGCCCGGGCTGAAAGGAGAGGTAAGTGAAATACTGACGTGACAAATCGCACCATATGCCCACTTCTGCAGCTGCCTTCCCTGCTGTGCTGGCGTTCCTGATGCAGTTAGGTTTGCTTGGATGCACAGCCACTGATTCAATATTCATAGCCTCACCAGCAGGAATCACTGCAGAACAGCATATTCCTTCAACTCCAGCTGCTGGAAGGCAACACATACATCCGCCTCTGCTCTGCCCTTGTGAGACGTCCAGCTCTGGGGTCCCCAGTACAGGAAAGACATGGAGCTGCTGGAGCAAGTCCAGAGGAGGCCACAAAGCTGATCAGAGGGCTGGAGCACCTCTCCTGTGAGGACAGGCTGAGGGAGCTGGGGTTGTTCAGCCTGGAGAAGAGAAGGCTCTGGGGAGACCTTATTGCAACCTTTTAATTCTTACAGGGATCTTATAAAAAGGATGGAGAGGGACTCTTTGCTTGGGTAGATAATGATAGGACAAGGGGCAATGGTTTTAAACTAAAAGAGAGGAGATTTAGATTAGACTTTAGGAGTAAATTCTTGAAAGTGCTTCTTGAAAGTGTTTCTTTCTTTCTTTTCTTAAAGAAACTCTTTACTGTGAGGGTGGTGAGGCACTGGAAGAGGTTGCCCAGAGAAGCTGTGGCTGCCCCCTCCCTGGCAGTGTTCAAGGCCAGCTTGGATGGGGCCCTGGTCAACCTGATCTGGTGAGTGGCATCACTGCCCATGGCAGGGGGGCTGGAACCGGATGATCTTTTAAGGTCCCTTCCAACCCAAACCATTCTGTGATTCTATGAAACTCAATGTATGATTTTTGTAAAAAAAAATAAAAATGTTCTGTCTTGATACCTTGCTATGTCAAGCAGGACATGCTACTATCCAGGGTAGCTAATGAGGTCTGGGTCACACTTAGGGTAATATTAAGGTGCCTGCTATTCACATTAATCACTGTCTCATGTCTGTACCTTTGTACAAAGCATGGCAATGACTGAGGTCATCCAAATGAAACACTTCCGACATCCACCAAAACTGGAGAAATGTAGCTTGGAAACATCCCACAACGTGGAATAAATTCATTGTTGTATTTGTTAGGAGAAAAACCATGTAGGTAATAGATGTCCTGCAGAATGTCATAACTAGTAATTTGAGCCAGGATTCCCAAACTCCTAGGGACTGCAGAAAAAATTTGAAAATATACATCAACAGGCTACATTAAACTTGAAGACACAAGGGATTATCATGTTATAATGGCCATCTGGCCTGGTATCTTCCAGGGCATATTTCCAGAAGCAAATTCTAATTGTTCTCGGCACTTTCTTCTCATCTTGTTTCCCAGCATTGCTGATTTGCTCCAGTTGAAAACTGGACCAGTTCAACTAGCGTGAGCTTTTTGTTGTCAAGTGAGCAGCAAACTTGTCAAAATCAAATTGGTAAAGAGGAAGCAAGTCGAAGCCTCTCGATGTGTGGCAATTCTTCCGGAACAGGGCAGGCGACACGCAATCTGGGACGGCCCCCGGGGACCACAGATCAATGAATACTTGCACGGAGATGTTGCCTAAGTAAACACAGTCACAGGGCCTTATTGCACAAGCGTGTCTTCCCATTACTTGAGTAGTAGTCGGATGGTTTTTGTACAGTGAACTCTGGGTACCTTACGGCTACCGTGCTTACCTAGAAAACCTGAGACCTACAACTTCATGAGCCAGGGTGGAAAACACAAAACAGATACAAGGGGTGAATTGCTTTCCAACATGAGGTTGTCCTCAGAGGCGTATCCACATTTTCAGCTGCATGTTTGAGCTCCATATGGTTGCGTGAGTAGTGCACGTACAGTACATTTTGTTCTGCAATCAGTGTTCATAGGTTTCATTTCACTATGTCCCGCATGAACACAGATTGCCGATAAGCCCTGTGAGTTCTTCTGGTCAGCTGTTCCACCAAGCGTTGCTCCAGATGTTTTCAGGAAACCTGTAAGTGTTCTGAACAGTGTCGCACGCACAGGACATCTTGGGCCCACTAGTGTCATTCCTGCAACTCCCACTGCTTCTGCAAATGGGTAGCTTTTAAAATTCTGCCTCCTGACGTGGAGAAAGCCTTGATGTACTTTGTGGTCTTTGCAGTCGGGCATATAAACAGGGAACTGGTGAGCAACTTAATCTGAAGGGAATGAGAAAGATGTAAGCAATCAGCTAGTCCTCCCTCTGGAAGTGGATCAAGCAAAAGCAGGCACAGGGGCACAGTGTAGGGGCCGGAAAGATGGGATGGGATGGCAGGGAATGACTGCCATTACATCAAAAGTCACTTGCCTCGTGCTGTGGGAAGAGCTTGCTGCAGTGGCCTGCCAGCTCCTGCATGTAGACTTTGTTCTTCACAGATTCGCTGCCCGTTGTTTGCTAACCTGCTCGGCAGATGATGGTGAGGATGCGTGACAGGGGAATGTGCAATGCCACCATAAAGTGCCTTTGCTCAGCACTAAGATGAAGTGGTAAATGGGAAGTTGTTCGTGACAAGACACGGACAGACTCCTGGGGCTGCACGGTGCTGGATTCAGCCGGTAGGAAGAGAATAAAGGGCACAACAGAAAATATTGTTACAGCACTTCTAAAGTTCGCATTATGCATTCGTGCAGTTCTGGCCATCCTAACTGAAGAGGGGTATAAAATCACAAAATGTGCACATGTGGGCAGCAAGAACAACAGAGGACCTGGAGCTGCATCTTCTACAGCAAGGTTAAATACTTGATAGCACTTGAGTACTTGAGTTGGCAATTGGAGGAAACGGTTGGGGCTAAACGTCTGAGGTGGTATGGAAAAGGTGAGGGGGAACGTGTTTGCTGACTCTGACACTACCAGCTCTAGAGGGCAGCCCATGAAATTATCAGACAGTATGTTTAAGATGTACCAAAAGGAGTAGTATTTTTCCATCAAGAAGGGATTTAAAGCATGGAACTCATTGCCACAGGGGGTGGTAGAGGCTAGAGGTATTCATGGATACACCAGATTTCTGTAAGTGGGATCAACCCTTTTGGGAGGCTCTGAAAGACCTTACTTGCTGGTTGCCAGAAAATACGAAGGGAAAATGTCACACTATACATGCCATGTTCTTATATCTCCTTAAATATTGGCTGCTTGTTGCAGCCAGATATGGGGCTACGTGGACTTTCGGTCTGACCTACTGTGACTGCTCTGACATTCTTACGATTTCAGATTCTCCAGCTGTCACAGGTATTTCTCTGTGATGCTGCAAGTCCCGATCCCTAACTGTTGGATGGCTTGTGAAGGGTCACAGGGTCTTTAGAAGATCTGGAGGTGTTTTCCACTACTTTATTAAGAAGCTTTTTCCCATACATACATGTGTTACTTTTTCTCCTGATGCCTGTAAGGTCCAGAACACCATTTGTCCTTGGCTTACAAACTCTTTACTGGCAAAAGAGTTAACTATTTCCTGAGTAAGCTGCAGTGTGTGCTTATGCACACAATGAAGCATACGTTTGCAGGGCAGGAAAGTAAAGAGAGGGTCCTGTGCTCAACACTGAACATTAGTGCTGAGAAACATCTTTGTATTACAAGAGCTGCTGGCTGTGATGTGGGCAGTCTTCATGGATGAACCAGGTACATGGCTGAGAGGCCTCTCTACAGTGACGCAAAGGTGGAGGATGTTATAGTTGAGTTGCTTATGGTAACAACAGTCTTTCCTGGATTAGATGATCTTTAAAGTCCCTTCCAAGCCAAACCATTCTATGATTCTACAATTTGCATCACTCGGTGCACTGTCTGTCTTCTGTGTCCTGGTCCTACCTCTGCTCATGACCCACCTTTTACTGTGGCTGTAACAGTAGGCAACTTACTTCTGCACAAAATAAAGCTTTTTTTAATAGGAAAGGATAATAAAATCCCCCATCTAGATATTTCATCTCTTTATAGCAGTGTGGGTATGACCGATAAGGGTGCTGGGAGGACAGAGGTCTGTAGAGAGGTGAGGGTTACGGAGTAAAGCAGGTTAAGAGATGGACAAGAATGTGTCAGAGGCACAGCAGAACGTGGTTCAGGGTGCTGATGAATTTACAAACACTCTGCTGCAGGGAGACTTGTCCCCTGTCTAGAAAGATCTGTTTCTGAAAGGCGCTTGATAATGTGTGTAAGATACCACAGGGTTTGCAAACCCTGCATTTTGTTTGTTGAACATGAAACAGCTGAACCTAAAGCAACTTGACTTTACCCATGACAGATCCTGAGTCAGGCATAAGCCCTGTTGAAAGCACAGCCTCTTTAGTTCATTATTCCTCCTGTCCGCCGACTTCTGATGAAAACCCCTCTTACAGAAACATCAAAGTTGGCACATTAACAGAATCCTTTCCTCAAGGTGCTGTTTCTTCATCTTCTCAGAAAGCGCGGTCTTGGGGAACAGTTCTGCCAGGCACTTTTCTTCATTACAACATGACAAGGTTTTGAAACGCTTGTTTAAGTAGAGTGTTAAAACTGGTGGCTGCTTCCATTGTTAAGAAAACACCCCATATCTCCCTTTGGCAGACTGCAGTGCCAGAAAATTTCAGACCTTTTCCCTGTTCCACCAAGCCTTCAGAAATAATAATTTGATGATTTGTGGGTATACTAGGAAAATCCTTCTTTTCCTTTATAGTAGTGATTCTGGAAAGTGAAGAAGCAGATTTGTCCTAAGAGGAAGAGACAAATGGCCTGAGCAAGCTCTTGAGGACGGCATCCTACTTCTCTGTGAATGCCTACCTGCAGGGGCCCTGCATGAGGATGTCAGCCTCAAATAAACATGGTACCACCAGCAAACTCATTATCAGGGTTTGACCTAAACCAACACAGCACTGCTGCTGCTGAATTTTCTAATGTAGAACTATATAAACCAAATACTTTTTAATGTAGTCCTCAGGTTCTCATTATACATGTAAACTTCACTAGCTGTGTTATTAATAAGTACATTTTTTTCCTGGCTGGTATTTTGCTGTAAAATAGTATTGTGTTTCCCCAAACATTTGCCATTTTACACAGTGCAGTTTTGGCCAGATTACTCTGGTGTCCCCTGGTGAGCACAGCCAGCATCCTGTAGCTTTTCCACTTTGCATGGAGCAATGAAAAAAAGCTTGCAGGGCTTTCATTTCCACCCTTCTTTTTGGGACTTTGCAATTTGAATACAACTCATTCCTCTCAGCAAGTGGCAGCCTCTATTTTTCTCCATGTATGGATATGCATATGTGTCTATTTTTCTCCTCTTTCTCTCAATCTATGTATTGAAGGAGAGGGAGTTTCTAATGAGTCTAAAAATTACCATTGGAGTGCCAAGGAGCATGTTCTTTCTTACTTATTTCTTATCTCCAAGATTTCTCTTGGATATTTCAAAGTTCAGCAAAAGATCCTGTGGCATCTGCGTGGGATATGTAATTACAAACCTCTGACCTCATGCCAGTTCCATACACATGTAAAGAAAACAGGCAGCAGCTCTGAACCACTGAGGAGCAGCAAGATAACCTATTCCTGCATGTCGTGTTCCTTTCTGTGCAGAGTTGTCCAGTTGCATCTTCCAGGGAGCCAACGATGGCTAAAGTTTCCAAACAGTGCTGCCATAGCATTAAGGTATTACATCGTTAAATTCAGTTCCCCATTTTTTTCTTTTGTTCCCGTAACTATGGTATCAAGCCAAGAGCCGTATCAATTATTCATACATCCTGCCGAAACCACTCTCCCTGGGAAGTCTATTCACGAGAACTTGTACATTAATAAAAATAGGGACTTGTAAAGGTCCTGAGATCTTTCAGCTTTCCGTGAAGACAAGGGGAATGGCTCAGCACTTATGAGAAGATCAGGTTTGGTGAGCTGTACGTAAAGGAAGTACAGGGCTCTGCCGGGTCCCCAGTGAAATAAACTCCCCTGAAATAAGAGATCCTGGAAGCTACAACCAGAAGGACCAACAGGGATGTCGATTCTGTTGTGAAGGAAGCTTTCAAGGAATAAAACACCACTTTCTTGAAATCTTTCATTTTAATTTTAGTTACTCAAATTTTCCTGTAAATGGTAAACCCTCTCTCTACTTCCAATTAATTAAATCTGAATGAACAATCTTCCAGCTTGTGATCAAGGAAAAATTTATATAGTAAAGCAATATTGTTGTTAAAATCTCTTCTACTTCTTTCCAAAACATAATTGATAGCATTGATTTAAACAAATAATATTAAATATTGTCTTGACTTCCCATCATGTGTAAAATCCTCCCAAAGCCTTTAAGCACAACGTGCTGAAATGTGAGTTCTGGAGAACTCATATTGTGCTGGAGAAGGCCTTAGCTCAATGCATTTGAAGGTTGAAATCCTCTTAACTTTGCTGCCCCATGTGTATTTGTACTCCTGTTGTGTGGCCAGCCATGAACATAACGGAGTCCTTCAAGCTCAGTTGATGGTAACTGGTTTTATTAAAACAAATGTGTTCATTAACCTGAATGAATGGGTCAAAATCTTACTTTCTTCAGTGCTTCACAGTGTACATGCACCAACCAAATAACAAATAGAAGACAAAGAGAAAGGGTAAGCCTGCCTCATCTTTATCGCAAGCAAATGCGATCTTGTAGCATCACATTAGGTTGCTCTTGCATGTCTTCTTTAGGAGGACAACGGTGATGTTGTGATTGCTTCTTTTTCTTCTGAACTGACTTGATTTCTCCTAACTCCTGTTGACAAATATGCCGATTTTCCCCCCACTGAGAAGCAGTATTGTTGCATCTATTTATTTGTTATTAATTTATTTGCAACCCTATCTTCCATTATATCGCTGATCCAGAAGAAGTCTATCTTATCTTACTTTTTCTCAAGCAACGCTTGATGCCAGTCAGAATTACCAATCACTGTGACACTAAACACAGGACAAGTACTAAGGGAGAATGTAAAGTACAACCGAAACTTTGGTGTCTTTATTTCTATACCACCTGTACTTTCATATGCATTGCACTGTGACCCCCGCAACTTCTGTGATAATGAATTACACATCTTGGTAGAGGACTGGGAAAGAAATACCTTGGACAATTGTATCCACTAAGTGTATTTCATACGTCTGCTTCTTAAAACGTGAAATACACTTGTGTGTCAGAGGGATATTAAAACTGAGATAAATGAGAAGATGTACTGACTGCAATAAATAAAAGACTTAATCTTTTTGGTGAGACAAAGATTTAATTCAGGGACATGTAATAAAAAATAATGGTTAATACTACCCTCTCAGTACACCTAGAGTAATGTGTGATCCATACTAGCTAATTTTTTTTGCTGTTTTTCTTAGCTATGAAGTTACTTTTTACCAATTAAATTTAAGTTCAGCTAACAAAAAGACGATCATGAACAAAAATCTTTGTCATCTGTTTTTCTCTTTTCTTCTGGAATTCCCTGTTTGCTGGGTTGGCTGCTTAAACCAAGCACCATAACTGATTCAGAAATCTTATGTTGTCCCTCTTGTTCTGGCTCGTGTAACTCTATATGACTTCATGCTCCTCAGCTGGACACAGTTCCTCCCCTGTCTACTGTTACTGCAGGCTTTTCAAAATCACTGCCATGTTTTTAAATCCCTATACACTTTTCACATGCAAGCCCATAGAGCACATTATGTTGCATCATATATTAAAAAAAAACAACCACAACTGATCATGATTGCAAGCAAACATTGCAATTTTGGAAGTGAAGGGAAAAAAGGGCTGCTCAGCAATCTCAGGCTTGCTTCTGCTAGCTGTTAAAACATGTCCCTAGTGCCCCTACTGACTCACTGCCTGTGGTCTGAGAAGATGCCATAGCTGTGGGAAACGTCTGCTCGCTGTTTTCCTCATCATCGTTAGCCCCCAGTCAGCTCTGCCACAGTGAGTGACCATGTGTGTGTGTGCTGCTCCAGCGTTGCTTCAAGCCCTGGGCTGAGGCACGGTACATAATGTATGCTGTAGGCTTACTTCATCCGAGCAGTGCGGATGGCTGGTAGCCTGCGGAAGTGCTCAAGCTGAGCTGTAAGTCGTGGTCCACCTGCCTTGTCAGTCACCATCTGCAAGGAAATACACATGCATCCCTGCTTGCGTTTCAGCAGTGATCCTACTGATTTCACTCGCAACATGTAATTACCAGTGTCTGAGGCTTTACACTAGTGAAACCCCTATTTGACACACTGTCCTGGTTTTGGCAGGGATAGTTAATTTTCTTCCTAGTAGCCATTATAGTGCTTTACTTCAGGGTGAGAATAACTTTGATAACACGCTGATGGTTTTAGTTGTTGCCCAGCAGTGAAGGACTTATCANGTGACAGAGGACTGGAACAGGCTGCCCAGAGAGGTTGTGGAGTCTCCTTCTCTGGAGACATTCAAAACCTGACTGGACGTGTTCCTGAGTGATGTGCTCTAGGTGGCCCTGCCTTGGCAGGGGGATTGGACTAGATGATCTTTCGAGGTCCCTTCCAAGCTCTACGATTCTGTGATTATGTGTGATTCTGTGATTCTCACACTGCCCTGCCAACAAGAAGGTGGGGGGTGCCCGAGAAGCTGGGAGGGGGCGCAGCCAGGACAGCTGACCCAGACTGGCCAGAGGGATATTCCATACCATATGGTGTCATGTGCAGTATATAACTGGGGGGTGGCATGGGAGCTAGGGCAGCTCAGGAACTTACTGAGCATCAACTTTGGGTGGTGAGGAATTGTGCTGTTCATAATTTGTTTTGTATATTATTATTATTAATATTCTTATTATGATGATAAACTTCTTCTGTCCTGTTAAACTGTCTTTATCTCAACCCATGATTTTTACTTCTTATTTTTCCTGTTCGATTTTCTCACTTTTTTAGAAATCATTTCATCAGTCTATGGCTGTGTGTCTGTGCACAGACACTTTAGTTTGCTGCTGGCAGTCTGTGTGCAGCACTAGTGGACAAGATAAAGGCTTTCTAGTGTCCCAGGCAAGTATTGCAAATATGGGTGTGATGCCTACAGTGATGAGGATGATTGATGCAGGGAGAGTCCTCTTGGCCAACACAAACTCCATTTGTGGTGAGGGCAGATGAGGCATTTCTTGTTGCTTGAAGTATTTCTGGCCTCATTGCTGCTGGCTCTGCGTCTTTCTAGCCATTACCTTGTCCCTTGAAGCCTGATAATTTCTACGATGAGGATGTCCACCTCCCTTTCCTTTCCAGCTCTTGACAGTGTAATTACTCTTCACTGCCCGGTTTCTTTTGCAGTGAAAGGGGTGAAAGGGCCAGTGGAAATCGCAGGAGTCCATGGGGTAGCAGGGAGGCAATCTGTAACGCAGCCGCCGCTGCTCTGGCCAAACGAGCACTCCCTCATGACCAAGCATATGTCTCATGGCCCATTTCTTCCTGTTTCTCCCAGTCATGGGAGCATTGGCGTATGACAACACTTATTTCTCTGGATAAGCATGCAAATTCCTGTATTCTTGGCATCTGTTGTGCATTGGGCTAATTCTTCTGTTTTGTCTTTCTGTCCCATCTATTTGGTGTTTCTCAGAGTTGGATAGCTGCCTTAATTCCCTCTCCATTTCTGTGCTCCCCAAGAGCTCATCTGGGAACTGTGCACAAAGACATTATAAATTATTAAAACCAGGTTTGCCCATATCAATAAGCCCAAGAACATGTGCTGGTGTAATAGTTGTGGTTTGCTTCGCATCTGCTTGCCAGTCAGCTTTCAACATCCAATATTTTTTAATGCCTCTCCACCTTATTCTTATGTGAACCAGAGACGTTTTCTTCTATTTTAAATAGCGTGAAGCTGGCTCAGCCAAACTGAATAACAGAATAACTAGCAAAGTCCATGTGAGTGCAGTTCCTGGATGCCAAATATCATCAGCCACAGAGCCACTGGGGTCACTTCCTCCAGGACAGATAGCAGAAACTGGGAGCTGCTAGGAAAAGCTGGCACCTTAACTGTCCCTTATAGAAATGGTCTCATCCTCACTGCATGATTCTTGAATTTGTGTTTCCACTTCCGTGGACTAGGGATAATGAACAGACACACGATGCTTGTGGAGGCCTTTTGAAAGCCTCTGTTGCAAGGAACTGCCAGGACGCTAAATATTACTTGAGATTTTGATTATTTTATTGGGACATCCTAGGAGAGCAAAATCCACCCAAGGCAAGGCAGCTGCATGTAGCCCTGGTGCGGGAAATAGCGCTCTGGTGAGATGAATAATGAATAAGACATGTGGGTCATAGCCTGGTCTTCGTGTTAGGAATTTCACAGCTATGGTCCAGTATCTTGAGCTGTTTAAGTGAATCATCAGCACAGCTAAACCACAGAATGACACCAGCTTCCCTAAAAGAGTCTCTCTGTATTTATAGCTGCTAGCCTTGCATGTTTCTGTTTATAAATGCTCAGTATTAACTGACCGCAAAGTGACATGGTCTTCTCAGCAGACAGATCCTAAAAAAACAAACTTGTTCTATCTTTCATTTCTTCCTAAGTTATTTTAAACCAGACTTTTGCACCTCCAGATATACTTAAGTCCTGGTACTGGTGCATGTGATCAAGATATTTTCTGCATAAAAAGACAGACAGGGGAGAGCTCTTCTGAAGAAAGTTAATTTAAAAGTGCTGATCCTTGTTAGGTCTATCTGAGGACATCATGCTATCTGCACTGCTATTCTGTAGATACTTGGGTTTAGTTTCGTTTACCAAGGCAGGTCAGCATATGTGAACGCGCTATAAACTCACTTTGAACCCTTTAGCCTGCCTCAGCTGTATTTTCCAAGGGGTTGTGTTTTCACAGAGGCGAGAGTTGTAGTAGCGTGAGGGAAATGCTGGTGTGTACTGGTGGGAAACCTAAACAATTGCCTCACAGCTGGAAAGTCAGGTGGAGCCCAGTCCACACACGTTACGATGGACAATGACAAGTTGACCAGGTAGCATTGATGCAGTTGTGCGTGGGCCCAAGGATGTGCTGCACCTGGCCTAGACAAACTTGTCATGGGTGAGGTGGGAGCAGAGGACATGAAGTGGAGGGAAGGAAAGGGCTGGAGTGTGGTGGGGAAAGGCCATGAGGGGGATGTTTGTGTGCGTGTGTGCACACGTGTGTGTGTGTGTGTATGAGGGCATGGGGCACAAATCTCCAGAAAAGCAAGTGAAGGTAGTTCTGCTGCCCATTGAACAGCTTGCTGTCGGCTGGCTTCACTCAGTGAATGCAATGACTGCGTTTGCAGTGCTTGGTAGGTACAATCTTTCCAAAGACATCAAACCTCATTTCCTGCAGTTTTGCTCTTTCTGAGTCTGATAAATGTCTGGGTTATTTCTTGGGAACTTGTCTGGCTCTTGTGAACAGGGTTACCATTAGAGACTCCCACCTTTACTGCACAAATCACTCATATAGTAAGAGTCTGAACTTAGACTTAATATAACAAAGGTCACCCAATCCAACAGCTCTTCTCTCTGGATACCATACAGTGAGCTGGAAAAGGAAGAACTAAAACAATTTTATAATTCACGAGGTTAGATTCTCCGAATGAAGTGCAGGGGGTCCAGAAAGCAAGCCCAGTGGTTTTGTAGCCCAAATGTGGGAGTTTAGCATCAAGGGAGATGAGTTCTTTCTTCTTATTGAGAAGGTGGAGCACTGCAGGGCAGTATCTAACTATAGTTGCATCATCAGCCTTTCAGGTTTATGGATAACAGGACTGCTTAAGGAGAACTGGGCAGCCATGTGTGGGACTGATAGCTGTAGAGACCCTTGCAATGACTGCACTGATGAGGATATAAAGACTGTAAAGACCATTGCAGACTGAAATATGTGTCTTCATGATTTTTTGTCTTTGTTTATTTACTGGAGTTGCTGTAATATCGTGGACATTGCCTGCAGAAAAGAATACGTGCAATCCAAGCATATGACACATCCCCAAAGATTGCAGTGTATTCATAGATGTCATCATCTGTACGTTTCTTCTCTACATAGTAAATGGCAGCATGGTCTCAAAACCTGCTAATTTTTCACCTCTTAAGTAATATTCTGAGGTCTTTAGTATAACTGAGGCTGATATTACTGAAATAAAGAGTTGATGAATTATGTTAGGGTTAGATAAAAAAATGGTTGTTACATGCGTACTGTGCTAAACAGCTATGTTGTTTTTATTAGTCGTTGTTTGGTCAGTAAAAGCAGCACAAAGCCTGAGCCTCAGGCTGGGACCCCAGTGCTCCAGGCCAGGGCTGCTCAGCTGAGGTTTATGAAGTCCGAGGAGGGTATTTTACTGACATCTGCAACCTGTGTGCCGACTCCAGGTCCGGCGGGTCAGCCGGACACCACGGACTGCCTTGCTGGGCTGGCAATGGGGCAGGGCGTGACAGCTGCTCTTTGGGGGGATCCAGAGGCTGTAAGAAGTGCAGGGTTGCCTGCAGGAAGCATCGCAAGTCAGGACAAGGCACAGGAAAAATCGGCTTGTATTCGAGTTCCAGAGGGAAGCCCTCCACTGGATTGCTCTCTTCTAAACAGATGCAGGCCAACATCACCACAATTCATAATCCGTTTCTTACCCCTTTTGCTCATGAGCCTAGATGCCACCATCTGTTTATATCTGTTAGTTCTTTATACTCCTTTATACTCCAGAGCTACCAGGATGATGAGGGGACTGGAGCACCTCTCGTATGAGGAGAGTCTGAGAGAGCTGGGGCTGTTCAGCCTGGAGAAGAGAAGACTCGGAGGGGATCTCATCAACATTTACAAATATCTAAAGGGTGGATGTCTACAGGAAGGGGTCAGACTCTTCTCAGTGGTGCCCAGTGACAGGACAAGGGGCAACGGGCACAAACTGGATCGCAGGAAGTTCCATCCGAACATGAGGAAAAACTTCTTCACTGTGAAGGTGATGGAGCACTGGGACAGACTGCCCAGAGAGGGTGTAGAGTCTCTTTCTCTGGAGACATTAAAAACATGCCTAGATGTGATCCTGTACAGCCTGCTCTGGGTGATCCTGCTCTAGCAGGGGGGTTGGACTGGATCCCTTCCAACCCTTGCTGTTTTGTGATTCTGAGAGTCTGTGATCCATTGCAAAGAGAATCTTAATGTAAGCTGTGAAACTGAGATGGATATTATGGAAGGAAAGGAGAATCAACCCATTTGTGATTCACAAGCAATCTGGGAAATCACAAAAGATTTATGTTGTCCATGAAGACCTCGCTAACCCACGTTATGTGAAGATTGCAGTTATTTAGCTGCTGACTATGCTGCAGGACACCTTTTGTTACCCATGAGAACTTTTTATTTGAGGTAGAGAGTGAAATAGTCATGTGAAGACATGAGTGTATGCAAACTACTGTTCGTCAGAAAAAGGGAAATTTAGTCACATATTTAGCAGTCATTTCCCCTTTTTTGGGAAATCCAAATACATATTTTTTTTCTCTCTCCGTGTCTGTGTCTCTCATCCTCACTCTACGGAAGGAAAGAAAGGTGGGTCTAAAATGTGGTTTGGTTCCGACACAAATCTAATTGGGCAATGAGAGACAAATTTCCGCTGGGTGTTGAGCTAAACCCTATATAAGGTCCTCACTAGCAATTTTCAGTCTTATATCTTTTCATGAGAAGCTAATGGCTGAAAGACTGAAGAACCACAGGTGAGTAAATCTAATGGAAATTTGGGAATGAAAACCTTGCCTAAACCCTCAGATTGTGTAGGGCTTATGGAGATTGATAGAAATTAAACCAAAAGGGACCAGGAAGCTCTCAACAAAATAACCAAATATTTTCATCAGGCAAAGGACCTACCAAGAGACAAACTCCCCTGTTACAGGGTATTACATGTGAGCCATGGGGCTTGATAATGCCACAGACAAAACCAGTAGCACCCAGTCCAGGTGTAGCCCTGAGGGAGGCTACGGCTCCATGCCAACACCCTAGAAACCCTTGCCGATCTAGTGGTAGGGGAGACAACCTGTGGTTATGAAACAGTATTATTGAGCAAGAGGTTGGCTTTGTGGTGGTGTAGAGATTACAACAAGCTGGAAATAGTTTATTTTAGTCGAAGTATCAGAATGTCAGATAAACATTGCTACTAGAACAGGGAGAAATTTGGATTAAAACTGCATTATAAATACGAGCATGAATGGGATACACAGAAGATACCTGAAGGTGAGTACCTATGAATGTGACTATGTTATATTGATAGAAATATGGTTTTAGTTTTGGATACAATTTGAAGTAGTTGTCCAGTCATTTACTATTCATCCTGTGGGACAACCATAGTGTTAGGCCAATGTTAAATGCATGCAATTTACATTTCTGTATATAAAATGGAAATAGTATGTATCATGTGCATATATGCACTGTATTGCATGTAAATACCTTACATAGAGCATAAATCGGTGCCTACATATAGGATGGTTTATGTACTTTTGCCTGCGGTACACTGAGATAACACACAATCGATCGACTGAGTAGCAGCAGCTGAAACTCATGGCAGACCAGAAAGCATTCGGTGACGTACGCACAAACTGCCTTGCCCACGCCAGGCCAGGCCAGGTGACAATGAATGGCTGGCAGTGGGTAGGGGTTTTTTTTCCCCTTAGTGTCACAGTGTTCTGATTTTTAGGACAAGTTGTTCAGGGTTTTCCTCATCTTTTTTTTAGCACAGATGGTAAATAGTGTCCACTCTGAAAACTCACTTGCACACCAGCAGCAAGATGGGTGTGCAAGCCATGGAAGTTAAAGTTTTTATCCCAAGAGAAACATTTGTTGGACACTTCCAAACCTTGACTCCGGTTATAGCAGGGAGTTTGCCTGCAGCCTGATCTAGGCTAGCTGGTCTGCTTTGGTAGGCACAGTGGGGAAGGTAAAGTGACATAGGATTTAATGAGGTCCATACAACCTTGGGAGATACCTGAAGTGGCTGCTTAAGAGAGCTAAAGTCTGTTCTGCTGCATCTTTGCTCCTGTGTTCACCCAAGCTACTACGCTACAGCCAACTGGAAGCAGCTGACTTGCGCCTCAGTCCCATCTATTGCAAAACAAGCAGAGCTAGGTCTTTCCTCCCGTAGCTGCTGCACTGAAAAGCCGTGGGGAGAGCAGCATCTTGTGGTACGTTGTTTGCGTCTCCTGGAGTGGAAGGAAAGGGACAGAAGCAACGTGTTTGTGCCAAGCCAGATGCTCTTGCTCCACTGATCAGCCCCCATAAACTAGGGGTGAAGAAGCCTTTCTGCTCACTAAGGGTGAACCAAAACTCACCAGGTCCAGAGTGAGGAAAAGAGCAATTAACTCTCAAATTAAAGTTGAGTATTTTCATCATATTTTCTGTCTCGTTATAAACATCCCTGTAGATTTCAAGATACTTTCCCTCGGTCTTCTCCTTCTGATTTCCTCTGGGAAAAAATGTGTGGGCTTTTCTTTGTCCTGGTGATGTGCACAGCAGGTGCCTCTGCTTTTAGAATCCAGCAAGTCAAAAGCACAGGTAAGGGCATGTTTTGTGTTTTTTTTTTTTTTCTTTCTCCCTCTCCCTTCTTTTTAATTTTCCTGGCTAACAGTAATGTAAAACTATTTCTGATTTATATAGAAAACTGCCCAGACCACACCGTGTTTTTCAAACACTACTATGAACTGCATGGTGAACCTGTGGTTCTGAAATGCCCTTCCCCCAGATACAAACATTTGGATATTTCTGCTTTGACCCCTAATATCACATGGTATAAAAATAGTTCAAAATCCATGATATCAGGAAGAGATGAAGATCCAAGAATCTGGGCAAAAGGAGATGCTCTCTGGTTTTTACCAGCAATGCTAGAAGACTCAGGAGTATATATCTGTACCAGAAGGTGAGTATTTGAAAGAAAATCCAGTGCACTAACAAGATGACTATGTCTAAAATATATTAACTTGTTTTTACACTCCACTTACGTTCAGAGCATGTCTGGATAAGATAATTTCTTGCTGACTTCATTAGAGAAAAAAATGTGGAAAGTCAGAACACTTAAACTGCATTGTGTCTCCTATTGTGTATGTACTGAAATCTGGAGAAACACTGACACGGTATCACTGCTCTGGCTACGATCTTACGAGGAAACAGTGTACAGAGAGTTTGTTCTAGCTTATGTATGAGCCAGTCAGGCCTATGGCAAGTGGGGACATGCTGCTGGCGGGAGATTCTGCAGAACACAACCCTCGTGTTACAGCTCCAGGAAGGAAATAGCCCTGTTTGCACTTCAGTTTGCTTTCTGAAGCATATACCAAGGCGTCATGGCTCTGCATTGGTTTCCTTCTTCTCTCTTCCTTATCCCTGGTCTTTGCTTTTCTTTTGCATCACATTTGAGACCAGAATTTGATTGCCTTGGTATTGCTGGAAGACATTTCATGAGAACTGATGTGTATTGGTACTGGTACCAGAGTTCAGATATTGCGGTGGGTTGAGACTTGAGCCAGGGCTTTTTTCAGCCTCAGTGGTCATTTTTCTTTTTTGGAGTGTTTACAGTCTGACAGCTTGTTGCACAGTTTCGAAAGAGGTACCAGGGTCTGGACTTGTGGAGGAGTGAGGCAAAACCACCCACCCACTAGAGCCTGAACTCCAGAAGGTGTCTCAGGTCCTTGTCCCCTGCCAGCTCCTCCATCCAGTCAGCCTCCCAGCACACGCTGGCAACTGATGCCTTACTCTGGGGGTCTGCAGTGGGAAACATATCTCTACATCCCTGGAACTGCCTGCATAGAGCAGTTCCCTTGCTGGCAAGGCACTCCTCGTGAGGGATGTATGTCAACAGTAGAAGAGATGAACAGGCAGAACTCAAGTTAATAAATCATGCTCAGCACTCTGGGTTGGACTTTCCATGCGTCTCAGCAGCAATTGCAGTGCTGGGACAGAAAAGATGACTTAGATAGTGAGGCCAGAATAACAAAAGGCTGCAAATATTGTCCTACAGCACAGACTAGTTGCCTGAGACTTTCAAAGGTGTTTCTTCACCCTCTTCTTGGACTATTCTGCCTCAGCTCCTCACCCTATAACACTGAGGCAGTGTTACTGACAGCTGTAGCAAAATGATGTGAAACCTGTTTGAAAAAGACATGCAAGAGCTGAGTACATAGCTTCATCGCTAACATTATTACAGGATTAACGAAGCACAAACAAATTGCATTTCCTTCACAAATCATCCCATGGGGGAGCCACGAGATTTTTTCAAACATTCTGTAAAATGAGGGTAAAAGCAAATTATCAGAGATTTCTGCTCCTGCTGAGCAAGTGTTTCGGATTTAGATGTCCGACCTGTAGGTGACAGCCAGTCACAGTGCCCCAGCTGTAGCGTGAGTCTGTCTGCTCGCAGCCCCCAGCTGCTCTCCAGGAGGCTGCAGCCCAGACAGACTCAAGCATCTCCGAGGCAGACTTTCAGAGGCCAGAACGGACATAGTTTAAGCACCTATCTCCCCCACTTTGGTCCTCCTTGAGACTGGAAGCTATTGTCACTTGGGGCCAGAAAGAAAATTTAAGTATTATAAAACTTTCCAGGCAGGAATGCCTTCTTTTCTACACAAAATAATAAGCACTCACAGAAATGCCTGCTGGCTGTGCGATAGCAGCTGCGGATGTATTTTAATACATGCTTTCAGCTTTTTATTTCATCCGTAGGTCCCAGTCGTTAGGGATTTCCCAGTCAAGACCCTTCCAAGGATATGGTGGAGGGTTCATGACACAACTGCTACTGTTTAGGTGGATGTGTTCCTCCTCCTTGCAAAATTTAAATCGTGCCTTAGCCTAAGGGTGCACAGCAAACTTGGTGCACAGGAAAAGAAAAGACTGAAGGTCCAAGGCAGATGTGTCAGTAACGTGTTTATTTCATGCCAAAAAAACAGTACCAGTTATTTTCCAGGATCCCAGCTGGTAAGAACTCAGTCTTGGCCTCTTGGAAATGGCTAAAGAGGGAAACAGAGCCAGGAGGAAACCACAGGTGTCACTTGTGTTCCCCTTGTCACTGGTGGGTGCTCACCTCTCCCCGCTCTGTCTGCAGGAACTCCTCCTACTGTGCCGAGGTCTCCATCCACCTCACGGTTGTGGAGAAAACAGCTGCTCGGGAGATTGCCTATCTCCAGGTCCTCTTCACTTTCACCTCTGGAAAGATTGTTTGCCCTGACCTGTGGGATTTTACACCAAATAGGACAAGCTTGGAGCTCAAGTGGTACAAGGTAGAACTTTCACCTCCTCTTTGCAAAGCCTTATCTCAGCCTGTTTGTAAAGGCACATGCATCTCCACTTTCTGTTTCTCCTGGACGTGATGTTGTTCAAGCAATGAGCACAGCATAATACACTGGGAATTTTGGGGCACATGTATGTACTTTTAGAAAGGTTCTCTGGGGTGAACTCAGCACAGGGTGAAGCGCTCCACATGGTGCATGTTACACAAGCAGTGTAACTAGTTTTAAGGCTAGATTACCCACCCAAACTCCAGGGTTTGCCACTTCAAATTAGGCCCTTCTCTTTGGCGCTATGCTTCTTTCTATGGCCCCTTTAGGGAATCCCATAAAGTAGGTCCTCCCAGTGATGCTTCCCTCGTGTGAGCTGTTCAGATGGGGTAGCTTTCACTAATCAACTGGAATACAGCATTTGGAAATACTGGATTCATCACGCAACGCCTAACTTGCCAGTTCACGGCTTTTCAAGGAGGCAAGGCTGGGTTTGCCTGTAAGATCAAATGTCCTTCACTTGATCATCCTCAGCTGTACAACCTCACACCGGACAGGACAGGATTCTCCTTATATTTTCATGACACCTTGGTTTAGCTTTTATTTGCACTCGCACTATGATCATATGCTCTGCCTTGTGCTGCTATCATTCTTACCATAGGAGGCAATACCCAGGCTGGCTTCATACAGCAGTGCCTAGGTTGTGGTTGACAGAATCATAGAATCACAGAATCACAGAATGGTTTGGTTGGAAGGGACCTCAAAGCCCATCTAGTCCCACTCCCCCTGCCATGGGCAGGGACACCCTCCACCAGACCAGGTTGCCCAAAACCCC
>VWZZ01000851.1:181881-228316 GCA_013399095.1 Psophia crepitans | reverse complement strand
GAGGGGCGGCCTGAGGGTGCCGCTGCCCCGGCTGGTCCCTGGGGCCCGCTGGTGGAAGGGGCTTGCGGAACGGGAACGCCTCGCTGGCGTGGGCGTGCTGGAGGTGTAAATGTCGGTCGTGCCCACATCCGTCCTCTGCTTAGGCTTGTGGCTTCTCTGTCTTTGCGCGTGTGGAAATGGGCGTGCGAGGGTCTCGGTGCTCGCGGCTCCGAAATGGGACCGTACTTAGTGCCTAATGGTGCTGTTGACTCCAAAAGACACTCCCTCGCCTGCCATAAACTCCCCAAAGTGGGATCACGATGTGAGCTTGGGCCTGCCTGTCCCACACACACGGCTCCCCGGGCTTGAAATGGGAATGGCTCTGCGGCATTCCCGGAGCCTGGCAACCAAATGCTTTCCTGGGAGAGGAAAGATGGTCAGCAAGGTGCCGCGTTTCTGTCTGCAGCTCTGGGGAAATGCCCACGTTTGTGCTAGCACTGACACTCTCTTTTCCTCCTCTCTCCAGAAAAAGAAAAGAGAATTACCCCCATAATTGTGTACCCAACACAAAAGACGTCGTCAGCTGCTCTCGGTGAGGCCCAACACTTTTTTTTTTTTTTTTGGAAACATCTAATCCAGCAAAAATTAGAGCAGGTCCTCTAATGGTGTAATTTGTTGTCATGCGTTGTTGTAGTGCGTTTGACCTCCATTATGTCAGCCGAGGGTTGGTGCTGGAGTAGTTTTTGCATCTTCCTGTCTATAACTGCATGCCGCCTTCCATGTAGGAGAGGGTGTAGACATGCCGTAGATTGTAGCCACTAACAAAGCAAGAAAAGCGTGTTTGTACCCTCAGATCAGCTGCACAGAGTCCCCTGTCACTAAGAACCATTTGTTTTCAGTATTTCCTCAAACTGGACTGGGTTATCTGGTGGTTTGGAATAAGCCATCAAGCTCCTTTGGGAGGAGACATCTTTTCATTGCTCCTTACTGTTTGAACTAGACAGTTGTTGTTGGTTACAAAGTACCTAGATAGGATCTCAAGTTTTCTTTAAAGATTATATTATGGCAATAAATTTCTGTTGCGTTTCCTTTTTTTCAGAAAATGCAAGGGATACACACACAGCTGTATCCCTTGATGTCTTAGTTTTCCCTGCCAGTTTTCTTTCCATCAGTGTAGGATTACCGAGTTGGTGGGCTTTTCTTTTGCCTATCTATCTCCATGGAGCATTTTATATCCCTTTTGTCACTGTCTGCACAGATACAGTAATAAAATCGTATGTATTGTTGAGCCCCCTGTTTTCCATACCATACAGATACACACCAGCCTGAAGGATCTTTATCCTTAGCTCTGAGTTACAACGATTACAACAAAATTTCTGAATTTTTGCATGATCACTTTTATTCCTGGATGTCCCACCTTGAGCTGAATCCCCTTGCCCACAGCACCTCTGAGTGAAGCTGCACTGCTGGTTAATGCGGCAGCTCCAGAGCGGTAAATCACACTGTGCCCTTTCGGCTGCAGTACGTCAGAAGGAGCAAGACCACAAGAACACGGCTTTACCTCCCAAGGAATGTGTCTAGTGCAAGAGTTGCTAACTGTTGCAGTGGGAACGTACTGCGGTGAGCAGCGGGAAAGGCTGCCAAACTGAAGGGTCTTGCTGCCAAGGAGCAGAGGATCAAAAGCAATCTGGGGCTTAACTTTATAGTTTTGAATATAGTGGTGCTTGACGTGTGTGGGAGCTTGATCTCCCACTGGAGATGTGGATTTTCACCAAGAGAAAGAGTAATTCTTCACGTGTATCCAAGTGGGGTTTTAATCTTTCTTTTACCAACAGGCTCCAAGATGACCCTCCCATGCAAAGTGTTTGTTGGACTGAGCAGCCATGTCCATACCGATGTGGAATGGCTCGCAAATGACACCAGCGTCGACGTGGTTTACAAGCAGAGCAGAGTTACAGAGGGAGAACGACAGTAAGTCTCGCTGAAAGTCTTTCCTTGTGCTTGCTGTTTTAACCTGCAGCATGACAGGGGCTCTCAGTGCAGCTGAATGCCAGGTAATAAAATGGGATGTGGACAGGCCTGAAGTGAAGGTGAGAGCTCAAAAAAATGAACAGGCAGGCAAGCAAAAAAACCCAACCACCCAGGCAAGGTGGACTCAATTCTTTATCTCTGGTTTTTATTCATTGTGTGACGTAAGAGCTGACTGCAGTGGAAAGCAACAGGATTTGATCCTTCCCAGTGCTTCTCTTATCTCTCTCCTTGCCCTGTGCCAGGGAAAAGGGCAACATCCTCTCACGGACGTTGACGAGGTTCTCTGAACATGCTAAGACAACAGAAAACTATCAATGGTTATTTTGTTTTGTTTTGTTTTTAAATATCATTGTTTTTCCCCTAAGGGTTGTTCTTTTCCACATTAGTGGGTTAAACTGACTCACAGAGACGCCCAGTGAGTGCCAGAGCTGGCGCCAGGGAAGCACTGGGGGGGCTGCTGCTGTTGGGAGAAGCAGGATGTTCCACATCCTCTTGCCCGATTCGTTATATCTCCCAGTCTTGCAGAGCCTTCTCTCAGCTACCTCATAGCTGCATGCCTCAAGGCTTTTCCCACTAGGAAAGGAGGGAAAAAAATCTGCTCTCTGTACCTGTCACATGTCACCTGAGCAGTGCTAACTCGCTGCCTACAGGCAATGCTTCTACTGCTTTGCAAACGTGGGGTAAACCTACCGACTGAAATCTCTTCATTGCGGTCCGGATCGGCATGTTTTACCTCTCATTTGCTGAAGCTGAGTGTCCACAAAGATCACCACCCTCATCTGGGTCGTGGTGGCTCTGCCTTTGCTGGTGGACAGAGCTGGGAAGGTTCCCAGGCTCTGAGATGCCATTGCCTCTGCTGTTAATGGTTAAACTGGTCACTCACCAGCTAGCACCTTCCCAAAGAGCTCCTGGCTATCGATTAGGATTTAGCTTGGGGCAGGGACCATTCCCAACAGAGTTTGGGGATATGGCATGCCTATTGTGAGGGACAAGTACCAGTTACGGATGTGAGCTGGTTTTGGCCGTTTGTGGCCATCAGTGCCGGATAACAGCCTGCCCGCATTGAGTTCACTGCACAGCTGCAGCCAGAGGTAGCACGGGAACTCAGCTGTGTGCCCAAGCCCTCGTGTGTTTTCACATTCCCCACAGCACGGCTGAGACCATTAGTTTGTAATGTTGTTTATGTGGATAAGTGACACTGCACTAAACCTGTGGTCAGAAGCTGTAAAATGTACTGTGGCTTTTAAAATGCCTCTGCAGGCTTTAGAATAGCGCGGCACATGTACTTTCCTACTTAGACTTTAAAAATGATTTTTATTATTACTGTCACTATCATTATAACTGTTAGATATTATTGTATAATTGCCTGAGGACACGGACCACGCCAGCTAGGGCTCAGGGACAGCCCACGGAGCGTGAGACACCCCAGCTCTGCTGGAAGCCCTCGGAATGGCAGCAAGGCAAAACAGGTCAAATGCCGCCAGGAAAACAAATTCCCTGCAGAAATCTCTGGCAAAGCACCCACCGCTGTGCTGCTGCCTTCCTGCAGTACAGTCCCAGGGGAGCGTACAGGGAGCTCCACTGCCGCAGCGCACAGCAGACTCGTGCTATGAGATCATTAAAGAGCAGCTGGACAACGGCTGCAATAATGACTAACAGATATGAAGAGGCAATGTTTCACTGCAGCTAGAAAACCACTTTTAAACAGTTGGATTGATGAAACAAGCAGGTTGAAGGAAGCTGGAAACTTGCTAGAGAGTTTCTTGTACTGAGCTCTTGGCTTTGGGCGTGTGATAGACGGGGAATGGTGGTTCAGTTTGCTGACTGAGCATTTTCAGGGTTGTGTTCTCCATATGTCCTCCTCCAGCTGACAGTAAGAATTAATCTCAGAAATGAATAGGTCGTCATAGAGAAGGCATTAGGTCTTTCCACAAAGCTGTGCAGAGAGCTCAGAGATATACAGAATTCTGCTTGCTTTTCTTCCCTCCCTTTGATTTATTTTTGCAAGCCAAATCCAGCTCTTCTTTTTTTCCTGGAAGCTTCAGCAAGTGCAGGATGGGCAGTGACTGCTGAGACTCAAAGAGCTGGCACAAGGCTGGAGGACAGAGGTGTCCTCTAATGCTGAAGGGCTAGTTCAGAAATGAGCAAATATCCAATGCATTTTCTTGCAATGTGCTGTTAGAATGAACACATCAAATAGAGAAAAGCAGCTTATAGAAGGATTTAACATTAATTTTTTCTTTTTCTTCCAGAGAAATCGTAGAAAATGGTGAAAACTTCATTGAAGTGCCACTGATTTTTGATTCTGTTGAAGAAGTGGATTTTTACACAGACTTTACGTGTCTGGCCCAGAACAGATACGGCTACCAAGTACTGCCAACAAGGGTCAAGCAGGAAGGTAACTAGTTTGATGGGTTATTTGGGATAATTGTAGCCATTTTTCTAATGCTAGATTATAATCCAAGCCTTTTATACTGTCAGAGCTGATACTGGGACGAATTATTGCTTGGGGAAAAACTGGTTGCCTCTTTCACCTTGGAACAGCTTTGGAACAGCTTGTTTACAAAATACACTTTCTGTGGGTCACTCATTGACATCTTCTGCAGGGATAAGGATCTATGCTAGTACATCTGTTTATTGAACAGGGCTCCAATGAAGTGATGGCTCCAGTGAGACTACTGGCAAACTCCCTTTGGGTGCAGCAGGGCCAGATCTCCCCCAGTTCTTCAAGAAGTAGGGGGGGAAGACAATAGCAGAATAAATATCAGAGTGTTTCTTCTCCTCACGCACAGACTGCTGCCAAAATAATAATGAGTGTAAATTATGATGGGTGTTGTTATTTTGGCTCCTAGTGATGGGAAGAGAAGCCCTAAACCCAGTGCAATTCATGTTGGCGGTGTGATAGACCACAGTCCAAGAACCAGCTGTAAAAACAGTATGAAGCAAGGCTAATTGTTTCTTTGCAATTGTTTCTCGCCGAATCTTGCTCATACTGTCTTAGAAAGGCACATGAACATTTACAGTCCTCATTATGAGTTATACCTCATGACTCACTCGAGCATCCTATGATGAGGGATTTGTACTCATTTGCTAGATGATGTGCTACCCTTGCCTTCCATGAGCGACACAGGTATTACTGCAGAGGAGGCAATCCATGAACCAATACATGCTGGAATAATCCAAAATGTTCTGGACGGACACTGATCTTGGAAATTACCTGTATTTTGGGAAAAAGCTCAGAGTCTTGGCTTGATCATGAGCAATTTATAGGCTGCTCTGTACGAGAAAATAACTCACAGAGCTTGAGGGCGGACTAGCTGTTGTGTACTCCCTCTCCACATGGTGCTTTTATTTCCTGCTTGGAGTGTCTCCGCTTCCACCAAATTAAGATAGAAAGCACGTAGCCGCCCTGAGCAGGGGTTGGGAAGAGTCATGTGTATGCAAAAGGACTGAACTTTAAATTCTCACCCTCTATTGTTTTCCAATTCTTCCTCCCATCTTCATAAACCCATTTCCCAGAGTGCTCAATCAATAGGCCTCTTCCTTTCACAGGTGATCAACCCTGCTGGAAGGTTAACTTGCAGACATCCTTTTTATTGTGATTTCTCCTCTTCCTCCGTAAACTGAGATAGAGAACTATGTTCCTGAGAGGTTTTTTTAAAAAATATTTCTTTACTTTTCCAGCTGTCGGCTTGTCCTGGTACATTGCGGTGGTTCCCATCGCGTTGGCCTGCGTGATCGTGGGGGGGATATGCGTACACAAGTGTTGGAAGAGGAGAGCCGATAAAGGATACACAATAGCAAAGGTTTAAAATCTGCTTTATTCTCCAACCACCAACAGAACAAAAAAATCATCCTGGCTATCTTTCAGATGCGACACAGAGAGACATTTCAGACCGAACATACTGCTTTCCCAGCAGATGGATGTATCTCAGCTATTTTCCTCTTCTCCAAGTCTTCGATCTGAAGAAGTTATAAATATAAGTTTGCATTTTTATGCTGTGTAGATGCAGGAAACCTGCTTCTCTTATTTTGCAGCTAGGGTGCAATCTGTAGCATTTTGGAACGCAGGATACCAGGAAAGTACCCTGGATATGGGAAGGGTAGGGAAAGGGAGGTGCTCTCGCCCTTTGTAATTCCAATAGTCTTATTGTTTAAAAAAAAAAAGGAAAAGAAACCTCCTAAAATCTAAAAACAGAAGCTAAGAAAGCTTGCTATGGAAGGACTACTGCACACCAGAGTGAAAATTCAGTTTTCGTATGCATCCAAACTCATATTATTTTACTTCAGTCTAAAAAGAGCCAATATTTTCCCTTTTCCAGAGCCAAATACAGTTGTCATGGCAACTGTTTATCTACGAACTTTTCCACAGAAAATCTAATTTTTTTCACCACTTGGATTACCCTTGGCTTTAGCGGGCTGTCTCAGAATATCCCTCCCCCAGAGATAACTACATCAGCATAACAGATAATTCTACACGAGAGAATTCAGTTCTATTTTATCTACCAATACCTCATAGCTAGAGATTCATAGGCAGCTGTAACATGTTGTTATCTTTGCCAAGAGAAGAATTTGAAGGGATGTTTTAGTGTTTTGAGAGTCATTTGACTAATACAGAGTTTTATTCCTGGAAGTGATTGGACAAATTACCAGTAATAACACACAGTCTCGCCCTTCTGTGCCTCTAACTCTTTCATGACTGGCCTGATTCTCCTCTCCGATATGATTATAAAAGTCTGGCATAAATTCCCATAAACAATGAGTCTGCACAGACTAAAGCTGGTGCAGCTTTGGGAACCTTGTGTCCTTCAAATTGAAGTATGCAAATCGATTACACAAGATGCAAAACGCCGCCTGTTAGGTTAATCTAACTGGATTCCAGCCTTGACAGAAATCAGAAGGGAGCAATAAATAATCAGCGACCATGTTGTACTTTGGGGATCAGAATGAGTAGAATGACTTGGTTACTTCCTTTTCCAAGAGATAACACTTATGCTAGCTGAGAAATAGTTCCATCATGTATAACGTGCATTATCTTCATCTGTATGGGAGGGGAAGAGATCCAGCCTTGATGACTAGACTTTTACAGACCCATAACTGACACCTCTCACAGGCACCAAAGGTAAAGGTTTTGTTCGGGTAAATCAGCCCAGAGGTTTTTCAAACTCTGTAGGAGAAAAAACCCAAAAAGCCAGAAAAAAATTTTGGCTCCAAAGAAACAAATTGTAAAGTAAGAATGTTAGAACTGCGTGTGGTTCCCCAGCCCAGGGAAATGAATGACTCGCATCCATCTGGAGAGGCCATCATCTAATTCCTTTCTACCACCATTTATAGCTGGTTCTGAGTTTAGCCCAGTAAATATTTGGAAGGATTTTAAAGACCAGGATGTGGCTTGACTTAAGAAACCCTTCACCCCTTGACTTAAGAAATCTTCACGCAAGAACCTTCACATTTTATGAGATTTAAGCTAAAGTCTTCCTTTAAATATTCTAAATGTTTGCTGTGAAGATGCAGGCACAGAGGTTAGATTTCTGCACAGTCTGAGTCAACAGCAACCAAAGTAGACCCCAGGAGTTACTGTTTCCAAGTGCAGGATGTTTAAGGTGATGGTAAAGAATACATATATTTTATGGGCAGATGGGAAAAAGGTGTCTGCAAGTGTGAAAAACAGTCAGTCCACTTGGATATCTGTTCTTTCAAGGAAGAAATATAGAGAAACTGACCGTTGTTGGAGCGAACATGAAAAGTGCTTTAGGTCCATCAGGAATGCTCATTTTTATCAAGCAATTGCTAATCTGTGGACAGAGAACAGATTAGGTTTGCCAATAAGTGTAACCTTTCAAAATGTGATTTGTTCTTCCTGTCCATCAATATCCTCCAAAAGCAGTGTGATAACACCTCTGGCTGCAGGAGCGGGGATTAATTTCACCAAGTAGAGGAAAAGAAGTAAGACTTCTGGTATATGGAGTATTGGTGCCATAAGAAAGTTAAATACCTGAGATCCTCCTCCAAACTAGAAAAGGAGAAAGAAATGTGAATGTGAGATTAAAATTCAGCACACAGAGAACTGATGTTACATAGTCAGTGGTGTCTTGAATACAAAGGGAATGTCAAGAAACAACGGTTTATCGTTTATGAAGTGATATTTGCTTTTCTAACTACTGCTATAGTAATGTTCTGAAGACTTCCATGATGGGTAGGCTTGTCCAAGTGAACTACATAGTGTAAAGGTTTTCCAGGCAGACTTGAACGAGTGACCTACATGATGTAAATGTTTTACGTTGATTTGTATTGTTACAAACAAGGGTAACGTGGTCTATATTGGTTTTGAAAATGTTATGTAAAAAATGAAAAAAACATAAAATCCAAAAGAAAGTGCTGGTGCGTGAGTCCAGTGGGAAGGAAGGGGCGAGATGGCTCTTTGGGGCTGGCAGCTCTTTCCCGAAGAGGTGTGTTTTTTCCTGCGCTCTGCTGCAGAGGGGCTGGTCCCTTGGTGATGCAGTGACCCCTGCTCTGCAGGATGAGCTCCGTCCGTTGGCCGCTTCTGCTCTCGTGCTGCGGCTGTGCCTTGTCACACCCAAGGGAAACCAAACCCTGATGGGTCAAGCTCAGCTCCTGACTGCCACCACGGTCATGGCTGTCCATGGCTGTCCCTCGAGTGTTTGGGCTCACTCTGGGCAGGTGGTACTGGGTGATCTTTCTCTCTCTGACTACCAACTGTTGAAGTATTGCGTGCCTGCACTCACTTCTGTGGGGGAACTTCTGGAAATGTAAGTTAACACAGACTGTCACTGTGGGGATGTGAATTTAGCATGCGCTCCCCAGGCAGGGCGATCTGTCTTATTCAGCTTCCCAAAGGCAAAACTTTTGCCTCCTTTTTTCAGTTAAAATTAGAGAACTCTGGTTGTCACTGTCCTTTGGGTAGGTCCATCTCAGGAAGTTCAGAGTCATTGGCCTCAGTGTACTTTTAAGAGAAAATGTCCTGAATCTCAAGGCAAACTGAGACTGAGGACTTGTACCAGTTTGTAATCAGACCTGAAAAGTTATACGACATCAGGAAATGCCATTTCACATCAAGATTTCATGATCTAAGGAGGACAAGGTCACCTCATTCCTGGGACTGTGTGGGTTATAGCATTTGCCAGAGTGCTTATCTATCTGCAGCAACTTCAAAGGAACATACAGAGGGGAAGAGAATAGTGTCCCACAGTCATGGCATGAATTAGCATCCCGGACAGCGGCTGCTCCTGTGGAAGTAGCTCACTTAACAAACAGTGATTTTCTTGTTTTACTCAGCACAAAGTCCCCAAGCAAAACCCTCAAATAATTGTGGGAGTGAGTGGAAATAAGAATTGAATCTGTGCACAGAGCTGATTTTGGCAGATTAAGATAAGAAGGTTTTGGTTTTTTATATAAATCTGGTAGCTGGGGATGGAAGGTGTGCATGTGGGAGAACAAGAAACATGAGAAATACCATTGCCAGGAATAATGCTTTTAATATGAGGATAGGTGATGAAAATGTTTGATGATTATTCTGACTCAGGTCTGCAAAGCAAGAGACCCAGGAGAGCAAAACAAACTAAGGAATAGGTCTTATGTTTTGGAGCTGAGAACTCCCTGTCCACTCATAACCTCCGAGCTGCTAAAGACAGCCTAGGGTGGGGTGCCTCTCACCCAGCCTTCCACCAGCCAAAAGGAACACAGCTATGTCCAAGCTAGCTGTTGGTGTTTCATCTCCCCTCAGTGGAGAAAGAGTTATCTGCAGTGTCTAAATTAAACAGGATGAATTGCCCTCTCAAAATGTCTTTTTCCACGAGTTTAAAAGAAAGTGAGCCAAAACCACCCTGGATTACAGGAACGATTGGTTGTGGATCACTTGATTTCAGGTTATTGGAGAGGTTATAGAAGGAAACAGATTTAAGCCCAGAGACACCCTTTCATGTAGCCGAGGCTGCTGGGCTTTCTGGAAATGACCTTAGTGCTGGCAGCTCCCTGTGCAGAGCAAGGGGCGAGGGCTCACACTGAATGTAAATTCTGCAAGAGGCTGGGAGACCGGCACAAAGGTATGTATTGTGGGATCCAACATAAGAGCCTGACGATGTCTGGTCAGTGCCTTATGCGGCAAATGTTTGTGGTTCATGGACCATGTGGTCATGAAGTGCCCCAGCTACTACAGGAAGAAAAGAAAGAACCACTGTGTGTGTGTGAGGCTGAAGTACACAGAGCCTCGCTGGGACCAAGAGGAGCTCTTCTGGGCAACTGCAGGGGAGCTGGGGGCTCTCAGGCAAACTTGGGGCAGCGGGGCTGCCAGCCCTTCCACCGTGCTCAGCCAGCCCCCGCCTGCTCCGAGCGGGCACGGCTGGGCAACAGCGGCAGACCGGAAAAGATACTGAAATGTACAAATGGTATATCATGCAATTAGCCTGCTGCCAGCAGACAAACACAGGCTGTCGATAAGAAAACCACTAAAAATATATATATAAGTCATTAGCCTGCCCTAGTGTGTTCATTGCACTGTAAATTATAGTCTATAGTACTCGGTATTATACACAATGTAAAGAGCTTGATAAAGTAGGTGAAATATAGCACCAGTCAGTTTCCTAGAAGGAAATATCATTATCATCCCAAAGTTCCTCCAGGGAGAGCCAGGCACCTAATAATGACAGGGAAACTTTTCAAAACATACATAGATCCAAGCTCACTTGTTACAAGTTGGGAAATTCATCCACTACTGCAAAGCGTAGTTTGGCTCTTAACAGTTGTGTGTCCCTCCTACCAATGGTATGGTTTTGCACCAGTTTAAATCGTCTCAGAACCTGATGATGGCTGGAGATGTAAAGGGCAAATCCTTTGTACCGTGTTGAAAAAGTCCATCTCTCAGTCCTGGCAGGCAGGGAAGGTCCTGTCTTTCTCACTGTATTTACTGGTTTGTCATTTGTTGAGTAGCGCCACGGGAGCTGCACTTACACGTCCTTACATTTCATAGAAATGCAAGTCTTGAGTTCCTTGCAGACAACGGGGCATTACCAGCAGGGCTTGAGCAGCACTGTTAGTTTAAAGTCTTAGAGGCCCTGTTTTGCCCTGGTTATAGAGGATTCATCCATCTGCTGAGCTGTGGGATAAGTGAATCATCCTGTTTGCTTGCTTTGGCTCCCAAACATGCTTCGTCATAAGTGCTGGGGAGGCCAGGCTGTGACTGGAAACAGTTGATACTGTGTTTGTTTACTTGCAAAAAAAAAAATAAAATAGACTCTCAAGTGACTTGTGGCTTTCAAGTTAGGGGCACAGCTGAACTAAGTAATTAAAGGGTATTGTTATATCTACCCTCAATACGTTGCTACCACTCTTTTGCCTTTGAAGGGGACTTACCATGGCTTCAGCCGATTTGAGAGCTCTCCAGAGGAGTCAGTGGGCAAGCCATGGTGGTTTTTCAGCTCACATCATCATAACCTGGCCAGATTGTGGATGCTGGAGACTAGGGCCTCCTTCTTGTGATTAGAGTTATCAGCTCTTGGGAGAAAGAGATGCCCTACCTTTGATCGCAGCTGGTGGGCAATTTACCTCCTGAACTGCCGTGGTTCAGCCCCAGCCGGCAGCTGAGCACCACGCAGCCACAGCTGCTCGCTCACTCCCCCCTCGGCAGGATGGGAAAGAGAATGGGAAAAACAAAGGGGAAACCTCCTCGAGTTGAGATAACTTCAGTGGGCCAGCAAAGGGAGAGGGAAACAACAACAAAGCAGTCGTGGTTATAAGGGGATGTAAACAAAGGTGATAACAAAGCAATTGATTGATCCAATTACCGACCTGATGGACCAGACGCTCAGCCCATACCCATCCCATCCTGGAGCAGCGTTGACCCACCCCTCCGTGGCCAGCCCCCTTTTATAGGGACCATGATGGCACATGATATGGAATAGCCCTGGACAGCTTGGCTCACCTGGCCCGGCTCCTTCTGAAAATTAACTTTTACCCTAGCCAAAACCAGGACATGAATCTAAGCCAGTAAAATGCAGGAGGAAGCACAGTAGAGAAAGATCAGAAATTCTTATCTCCACCTAAGATGTATGAAGATGTATGATGCAGAGCTGTATGACTGATTACTTCTTGCTAGGAAAGAATCTATAAGTTGTTTTTTGTTTTTTTGTGGTTTTTTTTTTTCATTACCATGCTAATGTGGTGCCATTTAGAAAATCTGGATTGCATGGGAGAATGTAAGGATGAGTGGAAGAGGATGGCTTCCTATGGGGAGAGCTGTGAAGGACACTTGGGGAATGGAGAACTTGTGAGAATAGGGAACATAAGCTTATCTGCTGCCTGGAAAGGCAGACAGGCCATGGTAGTGGCCTGTGAGCAAAATTAAGTTGGCCGCTAATCACTGCAGCGATGAGGTCCTGAAAGAGGTTCTCAGCAGGAGTAATGGCTAGGGAAAGAAATTACTTTTAACCTGAAGGTGGGTAAGGCTATGAAAGGGATTTTGTGTCTGTGGCAGCAGGGGGTCTTCTGGCAAGGCTGCGTCACGTCCTCTGGCGTTGTGCTCTTTATTTCCATTGAAAAAAGGGCTGAACAGCTGCAGGTAAAAAAATGCCATCTAAGTTTAATCATTGTGTTATTATTATTTCCTCAGTAAAATCCTTAGTGCTCATATTTACCGCCCTTTCAAGCTTGTAAGGGCTGGAAGATCAAAAGAATTAAATGCTGAACACAATTGCTGGATATGTCTTTGTAGGCATGTCCAAAGGCCTAATCTGCTTTAAACTCTGCCAGGAGATGCCAGTTGCCCCTGGAAAATAGTCCTTAATATGATTTGGCTTTCCTACTGGAGGAAGTGATCCGGCCTCTAAACAAAATTGTGTTGTAAGAGATGAGTTAGCTCTTCACATGACCAAGTGCCTGTGTTGTGCGGAGGAGGAGGAGGAGGCCCTTAAATGCTGCTCTGTCCTTTTTCACTCAGTGTCACGGATGTTGCTTTCTGCTTGTTTATTTTACTGTTTAATGGCTGCCCCTGTGGCTTTCACTCTTGGCCATGCACTGGGAACCACAATGGAGCAACGTTGTCCCAGCAAGGGTCCCAGGAGCTTCCTGGCTCAGGCCAGCAGGATCTCTCAGGCTGCAAGCAAGCAGCAGGAGGGAAGTCTCTGTCAGGAATGTCAGGTCACTGGAGACAAGGAGCAAGGAGCGCAGCAATGATAAGTGGCAGTGGCATCCAGCACCCAGCCCTGGAAGAATGCTTTAGGACATAGAAACCAGCTGCTGAAACATGACTGCTAGAGGCTTGACAGAAATACTTTATAGCTTATGGGATCACATTTCAGGATTATTGCCTGTGCCTTGATGTGGATTTTTTTTAGCTTTAATTATAAAAGCAGAATGTTGATTTACCTGAATGGAATTCCCCCACCCCTCGATCCTTAAATCAGTAACTCACATTTTTCATCAACTGTCTACCCAGCATGGGACACTGGTTACGCAGAGGCAGTCTGAGACTGCATGTATGTCATCCACCAACTTTGTAGTTTACATTTAGTGCTTGTATTATTTAGCATCCATTCTATTTCTTTTTATTAAGAAAAAAATTTAAATCATACTTTTACAATGATTTTTAGAAGTGGACCATAGGACTTCAGACTTGTTATTCCTAAGAACAACTGATTACGATGCAATGCTTTGAAGAGGTCTGAGCATGCCACAGCACGGCAAAACCCCCACAATTTACAGTTTATCCTTGGTCCTAGGTCTCTCCAAGCAGTTGGTCCAGTTTCAGCACCTTCTTTTTTCCATCTTCCTTTCCTTTATTATCCTTGTAGCATATATTTGAGCAAAGTGGATGCAAGGGGACCAGCTGTACAACGAGTCTGCTCAGGGTTAATTTTCTTTAGCTGTGTGCCTTTGCCAGTATTACAAATCCACGCAGCTCTCCACGGTGTCATGGAACCTCACCTGGAGCTGGGGCAACTCTCACATGATGAGCTACATGCAGGACTCCTGCAGACGAACACAGGAAGGGTAGGAATCCCTGCTGAGTGGATGCCATTCCCATTTAACCACCTTCCAGTGAAGATCAGCCATTCAGGAAACCCAGCAGAAACAAGCAGTACTGTTCCGTTCCCTCCTGCTTGGTGGCTGGTATCAGTATCGAGATGGGGAGGGAGAGCAAAGAGGCCAGTTCTGGCGCAGCTCACCTGCGAGCAGTAGTCCTTCTGCTTCCTCTCTTCCCAAGACATCTTGCTCAGCAAGGGGAGAGGGAAAACACTGCATTTTCTCACACCTCTTCTTTTCCTCTGCTGTCAGGGCAGAGGAGAATGGGAGGAGGCACACAGTGGGACCCAGTCTCCTGCACGAAGGGAAAACCAAGAGCAACCTACACGGTGAACTGGTGGAGACCTGAGTGCAGATGTCGGGTCTTGGTGCTTTGGTGTAGCGCAGACAGGACTTCATAAACCAAGACCTGGTAGTCTTGCAGGTTCTCCAGCTCTTTGCAGCTCCTGGGTTTCTGGACAGTCAATTCTACCCTTCGAAACAAAGCATTTTGCTCAGTTATTGAAAGAAATAACAAAGAGAGAGAAAAATTATTTAAAAACAAGTGGATTGCTGACATAGGCGTATTGAACCATCACATTCCTGTAGCCTGAAACAAATAGGCTTTTATTCTGGGAGAAGCACTACCCCCCCACCTCCTGTTCTCTTACATCCCACTCCTCACTGTGGCCAGGGTACTCTGCCTGCCCTGCAGACCCCGTCTCTTGTGCTGCCTCCTGTGAGAAGGGGGAAGCCCTCTTACACCAGTGGCACGTCTCTGCCGGCGTGGCACAGCCCTCTCTTCATTCCAGGCGATTTTCCCTGGTCGGCTGAAAACCCTGGTGATGTCAAGCCAACAGAGTGCCCCAGGCCTGGCTGGTCCTCTCCCTCTGCGGGTGTCTGGATGCAGTCACTTTGACTTCAGTCCCTAGTACAGGGATGTGTTTTCCTCAGGGATGAGCCAGTTCAGATTGGCTCACGAGGTGGGAGCCTTTGACTCTTCGCTACGTCTGTAACATGAAACTGAACACATAATTCATTCTTTCTCGACACCAACCAAAATATGTCACTAACTCATGGATGCTTGTGGTCATATACTGTCATTCAGCCTTTCAATGCGAACTGAGTAAAGCTTTAACACATGAGATCAGAGACTACAAAGTATTTGTGTATTATGATAAAATAATGTGAGCGGAGGCATTTTTAATGGATTTTTTTTGAAATGAAGATGTTGATAGTATTGTGTTTTCAAACTTCTGCATTTCTGATGTCATTTAAACACTCTAAGAGTGAGGACTCCAGGTTCATGTGGGAGAACTAAATTTAGGTGGTAAAATAAATGCCAGGCTCCTAATGAGACACAGTAGGTGGTTAAGAAGTGACTAACGTAGTTGCAGCTTTTTTCACTTGGTCTGAACTTGTCCTTTTAAGACAAACAGTTAATATGGGCATGTTTTGCTTGAAGAAAAGGGCAATTTTAAAGTTAGCAAAGTGATTTTTTCACTGCATGTGATTTGCCTACTCACCTTTTGATCTCCTTGCATTCAAAGGACTTTGCTTACATTTATATTCATGGACATAGCAGAATTAGGCTAAACCCAACACTAGAGCCTAGATGTTTTAGTTTGTCATGCCATTAGCCTGAGGGACACACGCTTCCCTCTGAAGTATTTTAGACTTTTGTGCCTTACTACATCCTTTAAAAAAAAACCCCACTAATGAACTTGAGTTATTTTTTGCGCTCTCACTGGCTCCAGAGAGCATTTCAGAACATCACAAATGCTCAGGTCTGCTGAACCCACTGTCTGGACCTTGTGGTTCTTCAAAGTTTAAAGGCAGGGTCTCAAATGCTGTTTTTCAAAGCTATGTTTGCTCAGTGGGCTTGGGGAACCACAAATACACACAAGTGCAGGATGGAAGGAAAGAAAGAAGGTGCCCAACAGTTCTCCTCAGTTTTGACTAGATGAAACTTACGAAAACTTTTGTGTGTGTTTTGTTGTTTTGTTTTTTTTTTTAAACAGATTAGCTGTGATTATATACTGCTGCAGAATAAGAAAGGAAAAAAAAACCCTCAGGAAAGCTTTCTTAAGGTACTCAAAAGTGTTGCTTATCTTTTGTGTTTATCAGGGACATTAACGACCAGGTGTCCATTCAGTAATGCACGCAGCTGACCTTCTTTGACCGGTAAATTCAAAGTTTCTTTGCTGCATCAATGCAAGAAATAATTTAATGATACAGCTGTCTGTCAAAGGATGGATACAGCATCAATAATCAACCATGCCTATTTGGCGTAAGTCACTTGTTTGTCATTCCACAGGAGCTTTGTGCCTTTGAGAATCAGATTTCATCTGTAGCTCGAAGGCAACATTCACATCCTTAAAAAGAATAATCAATCTCTTCTTTCTGCAGCCCCTGCTTCATCCCTTACTAGTCTCCAGCTTTTGCACCGAATAAGACAGGAATTCTACCATGAACAACCTCCTGTATGGCTGCGGGCCTGATTCACTTCCATGGCTTGGTCCATCCTGTACTCTGCAAGGTGGGGAAAAGGACGTAATGCATCATCTATTTAAAGAATGTATTATAATGTGTCTGAATCCTCAATTCTTATATTGCCTAATTTCAGAAGGCTTGACATTGCAGTTTTATTTGTGCTCTTCAAACACTTCCTTGTGTGCATACGTTTCCCTAAAATAGCTCTTTCTTTATTAAAAATCACAGTGGTAAGTTAAATGTTAGTCAAGCCAGGCCCAGCTGGAGTCAAAGGGCTGGAGGATGTCAATTAGAGAAACAGTACTGCCGTGTTGTGGGTGGACACAGAAGAATACTGCCATTCAAAATTAGGGATTATGATGTTCTTTCTACTGTTTGCCTCTTGCATGACTACTTCTTCCACTGATCCTGACCCGTCTGCTACTGTTTTATGACTCCCTGGCTTGGTCCACTTCTGACTGCATCCAGTCTCAGTCTCCACCCTGACATTTTTGCATCTCTCCTTCCTGTTTTGGGGCTAGCTGTCTCTTGCGATTTGGCTACGAGGAGATATAGTATGAAATCATGCCATATGTTCTCACTCAGTATCTCTGTACTGCTTTCCTGGCTTCAGTTGAGAAGGAAAGCTTTTCCACAAACATCTGCCAGCTGATGACTGCTTAAACTGGAAAATAACTCCTTGGTTCCCATAAAGAGGTACTTTTCCTTCCCTGTCTGGGAACAAACCTACACTTTTTCTAGGAAAGGAGTAAGCTAGTGCTGAAGGTCATTGGGTTCTTGAGCTGCTTTTTTCAAAAACTATTAAGCACTTCGCATCCTAACTAGCACCCTTCCACACTGCATATACGGTGTGTATCCACACATACAAAGAGAAGAGATTGTGTTTGACTTTGAAATATGTTCTCTCATCCACATCTCAAGACGAAGGTCATCTGTCATTCTCCACTATGACTAGCACTAGGCCAACCAGACCTATAGACTGAAATGCCATCTTTTTTTTTAAATGTGAACTTTGACTGCTTGAACTCACAGCATGTCTAAGTTCTGCACATCCTGCACCTTGGCCTGCAGATGCAAGACAACAACTCCACCTCCTAATTTCCAGCATTTTCTAACCCTTCAGGTCTAATTCTATGTAGCCTGAAGATTTTCTAAGTGCCTACAGTTGGATGCTGATACATGCACTGTGGAGTACATGTGCATGCTGTAGAGTGAAGGGCTGTTAGAGCTTTGTCGATATTCAGACTTCTGCAGAGAGACAGTTGGCACCAAGGGGCAGCCCTTTCTGAAAAGCTGGACCATGACGCAGCCCTAGGTCTTGGTGGCTCCTGCCTTTGCATAGTGCTTGGGATGAAGGACGTCCCCTGGGAAGAGGAAAGGCCAAATCTAAGCTGGTTTTTGGAGTAAGGAAACTGAAACTCCACCCCAGAAGAGTGCCACAGCGTGCCAGGCTGCGTGTGCCCGAAACAGTTGGGGGAAGGGCAAGGGGACTTGAGAGTCTGGTCCCACCACTGCCACAGTTTTCTTCTTCTGACAGCAGCTAATGTAAGAGGCAGGCTCATCCCAGGGAGCGGGGAGTGGAGCTCCCCAGCCCTGCCGCTGCCCGAGGAGCTCATCAGTCTCCCTCTCCCCTGGCTCTGCCTTCCTGCAAGAAGGAGGATTTGGGAAGGATGGAGAAGGGGCAGCCCTTCTTAGGGCTCCTTCCCCAGTCCTTCACATGAAGGAATAAACTGGTTATGCCTCATTCTGTCTGTTTAGCTTTTCGGGTTTTATGAATTCAGACTATTTCTTTATAGCCATGGCTGCTGATCCTACTTCTCACTTCTTGTACAATTCCTTTTGCATTTGAAACTCATGAGACATCTCCTCATGCAGATTCATTGGTTCTTACCTACCTTAAAACTTTCCTTTGCACTGAGATTGTCTGATGGTTTTGTCAGTTCTGGCACCTTTTCCATACTTTTTCTTTTCCCCCCTAGGAAAGCCTTAGATTTCCTTCCGAATGGATACTAGGTTGATTGCATTCTTTTTTGATCAAAGTTTCTCCCAGTCTCCTGCAACTTGTGGTACTGATTTACTGATGTCATTCCTGATACATAATGACACAATTAGAGAAAATGGAAGAAATGGAAGAAATGTACTTTGTGTTAGTTAATTTCCTGCTCACAGATTGTGTCAGAGCGCTAAATATGTTCCACATGAGAAAGGTCTTTCAAAACAAACATTAAAGAGACTCTTTAGTAGTTAGTATCTGATTTTAACCTGAAATTAATGTTCCATTATTTCAAATGAAAGAGATTCCTTTTGAACCTATTCTATTTATATATATATTTATGCCCACTATAGAAACACTGCAGTTATATATATTTATGTAAGATATCATTTATCTCTACATTTTTATCCCATGTTCTTTTTTACTTTATTTGCAGTTTCATGTAATTCTTCCTCTTCTCTTTTTCACAACATACCGTGAGATATTTTAGTGGAATCTGGCCAGTTAATATCACAGCTAGATTATACTAGGATGCTGGTATACATGCTGGAGAGGACGAGAAAAGCACAAGAGGTTTTTGGCTGCACAGTCAGGTTGTATATGAGTCTTCTGAAGTCCAGAAGGAGATGGAAGGCAGACTTGTTCAATGTTTTTTAGGTAAAACTAAAAAGGGAAAAGAAGAGATCAGTCTCTCAGTCAAGACAGAGTTAAGAATTTGGCAGTAGTGGAGGTCAGAACTATTCAAATATCTGTTGGGCACCGATGACCCAGCAAGTTCTGGGAATGTGTTAGTGTCAACTTTTTATTGTAGAGGCAGAGGAAGTTAATAGATAAGGGGCAAGAATTAAATCTGTTTGAAATTCCTTTCAGCCAGAGGTCAGACGGCAATGTTAGTTACAGGAGACTACAAAACAATAGTGTTCCAAATAAAGGAAGGAAGCCCCAAATCGATGTGAAGCGGACAGGTAGGAGGATATCTTTGGCAGAAACTCCAAGGAGTATCTAAGGAACAAGAACACATGTAAGAGATGAAAAGCTGATTAAAAACAAGGTGGGTTTGCCAAGAACAAAACATGCTTTACCAGTTCTGTTTCCTCTTTGTGAGGATAACTGGCTTAGTGTTAAACAGGGAGCAGTAGTTGTGGTATATCTCAGATTTAGTAAGGGCTTTGGGGAGCACTCAAGTAAGCTAGGGACATGTAATGAAGATGACGGGAATGTAAGGTTCATGCTCAGCTGGTTTGAAAACCATACTAGTGGAGTAGGCAACAATGGATTTCTGTGAAATGGGAGATACTTCAAAGCAGTGCTGCAAATTTAATTCCTGATAATGGTTGTCTTAACCTAATCTAATCACTTAGGTTAACAAGGACTAAGGAATAGTTGCATGAATTTATACTTCAAATTACAGTAAGAAAAGGTGGAAGCACTTTGAAGACAACCAGCAAAGGTCAAAGTGAGTCTGATATGTTGAGGTGATAGTACAAAACTGATGAAGAGAAAGCCAAGAAAGAAAATACCAGGGAAAAAAATTGGTGGTGTTTGGGGAACTGATTAGGCAATAGCAGCTCTGCAAGACATGGAAAACAAAGTCAACCAGAAATTGAGTTAGCCAACAATGCAAAGTAGTTGCAACAAAGACAATTTGCATTGACATGTACTAACAGGGTTCTTTTTCATATAACATGAGAGGTATTTGTTCTACTCCATCCTTATAGGGAAGACCTTATCTGGCATGCAAACTTTACTGAGTTTGGGAATCACATTTTGAGAAAGATACACATCAGTTGGAGAGAATCCAGAACAGCGGTGCAGGAAGAATAATTTTGGAAAATATGATGTATTTGGAAAAAATTTAAACAACTGAGTTTGTTTATATAAAAGAAGACTAAGAGAATATTGATAACATGATAACAGACTCCCAAAATGGCAAGAAGAGAACTAACAGTTATTTTCCATGTTCACTGGATTACGACAAGCAGAAATCTCTTCAGTTTTGCATGGGACAATAAACATTTATGTGCTGTATTACGGAAACCTAGTTCTACATTAGGAAAAATTCTTAGCTGAAGCAAGTTTTCCAAGTTTGAGCACAGAAATAGTCTCTGATGGGGGGGGTACTATGAGTATGTTAAATATATATGTATGTATGTATGTTATGAGTATGTTATACTATGAGTATACTTTATGAGTATGTTAAATACCCATCAGGATGTTGCAGATCTACCAGCCGTACTTCAGGACAAAAGCACAGATTAGATGACCTTGTGAAGTCCCATCAAGCTACATCCCAGCCTTTTGCTCCAAGGTACTGTGCAAGGGTCTGTGGAGTCGTTCCCTCTTCCCACAGGCAGCAATGTACCCGTGCATCAGTTTAACATGTCAGGTCCTTTTTTAACAGGCTTCTGTCTGTAGTTTCAACATCTTTACCAGAGTGTTTGTGTACTACTTCAGACTTAACCTTCCCTCCATGTGCACCAAAGTAGAGCAAATTTTCATTCTTTGTTACCCCATTAGTTCATCGGAGCTTGCCCTGGAGCATGCTGGAAACGATCCTTAAAACAAAGAAACCAAAAGGTTCAGTCTGCGAGGGGGAGCTGAGTCCCTCCCAGCAGCCCAGATTTCCCCCTTACTGCTGGCCAGGGATACGTGGTTTAACCTTGTCACAGAAACTGCAGGCGTACTTTTGGTACTCTGAGGCTGCGTTTCATTGCTGAATGGTTGAACTCATTGTGGCATTTTAAAATCTGAGAGGTTTTCTCTGGAAGCCTTCAGTGACATTTACAAACGGCAGTATGCAAAATTCTCCTCAGCACCTCTTCCTCATGGTACTTTTCTGAGTCTGTGAACACAAATACACTTTTCATACAAACATACAATTCAATTTTAGTTCAGGTTCACGGATCAAACAACAACATAACTACTTTGCGGTTTCGCAGATCCAAAAGAAACTTTATTTAACTTTTCTGTTTGATTTTTTTTTTCCTTTTCTGTATAAGCCCCCACCCAATGATATTTATTTTACTGAGGGAAACACTCGTTTCTTTTCTTCACTGTTTGTTTTTTGGGTGATTTACAGGATGGCTGTTTTGGCTGCAGGAATTTGGACGTCAGCAGCTATTTAACAACAGGTTAGGTTATTGACATTGACGTTTGTATCGATCGTGCTGCCTGTAAAATTTGCTCAAGGCTTTTCTATTGAATTTAGGTTCTAATTGTTCTCTGGTAATTTTCTAACCAGTCTCAAATAAGCATATTTGCATTTTCAGTTACAGGTATCGTGAATCCCCTCGTATTACTTGGAAGAAATTAAAAAGTGATTAAAAATGATTTCAACAAAATTCTCCAGGACATGGTCTAGTCTCCAGGACATGGTCTAGCAGGCACAGTGGTGTTGATGGTTGGACTTGATCTCAGAGGTCCTTTCCAACCTTAGTGATTCTATGATCTGAAATTCATAGTTCAGAACTACAAGGTCACAGCCAGTGTGCAGCTTTCTAATGCTGAAGTATCTTTGCTGATCAGATGATTGCAGGAACTTTTACTAAAAAAGCTAATGGCAAAGCAAACTCTTTTAATAAAATTTGGGTTTTTTTCCTTTTTTTCTTTTTATTTATAACTTTGAATTGTTTTACGGGACTTCTACATGCCAAAGTTGGAAATCGTCTGGAAGGAGCGCAAGTTATAGTCTAGGGATAAACACAGTTACAGTGTGATAAGGAGGAAGAACTTTTCCTCCCCTTGCCCCCACCCTTCTGCAGAGGGTCAAGCGGTAGAGGCTGCTCTGTAGGTATAAAGCTGCAGGTGGCCCAAACCATGAGCTCCCACCTGTCTGTGGACAGAGAGTGAAACCTCCTGCCGTCCGCACACACTTTCCCTGCGCGTCCCGGCTGAACGTACAGCACCAGCAGCAAGTACATGGCTTGGCCACCAGCCGGGTTGGGTTACACGGGGCTGAAATGCCTCTGAGGATTAGTCAAAGGCTGGGTGAAATGTGCAGTGATTACTAGCTGAGTGTGGTGCGATGCCGTCCCCACCAGCAGCAGTGGAAAGAACAAGGTTTGAGCACGGAGCAGCTTTTGACTCAGTGATGCTGACAGCATCGGACTGTGCTGGGGAAGATCCTGGAGTTTTCAGCAAGTTTTCTGTTAAATAATTAGAACTGTGACATAGGATATCATGCAGTTCAGTAGTAGTCTGGCTGAAGACTAACTGTCTAGTGGGAATTTGGCCTGCGACTAATTGCCTCAAACCTGAAACATTCCAAGATTAAAAGCTCTTTCTTCATTTCTGACAGCTTGCCTATACTCCTAAGCACACACAGCTGCCCTTTCAGTTCATCCCGAGCCTGCTGATTGCTGCTGACCAAAATGTTCCTGTCATTCAAGCACTGCTCTACCCGTCCTGGTGCTGCTCAGAAGCTGCATTACTTTTGAAGGGACTGAGACAGGGACGTGCCATTCTGACAGCTTTGGTAACAGTACCTAATTAAATACTTGTGAGATGGTACTGTTCAGACTGTGCTAGATGTGGCCAGGGAGAACAAAACCAGCCTTGTCCAAAAGCAAAACAGGATTTAGTGTGGAATGAAACATAATGCTCTTAGTCATATAATTTAATTTTAGGTAGTCCTGCGAGGAGTAGGAAGTTGAACTCAGTGGTACTTCCAACTTGAAGTCCCTTCCAACTTGAGATCTGTGATTCTGAAAGTTTAGAAACTGGTGCCCAGAGCTGTGATTCTAGAAAGAGGCAATGCCTGGAGGACAGAGTATGGATAACTACAGGCGTTCAATTAGCCCCCTAGGGAGGGTTTTTCCTTACTACTGTCCTACCTTCAATGCCACTTCTCTTCAGATTAAGGATTCGGTGGGTAAGTGAGCTCAGGGGATAACGTGAACCCAGAAGTGAAAGGGCTTTATAAGAGCTGGGTCAGGAAGGGCATACAGTGAATAAGGGCCAAGCATTTTGGCTTCCAGAAAACCAGTGGAAACATCTTCAGCAGAAACTGTGCACTGAGCCTGAGATTCCCAAGAGCAATTGTGGATTGTTATTGTGGGCTGCCCTTTGCACAAGATCTGTATACACTAGTAATTGTACTCAAGCAATCTCAGCTACTCATTATTTCTGCTGCATTAGTATCCCAAGTGGGATCAGGGCTGCCTTCTGTACTGCACAGAATGTGAGGCAAAAGAGAAACTGATTTGCTTTATACAGCTACACGTATTTCTGAGTCTCTTCAAACCTATTTACAGCTCCAGCCATTCTCTAGTTTTCCATCAACATCACCCTGCAGGTGATGGGAGCCTCTCAGATGTAGATCAGGTCTGTAAGTCCAAGAAGCCGTGGGAAAGACGCATGCTTCGCTGGGATACAAAGCACTTCCCTGTGCAAAAAGGAGCTGTGGAATGGGCCTGCTTTCAAAAGTGAAGAAAAAAAGCAACTTTTTCTGGGGGAATTTTCCTAAAGAGCATTTGACATGTGACAGCTCTTTCTTTAAACAACTCTTTCTGAGAATTATAAGCAAGCCTTGCAGATGCCTTTTCCAGTAAATCCATTTGCCCAAACCTCTTGCACAAAAGGCTCAGAACAAACAAGACCCATGCTGGAGAACAGCTTGCCAAAGCAGCTCTTGCATGGGAGGCTTGTCTAATCTAAAGCCTTATCTCAACACTTCGCATACGCAGTTACTGTAAAGCAAATCCCGCTCCCAGTCACTGGTATCACACATGAGCAGATGCCACGTTGATCCTGAATGGAGCACACAGGTTTTAGGGACAAATGATACTTGAGGCATACAACTGGATACAATCCTATTCCCACTGAAAATAAGGGGAAAGCTCCCACTAACTTCAGGCTCTTATCCAGCATGCATACGCACAAGGAGAATTGACCTGTTGGCAGATCATGAGTATGAATGAGATATGTGATAAGAAGACTCCAGAAAAGCAAACCTTCGCTTGACTTGTCTTCCTTAAGGACGGGCGATTGCTGCTCCAGGCAGGCTTCACCTGCCATAACATGGGCTTGTGTACTGCAAACCAGGCTTCGGTTTTGTTGTGGCTCATTTAAGGTCCTGATAATTCACATTGGAAGGAGCAGACCAGCCCGTGGTACATTTTTTTTTCTCTTTTGTATGTCACTGTCAAATGAAATAAATGGTAAAAACACAGAGAGGACTTTTTGGTTTTAACAGGCACTGCGAGGGCAGAAGCTGACGTCAGCGCTTAAGCAGTTAGGGTCAGTTTAGGCTGCGTATGTAGTGCAATGAGCAAATATTGGTACAGTTGGGCTCAAATTAAGGCTGTTCTGACTGCAAATGCTTTTAAAAAATAAAAGTGAGACAGGAAATTACTTAATTGGACAACTTCATAAAATAAGAGGACAAGTTTTCCTTCACTGTGAGAGAGGCCAGTGTCACTGGAGAAGAACAGAGTATTCTCAATTAAAAAAATTATCACTGGAAAATGCCAATTTATTAAACCCTAAACTTCTTAAAAAAATGAATTAACTTCGGCCAAATTAGTTTCCAGGGAAGAACCTTTGCCTGGGATGTGGGAGAGCTCGGCTGAACTCTTTGTACCAAAGCAAGTGAAGAGTGAGACTGAATCCCTCTCACCCCTGCTATTTTGGCTTTTCTTCAGGAGCTAGGATGTTCTTCTGGCCTTCTGGTGAGAAACTCAGGAAGATTAAATCTTCAACCCAATGTGCTAAGAAAAGAAATATCCAGCTCTTTGGTATCTTCGCTGAAAGGATGATTTTTGTTTCCTCATAAATTCTTTGAATTTTGGAGTGAGAGTCCACAAGCATTTTGAACTCATTCAGATAATTCTCTGCTAGTTGCTCTTCCAGTTCATGTCCAAATTCAAGGAATTATTGAAATGTGTAGCTTGCCACAGATCTTTTTGGATTTCCTCTCAGTCTGTACTGATAGGGCAATAAGAAAAAGCAATGTTTTCACAACTCACTTGGCCTCTTCAGTCTGAGAATTCATTCACAGATTGTAAGAGCTGGAACATCGCTGGCACAGGCCAGGAGCAGCTTCTGCGTGTCACAGTGTGAAACACTGGTGCTGCTTGCAACATCAGCCTGGCACTTTTACATGAGTCAGCTGCAGGATGAATGCAGTTCACACCAGAATGGCTTAATTATCGTGTTGGTCACTGAGGTCCAGAAATGCCACAGGAATGTCATTTCTGTGATGCTTCTGATATTGCGTGCTACCTCTTTTTTTATTCTGTCTAGCGAGAATTTCCTCTATTGTCTGTAGAGTAACAGGGGGTCAATCTCCATCTGAACCTGAGACAAGCTGCAGAGTCCTGTCGCTTCTAGCCTGGAACCATTTTTCTTCTTCATGAATGATAGCACTAGACTCCTACAAGGGAGATAAGAGACTGGCATCCTCTTTCTCTCCCACTGTTGATAGGAGTACTTTAGTTCGCAATTTTCTTTAAGTGCTGCAAAGTAAAAAAATTATGGTATCACACTGTCTGACTTAGGCTGGTTCAGGTCACTGGTGCTGCCAAGCTTTCAGGAGAGCTCTCAGGGGGATCCTACCAACATCCGTGCTGGGATCTGGGACTTTCAGCTTGTTGCTCTCAAAAGAAGGTAAGGTGACAAGCTTTGTGTGTGCTACAGAATTATTTAGGCTAGTCAAACACATTAAACATGCTGTGAGAGCTATGGAAGGGTCTTATTACATCTCCTCACATAACTGTCTGATAAAATGAGAGATTTAAATTTAGTGTAGAAAAATACAAAGCCTTTCTGTGCCTGTGGAAAAACAGCATTAGCTGTACCAGCAGCTGGCTCTTCATCAGCTGTCTGTGTTCAGGAAAGGCACACTGATATCACTGCGACTAGTTCTCTGAAAGCACCAGCTCGGTGACAAGCAGCAGTCTGTCAGAGGGGCTCTCAGGTACTGTGAGGAAAGGAATGGAGAATGGCACTAAAAAGGTCAAGATTCAATGTAGGGTTAGGTACACGGAATAAGGTTAGGTGGTTGCATCAAAACATGCGTGCCAGCGTCTTGGAAAGAGGATATATAGTTCTTGTCCTCCCATCACCAGCAAAAATATAGCGCCGAGGAAGGATCCTCTGAGTCATGAACGGTAACGGAGAAAGTGAGCAGGAAAAGATGTGTTCATCCTTTCTCATACAATCCGAGCGAAGAGTGCCTAGCTAAATTATTGAGTGGCAGGTTAAAAAAAAAGAGCAGCAGAGTGTTCCTTTTTAATCACAGCGTGTGGTTAGTGTTTAATGATTAATGTGCAAGTCATTTCCATGGGATGTCATGTAGACAAGAAAGATAAGTTTAAGAAGGGGCTAGACAGAGCTATTGAGGGAAAGTTAATTAGTAACTACTGAATATAGGCATGACCTTTTGCTGACAGGATGCCTGAAATGCTTTTACTGGAAAATGGGAGAGTATAGCAAATACAGGCAAACTCTTATTAGCCTCGTTCAGCTAATATTTTTCCAAGTACCTGCAGCTGGCCATAGTCAGAGACATGAGATTGTCTCAGGGGCTGTATGGCCCCTAGATTTGCCCTTATGTGTCTGTTCTTCTGCCACACTGGCTCTAGCAAGTGACTGTTTTTAAATGTTTCTATTGTGTTAACCCATAAGCTGCTATGCAGAACAAATGTAGGTCAATAATTTGATCAGTGACTGCTGGAAAAACTGAGGATTAGCTTCCCTAGAAACAGAATCAGCATGAGCTCAGATAATGCCATAAAGGAAAGTGAGAAGGCAGCGCAGTGGGGAGAAGATGCGAAAAGGGCTCACAACTGTGTTCAATACCAATGCCATGAGTTTGGGCCTAAAACAGACTCTCGCTCAGTTATTCAGTGGACAAGTAAGGGAACGTGGTTAAAACAACCTAATCTGTTGCTTCCTGGTTATCACAACATAACAGAGCCTTCTGTTCTGCTGTCTTCTGGGGCTCCTTAGAGGCACGGCTGGCTCAGTTTCCTGTTTGGACCTTCTAAAGGATACAAGCAGTAAATGATGCAGCGTAATGAAGGGATTATCAGCCGGACAGCGCTTTCGCTTGTGCTTTGGCTCTTCCCCAAACACAGCAGTAAGTTTTAGGAGTCAGAAAAGCGAGACAGCGTGCTGCCTGCGTGCCCCAAAGTCTGGGCTGCACAAGCTTGTGCACAGGGCGTTTTAATCTTCACTAGATGAAAGGGATTTTGTCATGGATTTGGTCATTACCTTATTTTAAAGGACTAGCCACGGCTCTACATTCTTCACTAGAATTTAGACATGTCCCACGAGAAAGAAGCAATGAAGATATAGATCTTGTTCTGCTGGTGATAAAATGATCTTTGCAATAGGTAATGTCAGTCATTTGACATTTTTGTGAGTGTTTCTAAATACAGATACACACTGGAATGTATATTCTCCAGTGTTTTCTCGTCACTGAAGGGATCATACAGTTAATTGGCTTAAAAGAGTGTGTGTGAGTTGTGAGTGGGGAAAGGCAGACCAAGGATAGTCTACCTCAGTCAGTTATGAATACTTGATAAATACACGAAGAGTGAGAATGATACCAGATACACCCCCAATATCTGCTGGGGTAAAATTGTCACCTCCAAGTAATGACAGCTGCTGACTAGGTCCTTTGCCAAGATCATCACTCCCAGCATACACATGGAAGCTGTTAATGGGGTTTTTGTACGTCTGCACAGTGAAAACAAAACAAGACATGAGTCACCTCTTCTTTCTAAAACTAGAAGCAGCACCCTACTGAGCAAAACATGCAAGAGGCTCAGGGTATTTCATAGGCATTGGACAGGCTGACCCATGAGTGTTACAGAAACTGTGTTACGGGAAAGATTTAATGTTAACTGCACCATTTTAAACCCCAAGTCGTGCACTGGATAGCCCAGAGCTGCGGGTCTGCATGAGTTCACATAGCTCACCTTCTGTCGGCTCAGATTTCCTCTCTGTTTTCCTTTGACTATAAACACATTACTCTGTTGAAATTGCCATTGTAGCAGAACCTTGCAGTTGTGTTATTAAAATGCACAGGACAATCCTGACACTGCTGACACGAGTTCAAACTCAGAAGCGATTCAAACTTTACATTCAGGTTCTTGGTCCCCATCAAGCTATCCACGGTAAGGATGTGAACTACTTCCTGTAGTATAATAACCACAGTTTGGCCAAATACTGAAGTCTTAACTAACTAACCTTTCCAGCCTCTCTCTAGAAATGAATGGAGGAACGTGCTGTGCCACTCCCTTTAGTTCTGGATTTCTAGGCATCCCTATTGTGAATCTGAATAAAGGAAGAGTATCACTTTAGCCCTCAAAGTGAGGTTTGTTTTCTACAGAAAACAAGAGATGGGGGGCATTCTGTCATGTACTGGTGTGTCTCCCCAGTATGGGATCAAAGCATGGCCTGCCTCTGGACCCCAGGGACCCACTCAGCTCTCGGGTGCTGAATCCTCAGGACTAGCGACAATAAGCTGTAGGCGTCTTCACAAAACCAATGTAAAACAATAATGGGAGGCAGGGAGGAGAAAAAAAAAAAGAAGTCATCAGAAGCTAGGTTTAAAGTATTTGTCATGGACTGCGGTCTTCTCCACAAGAGTCAGCCCACATTGCTCAAGGAACTTTAAATACTTAGGGCTATAACGTGTTCTCAGTTGCCATGTTGCACAAAAAAAGTTTCAGTTCTAACAAAACTTTTTTTTTTTCTTCTTTCTGTGGCTTATGTGGTCCCATTACTGTAATATCTTTACCTTATACAATTCTACGTTATAAAAGCTGGGTGCAGAAAGAAATGCCGCCATCCCCATGGGAATACGCGGCACAGAATGATGGTAGTGTTTGAGCCGCCTCATGGGGTTTCCAGTACCATTTTCCATTCCCGTTTGGGGGGACTTAAGATCACTTTATCTCTTGAAACTCCAAAAATAACCTGTACAATCTCTCACTTGTGTTGCTTTTTTGACCTACTTGGTTAACCAAAGTTCAGCATCCTGTGGTTTGTCTCTATCTGGAAGAGAGACTGATGATGGACTCAGATACCTTTGATGCAATTTTGTTTGTTCATGTTTTGTAAACAATGTCTTATTTCCTGACTGCTTTGCGAAGGAAACTGTTCTCACAGCTCCAAATCCTCTTCTAGGGAGTTTTATTAGATAGTTTATTAGATTTCTTCTGAAATATAGATTGAATGTGGTTGTGCATTCCAGGTTTAATGCAATTATGTGCTGTGTATCTGCTGTATAACTTCTTAACAATGAGCTGAACTTTGTGGTTGTTGAGCTTGAACAGATTTCAGGAGAGCTTTAGACCTGTCACTACTACTGATTACTGTCTTGACCCAGTGGGATCACAGAAAATGTCATCAAAACAGGAAACCATCTTTTGCAAGCCTGTGAAATGGGACTGCCCAGCAATGCTGTGTTGTGGAACAGCGGGCACAAAAGCACGGGTTGTCACCTAGTAGTGTTCTGTTGAAAGCAGAAGACTAGAATGCCTGCAGCACTGACACTGTTGTCAGAGTCACCAGGAATTGGCTGTAGAACAGAGGAAGGGCAGAACAGTTTCCCTTACCCAGTGAGTGTGTGGCGTATGACCATACAGTTGGAAACACGACTGTAGTGTTTGCTACGTTTTCCTGCAGAGGTCTTCTAAGACTGCGTCTCTGCTGTCATCATCTTCTTCTTTTCTTCTTCTCCTTCTTCCTCAGCGACACAATATAGGACACAGAACAGCAGAGAGCAGTCTTCCCATGCCTAAGCTCTGCCAAAAATGGGCAAAATACAAGAGCTATGAAACGGGATGAGGTTCAGTCCCAGAGTCTGCCATTCAGCAGGGCTTCCAGGCTTGGGGTGGACAGCTGTCAGGGGCCAGAGATGTTGTGACCACCGGGACATTCAGCAGACACGCGATTTGAGACACGAGGTGTTAACAGAACATGGGAGGGATGCTATGATGCTCTTGCAACTGTAGATATCCTGCTGGAACTGGAAGCAGAATGAAAGAGCCCTTAAAGACTCCTAAGCATCAAGCGCTCCCACCATGTGGGCTGTGAATGTGTCTTCTGTGCAGTTCGTACACTGCAGAAGCCGGATTTCGAAAGAAGGTGGAAGAGCTCCAAGGATGAATAATCAGAGGACTTCAAGCACAGGCTGTCCAACAGGAAACTTCAAATCAGAACCCTGAACACAGTCTGGGGGAGGGAGAGACTAAAACTGTGGGGTTTAGCTAGGAGGACAGAAAAACGTATTCAAAGGTCAATTTAAAAAGGGAAAGAAGCTGAGCATAGCATAAAAACAATCTCTTCTCTCTTCTTCACTGAGGGCTTGTGTGAGCAAAGCCCACATGTGCAGGCTTTAGGGAACCCCTGGGCATGGCAGAGCAGCGGGGGCTTCTTTTTGCTAAATGATGCCCCAGTGTTTTCAGAAGGAAAACCCTGAATTTTTGCACGAACTCAGAAGAGATCAGATGAACTACTAAACGCACTTAATCTGAAAGAAAAGAAATGAGATGGAGCGCTGTAAAATGAAGAGCAAAGTGCCGTGTGGAATTCTCCACCAGTTTTCCAGAGGGTTTTGGTTTGGGGCTTTGTGAGTTCTTCAGTTCACCTGGATTCACAGGCGTGGGGGTGGAGATGCAAGCCCTGCAAGTCCTGAGGTGACTGTACGCTCTGTACTACCACTTCTTGAGATTACTCTTTTCTTCCGAATGCCAGAAGGCTGCCTGCCTGTCTGTGCTCTTTCGGGGCCTCTCTCTCTCCTGTGTAGTCAAAGGAGGCTAGTCATCACCTTATTTTTAACCTTTAGCAAAGAAACTCCTACATAAGTTTGAAACAGTGTCACAGGAAATGGAGTAAATGGGGCAGATTAAAAGTAAAAAAAAAGGTGCTAAAAAATAATCTATTTTTTCCCAGTAAATCTTTCTTAGGCTGTATTTAAATATACACTTCAATATGGAAACTATGTATTAAACCCTATAGTTTCTGTGTATGTATTATAAACTTTTGTTAAACATACATCTAATTAGAGAGAGACAGTTCACTTTGCAATGTTCAAATCAATTGATGGAGTGGAACTCAGAGCCTTTGAAAGGTGCTGGAATAGTTTGGTTCTTGGGAAAATGACATTTCTGGCTTAGCCTGGAAAGATTTACATGAAACTACTGTGCTTAACACAGGAGGGGTTTGGCCATGGTCATAGGTAGATGAGTTTGCTCTGTGCCTGGCTGAGGGCTCTTGGCAATGCACCGGGCTTGGAGCAGATGCTGACATTGTTTTTGCATCTCATAAGCACTTTGAACTCAGCCTGAGCTCAGGCTGTGTCAAAATATTGCACATTTTTATGGAGGGGAACTAAAGATGCCTGAACCCTTTCCAAAAGGACTGTCCTAGCCAAGAAAGGTCCCAAGCCATCTTTTTTGTCTGATTTTAAAATGAAGGCAGACAGAAACCATACACTCTGCACTCTGGGAGGCTTGAGCAGTGGTCACACGTGCCGTTTCCTCTTGGGAATACCAGCAATTTAAACCTTTTTGCATGACATTCATGTTATCTTCCTTTCCAAAAGTAAGATAAAGATGATTTTAGCTGAATACTCAACAAACCTTCACAGTAGTGCACTGCAGGCGATGAAGTCCAATTTCAAGCATGGTGTGTCACATACAATGTAAAATGTAGAAAAAATTCCAAGGTTAGTGAATAAGCTGTTTCACAAGGAGTAAGTTCTCATTCTGATCAGCAGGACATTGATCATTCAAAGATTTTAAATAAAAGCTTATTCTGCTGAATGCTTCCAAATTGTAAGACTCAGCAAGAAAAATAACTGAGTGGTTCACAAGCTTGTCCTGGCAATGCAAAAATTCATATTATAATTTATAATTCATTCATTTATATTGTTGTTTGTTTTAGCTCTGTGTTAATAGAAGTTTCTTTTCAAAATATATAAATAGATTTAAAAAGAAGACAACTTAAAAGTCATAGCTATGTACAGGGATGCAATTAAAAGCAGATGTTATTTCAGACGAGATGATGCTATCGCTTACACAACATAGTCCCATGGCTCGCGTGGTTAATGTACAGGATTTCGTTATTACTTCTGTAAGTGTTTTTATCAGTGAGGTAAAAAAAGATGACCATAAATTTTTTATTATTTCCAACTTTTATTTCTAGACTACTCCTCTGTTAAGATGACTCCAAGTTCTCCACTTTCATTTATCTTGCTGATCTCAGGCAGTAACTCAAGTCAGTCCAGTGACTCGTTTCAGATAGCTGTTTCAGCATCTAACTGGGGAAATCAAGATCAGCCAAGATACAGTATCCTGAGCGCCTCTGCTACAGATTTGGACTTGTTATTTCTGCTGTATGTGCATGCCAAGTTAAAGTTTTGACATTGCAGGGGCATCTTTGTACATGTCGTCTCACCCAAATCTGGTAAAATATCATAGTGTACTCTGTGACTGTGGAAGTAGAATGGGAATGATGGGATTCCTTCCATCTCTTTGGGAAAAGGATTCATTGGGATTACTTTGGGTTTTGTTTTGGTGTTGTGTCGTCCTGTGATCCCCCCCTCCGCCCCCTGCCGAAGATTTTCATTAGGAAAAAATTGGCTTGCTTGGGAATTAGATTATGTCACATGCAGAGCAGAAGTATCTGGTGTATTGCTCAGACTGACCTGATAATGTTTTTTTTCCTAAATCCTCCTATTGAAGGAGCACAAACAAGTACATCTTTTTCATAGTCTGTGTGTGCTTGTTTAAGATGTATGAAGCTCTTGGCCGAGGATGAGCAGGACGTCAGGAGTTTTATCACTTCCTGACATTTTTCATATTAAGCCAAATGACTCCCTTCCCACTCCATTTTTAAACAGACTGCAGCGTGACCTGACTCCCGGTTCATTACCAGCCTGCAAGGAACACATGGGGGTTATTATTTTGACTTATGTTGCTTACAGCATTTTTCTGTTTGATATTTTCTCTACTGGCACAACACAGAGTCTAACTGTTGCTCACGGCAAAAAATCTTAAAAATTGAGCACAGCCTATTGCTCTTAATTTTTCATTCTGTTGTATATGGAGGAATTTCAGGTAAAAGCCTTTATTCGAAAGGTTAACTGGTGGTGATCAGAAATCCCTTTTGAGATAGGGACCCTACGTATGGGCTCATGAATGGAAGTGCTTCACGGCAGAGGCACACGCACCGTCCCGTGACTGCCTCTTCTGGCTGCACGCTCCCTGGCACACCTGTGGCTTGTGCCAGCTAGCACTCCACCGGGAATTACCTGCTGTGGTACAGGGACTAGCCCAGGCTAGGGACTTCTCCCAGTCAGAAGTGAAGCGGAGGACACCCTTTTGAGGACACCCTCTGCAACTTAGTTTGGCCACATGGAAAGAGATCTCAGACGACCTGTTTTCTGGCCCATTCATTTATTTGTGTTGAGATAGCTGGGGATTGTCACAGTCCATCTGGATCTCTCAAATTTACAGGACAATGTACTGTGTAAATTAAACTTTATTTTATGAGTGTTAGGAAAGAAAAGAAACAAACCCAACAAACAAGCCTCATACCCGTCTGTGCAGACTAGTCCACCATGTGAATTCACTGATTTGTCACTTAACTCATGATGTTTCTAACTCACAAGTTCTCTAATTCATAACTCGTGCCTTATAACTCATGCACCTACGAGCAGAACGGTTACCTAGCTGGTGGTGAGAGTGCTCATCCTTCCTCCTCCATCACAGCGTGGAGGTCCCCTGTATCACATGCACCGGAAAGCAGGAAAGCTCCAGCAGTCCTGTTGCTGTTGGATCCATGTCAAAACCTATTTTGGAGTAAGCTGATGTATTTATACCTTTCAGCCTGGAAGCCTGGTCTGTACAATTCCAGTTCTGTAGAGTTACTGGATTCTGAAGAAACTGCCAGCCAATCGATATGCAACGATGGTGGCTGCAGGAGACAGCAAGCTGCAGGTGATGGTGGTTGCATAATGACCTTCAGCCCTTCCTGGCCACCATGTCCTGCCTACGTGTTGCCCTCACTTTGACCTCGTTCCCAGCATACATCAGGCCTTAGCGTGAGCTGTGTGTCAGGCAAAATCTGAGCAGGAGCTGAGCGAACCGTCGCAGGGACGCAGACCTATGGAGTAGTTTTCAATTTTGTTGTGAAAGCTGCATTTTCTTATGGCAGCAAAGATAAAGGGCAGGGGAAGAACATGGCAGAAATGCAGCTTTGAAGCCTGTGATATGAAGCTGCTTCCGTTGGAAAAAGCTGTAACTCCCAAGTAAGGGTGCAGAAAAGTTTGTGCATCTAAAAAGAATGTGTGCTGTGCGCTACGCTGCTCACATAGAGCCACACCCAGACTCCCCACCATTAATGACACCAGCATCAACCTGGAGCAACATAAAGTGCAATGTGCACCTCTCTCACGTACAGTAAGTTCCTCCTTTGAAGCAGTCATAAAGGACGTGATGACCTTATTAGCCAGTCTAGGTGTGGTCAACTTTGCCAGTATTGGGAGAGCAAGGCACAGCAGAGACTTTTGCTCGGCTGCTTAGGGTGTGTGTACACGTACCGGCTCAAAGGTGCAAATATCCTCACCAACTAGATCCGGTATTTCGTCGTCAGCCTCTGTTTCTCTCACAAGGCTGAAGCAGGTTACGGGGAAGGGCAAGCTGATGCATGCCCTGATGGAGGCAGTGGCACTAAGGTGCAAAGGCGTGCCCGGGAGTGCCGCTCGGCTGGCAACTTGGGAGCACCTCCAGGCCCCCTTGTCGAGGCAGAGATGTGGAGCATGAGGGGACAAGGACCACTGAGTCACTTTCCCAGTTCTGAAGCTGTAAGAGGACTATCATAGAATCATAGAATCACTAAGGCTGGAAAGGACCTCCGAGATCATCAAGTCCAACCGTCAACCTAACACCACCATGCCTGCTAGACCATGTCCTGGAGTGCCACGTCTACGCGTTTTTTGAATGTCTCCAGGGACGGCGATTCAACCATCTCTCTGGGCAGTCTGTTCCAACACCTCACGACTCCTTCTGTGAAGAATTTTTTCCTAATATCCAACCTAAACCTCCCCTATAGAAATACCTGTAAGGGATGTGAATGTTGTGAGAATTTGGGAAATATTTAGGCACACTGGCAATGTTTTAGGCAGCTAGGGAATTGCTCGAATGCTATTGTTCCAATCTAAAAATACGCAGAACTTGAAAACAGAGGAAGACAGTTTGGCAGCATCTTCTCTTTTCCCCTGCCACACATCAAACGAGATAAACCAGGAATCTCCAGCATACCCTTTACTGTGTATTTTTCCAGTTGCCTGGAAATGGAGGAGAGAAGCACAGAGAGGTAGAGCCAACACTATCTCAAGAAACTTCAGAACATTCTTAGATGCTTGTAATTTGGTACACTCACACCATGAAAATTACCATTTTCAACTTCTAAAGGATTTATAAGTATTTCTAAATTATAAGTTATGTAAGGGTTAATAACCTCTAAAGTTTAAAGTTCCTCTAAAGAGAGAGGAAAAGGATAAGGTGGGGAAGGAAAAGGATGTGTAAGGGGTGGGATGATGACAGACACTTCAGGCACACATTTCAAGGTTTAGCGAAGACCAGTTGAGTACTGGCAATGACACAGCATGATTTAAGTAGTGCCTATTATAGACTGGACACAATCCTCCCATTGAACAGATGGATTTTATATTGTACAAAAATGATCTCATTTAATTACTTAAAAGTATTGTCTAATGTGGTTTGCTATAATTCTGGAAGAAAATTCTAGATTAAAATGATCATCATAGTTCATGTTTTAATTATGGAACGTTGACCTTATGCTCACTGGTATACAAAGGAAGAGATTTTGAAACTTTTTGAGCAGACTTTTGCTCTCTTTCTGGTTCAGACTAAGTGATACCATCCTTCACAGCTGTTTCTTGTAAAATTAAAGAAAACATTTGTATTTGAAATTGGCTTAACTGTTTATTCAAGACTGACCTACTCCAAATGAAGAACAAATCTGATTTATAAGTCAAAGGACTTCACAAAGCATTTCACCTAATGAAAGCAGAGTCTATTATTTCTAGTAAAGACTTGGTGAAGTGAGTACTTACGCAAAATCCTGGCTTGCTTGGCGCTGTGTATAAGAAAAATGTCCCAACAAGCAATCTTCAATCAAAAGCACAATCAAGCATCAAAGGTAGCACAGCTATGTCATTAAAATGTGTAAAATACCAATTATAGTTAAGGCAGTGATTTATAAAAGCATATCTCCTGCTTACTAAATCAGGTCAATTTCCATCACTAATTGGGTCACCTAACCACAATGGCACATGCTTCACTTCCTCTTCAAGCGTGTCCTTCAGAGACTTCTCAGAAAGTTACAGCTTGTGTACTTTACAGCAATACTTTGAAACACTCCAGAATCATTGACGTTCCTTTTATAGCCATCACCTTCCTTCTGTTCGGTTTTTCTCCTCTTTAGTTCGGTTATTTCCCCTTTTCTTTTTATCTTCTTAAAATAAAATCCCCTTTTTTCATCTTTTGTATGTTCAGCTGCTACTTGATATGAAATTTTAAATGTTTAGGTTTAGGTTTTGGGTTTTTTTTTTTACAGTGATACTTTTTCTGTATGCTTGTCCCATCAGAGACAGTCTGGCCCTGTAAATTATGCTGACCCCAAAGATAGGATTGTACTGCCTGTCAGGGTCTGGGCCAGTGGTCTCAGTGTAGGGTTCCTTGGTGGCAAGATTTGAGGAGGAAGGGTCAAGGGAGAGAGCCATCTGCCCTTGCGAGCAGGTTGCTCTCACTTTAGCGTGTCCCTTGTAGTCCCCTCTCCAGGAACCCTGCTTCCCTACTGCAGGCAGTTTCAACTGAGTTGTCTTATTCATCCTGACCCCATCACCAGGACAATGCCACAGAGGGAGGGCACACCTGGATGTGAAGGGCCACTGGCAGTGGTGCATCTGGGGCCCTCTTCTGCCAGTCCTCCTTCCTGCATCAACAGAGAAACCCAGAGGTGCCACGAAGCCCAGAGGGGCAAGGGGGGCAGTGGTGGTAGCACCCCACCCACAGGCAGGCACCCATTTGCCATGGCGCTGGGAGTGGGGTGATCCCAGAAGAAGTGCAACATCCATGTACTTTTTCCACATGCAAGGCAGGAGGAAGGGAAGAGATGGGTAGGATGTGAGAGAGCAATTCCAACAGCTCCCAAAAATTCTGGATGCAAGGTTGTATGAGAAGCACGGACCGTAGCTAGTGCCCAGATTCCCAGATTGGCATGACGTCCCTTAATAGCATCTCCAACAGCCATTGCTGGACTCAGAGTGCTGGGCCAGATGGGACGTTTTGGAATGGTCCATTTGGGCATTCCTTTCATTCTTAGATTATTATCAAGATGAACATTATCAAGATTGCAAACTGAATGATTGACAGTTATTTGTTGCTGAAAGTCGCTTACGCAACTAACATGGATTACAATTATTTAGTCGCATACTATTGTACCTTATAGGAAGTCTTTGGCTCTATTGGCAAGAAAGATGTTCTCTTTCAATGATCATGTAGTCAGGACATTTTTTTTTCCTCCCTGGTAATTCAGTGAGCATCCCCATGCCTTATTTCTTGTCTTCTGTTCAAGTCCAGCTCAGAAAATATTTGTTTCTACATGGATTTCTTTTTGGTGCTTATCATTTGCTTTCCAGCACTGACTTTGCAGTCAAGTTCTTTTAACATAGCAAGTTCACTCTATAAATTCAGTCAGGATAAGAGCTGGTGCTGAATGCACTTTTTGCTCTTTATGGCTGCTGACAACACTGACAAAGAAAAGAAGGGCACACCATAAATCTTCCAGTAAAACATACATAGTTCAGGTATCTCAGCATCAAGAGACTTACTATGAACTAAACAATAAAAGCTAAGAAAGGCCAAGCAAAGATGATGCCCTGGTTTTGGCAGGGATAGAGTTAATTTTCTTCCTAGCAGCTTGTATACTGCTGTGTTTTGGATTTAGGATGAGAATGATGTTAATAACACACTGATGGTTTTAGTTGCTGCGCAGCAGTCAAGGACTTTTCAGCTTTTCACACTGCCCTGCCAACGAGAAGTTGGGGGGTGCCCAAGAAGCTGGGAGGGGACACAGGACAGTTGACCCAGACTGGCCAGAGGGATATTCCATACCATGTGGCATCATGCTCAGTATGTAACTGGGGTTTGGCCAGGAGGCAAGCAGCTCAGGAACTAGCTGAGCATCAGCTTTGGGTGGTGAGCAATTGTGCTGTGCATCATTAATTTTGTATATTCTGTTATTATTCTTATTGTCACTGTTGTTTTTATCATCGTCATCATCTTCCTTTTCTGTCTTATTAGACTGTCTTTATCTCAGCCCATGAGTTTAACTTTTTTTTCTTTTCGATTCTCTCCCCCATCCCACTGGGCAGGGGGGAGTGAGCGAAGGGCTGCGTGGTTCTTTATGCTGCAGGGTGGGTTACAGCACGACAGGTGAGATGCACGAAGTTCAGGGACTACAGGTGGTTTCCATCTCTTCAGAGTGGGGGATACTCCAGAAATACAACTTCAGGAATGAAAAGAGCATTCTGCCCTTGGGTCCCAGCTGCTAGTCCTCACATGGGTCACATTCATACTGCGTATGTGGACCCAGAGTTGATCATAGATGTGAAATAAAATGTATCTACTGTAGACAACCAGGGAATTAGCATCCTGTTTGACCCAGACTGCAAAATACTATCAAATATCTGAAAATGTGGAACAAAGACAATTGATAAATTTAAATCACCTCTTCAACAGAAAATAAACTTGCAACATCTGCAAACACTGATGCTACTTTCACTCTTTGTGACCATTACAGTTCTTCCTTTAGAGTGTTACAGGGAGAGGCAGGAAGGCTGGCAAACCACGGAAGTAAAGCCCAATGTGCTGTCATGTAGTGAGTAATGTCCCAGTTGTAGTCTAAGCTGCTGTAGTGCTGCACCCATTATGACTATGTCCTATATTTGACATAGCAGACATTATTGCCTTCCTGTAACTCCACTTGTGGCTGAAAACCTCTTGAATAAGAAATTCAAAGAGTGTTCTAGCGTTCTCCACTTACAGTGAGGAGCCATTTTCCCTGTAGTCTGCTTTTTTCTAGGTTTTAAAACAAATATTTGTGATCAATAAAATGGTGGGTTTAGTCTAATCAATTTCCTCTGAAAATCATTGTTACTGAGCATAACTAGTGACCACTTCAACATTGTGACAAGCATAGGCTCCCAAAAGCGCTGTGGGAGGCTTCTTCAACTACTTCCCTTATCAGGATGAAACAACTGGTTTTTAAGTGACAGAATTGCTGTCTAGCTTACTTCAGCACAGGCCTTCCTCCGAATGTTCTCCAAAGACTGTTTTTCAAGTAGCCATTGCAATGAAAACACACAGAAAACCCCATCGATCTTTCATTTGTAAACAGAGCATGTTTTAGCCAGTTTTATTTTAAGGTGTTATAAGTGGCTGGCATTAGACTTAAGAAGGGGAGTTACAATAGCATAGTAAGTAATAAGTACTATCATGGGTAGGGCTGATAGAAACTCTGTAAGTTTCTGAGTCACCTCTTTTTAACATGAATATTTAATATTGTTAAAATTATCCTTTTGGACAGAGATTTTCTATGCTCCATAGTCATCTAAGTTTGTTTGTAAAAAAGGAAAGTCACCCAAATCCATTCAGAAATTTCTAAAATGAGGATAAAGAAGAAAACTACTGTGTCTACATGCTTTACAGCCAGGAACAGGAACACAGGCTTTGTCAGGGACATGTGGCTTGCATTTCCGTGAAATGCTTCATGGATTTGGCCAATTTATAAATCATTGCAGACTCCACCTCATACATACTCATATTTGCTACGAGTTACATAGAATCACAGAATCATAGAATATCCTCCGTTGGAAGGGACCCATAACGATCATCAAGTCCAACTCCTGGCTCCACACAGGACCAGCCCAATCAGAGCAGATGACTGAGAGCATCGTCCAGATGCTTCTTGAACTTGGTCAAGCTCAGGGGTGTGACCACCTCCCTGGGGAGCCTGTTCCAGTGCTCCAGCACCCTCTTGGTGAAGAACCTTTTCCTGATCTCCAACCTAAACCTCCCCTGATGCAGCTTCATGCCATTCCCACGGGTTCTGTTGCTGGTCACCAGAGGGAGGAGATCAGTCCCTGCCCCTTCATTCCCCCTTGTGAGGACACTGTAGGCCACAATGAGGTCTCCCCTTAGCCTTCTCTTCTCCAGGCTGCACAAACCCAGAGACTTCAGCCTCTCCTCATATGTCTTCCCCTCTAGACCCTTCACCATCTTAGTTGCCCTCCTTTGGACACTCTCCAATAGCTTTATGTCTTTCTTGTACTGTGGCGCCCAAAACTGCATACAGTACTCAAGGTGAGGCTGCACCAGTGCAGTGTAGAGTGGGACAATCACCTCTCTAGACCTGCTGGCAATGCTGTGCTTGATGGACCCCAGAACACGGTTGGCCTTCCTGGCAGCCTGGACACACTGGTGGCTCATGTTTATCTTGGGGTCAACCAAGACCCCCAGATCCGTTTCAGCGTAGCTGCTCTCCAGCACCCCATCCCCCAGCCTGTATGTACAGCCCGGGTTGCCCCTACCCAGATCACAGAATCATAAAATCATATGCAAAATCTGGCACTTGGTCTTGTTAAACTTCATGCAGTTGGTGATTGCCCAGTTTTCCAATTTGTCCAGGTCTCTCTGCAAGGCCTAACAACACTCAACAGAGTCCACAGCTCCTCCCAATTTAGTATCATCCGCAAACTTGCTCACGATTCCTTCCAGTCCAACATCCAAGTTGTTTATGAAAATGTTAAAAAGAACTGGCCTCAAAATGGAGCCCTGGGGCACCCCACTAGTGACTGGCCACCAGCCTGATGTAACTCCATTAACTATAACCTTTTGGGCATGACCCACCAGCCAATTACTCACCCATCGCATTATGTTTTTGCCTAGCTGTATGCTGGCCGTTTTGTGCAGGAGGATACTGTGAGAAACACTATTGAAAGCTTTACTGAAATCCAAAAAGACAATATCAACTGACTTCCCTTGGTCAACTAGATGGGTGACCTTGTCATAAAAAGAAATTAAGTTGATTAAGCAGCTAAGGCCTTTGAATACTTTTCTTTTAGGATGTTTTATCTGATTTCTGTCTATGCATTGGGAGCTCATTTTCTGTGCCATGAGAGAGGAAGTGCTTTGTTATTGCAACATCCTCTTCATAAGCCATTGATGCTGACCTTTTCCAGAAAACCTAAAAAATTCTGGGTCCTAACTGCTGTGGTACCAGGAAGGTGAGGAGACAGCCTGCGACTGCTCTGTTCAAGGACAGCTGTGCCCACAGGCCAGTTTCTCCCATATCTGCTCTGAAGGAGCTACAGTTTAGGGCAGCTTCCAGAGGCACCTTGGAAGATGTGGGAGAAACTAGCTGCTGGATGACTCTGCTTTGCTTATGCTTTTTATTTCCCTTCTCTGCTCCAGCTTTCCTAATGACCGGTCTCTGAGGTTAACGGCTGGGACATACAGCAAAGATCACAGAATGGTCCAGAAGAGGAACCTACTGGGCAGAGAATCCCCCAGCAGGGCAGGAGGCCTTCCCCGAGCAGGGCGCAGCCTGCTAACCATGCTCCTTCCCCTCCCCACCAGTTGCGTTTGAGCAATGATAAGCAACCTCGCCCAGCCAGCACAGAAGTATGTGTCAGATTTGTAATGTTTTCAGTTCACTGAAACATATCCTTGAAAAGCTGCTCTTGAAGAAAACAAAACAAGCTTTGAGAAGTTTCTGCTAAGAAAAATGAGGGAAAGTACCACATCTGTAACTTGTTGGACCTGTGCGCTTAACTTTCTAAAAATGGAGACAAGGTCTGTTCTGCAATGAGATCTCTGCTGGAGACAGCTTATCACCTCAAGGACCGATTTGGCTTCTTTCCTTTAGCTGTGTCCTTTCCCTTGCGGCCTGTTATATCCTTTGCCTTAGTTGCTCCTTCTCCCAAGTCCGCCGTCACTCTGAAACCGTTCTCTGCAACGCTGCTGAGCAACACGGCACAAACACCGCACAAATGAAGGGCGGGGGAATAAAAGAGACCGCTTGCTGTTGAATCATGTGAACAAAAATTATTGTTTCCAGCTTGCCGGCATGCAATGTGAATTTCCACCCTCAGCATGTCCTGTTTAAGAGGAAAAAAAAAAAAAAAAAGCATAGTGCTGTGGTCTGGCTCCTCTTCCCTCCTTCAGGCTTCTGTTAAAGTGCAAGAAACTGAAACCAGAATGACAGGAGCTTGCTCATCACCTGGCGGCATAAGGGGGGCTGGCAGCATTCAGAGCTCAGAACTCCTTCTCCCATTTGCTCCTGGGATGGAAGAGATGCTGCCTCCCATGGCATCACCTTCCCACCTCTCCAGTGTCCAGAGACCTGCTGGAGCTGGAGGGAGTGGGAGGGACAGGAGGGGGAACCAGTCATTACAGTAAATTGAATTTCTTCATGCATCCCAGAGAAGCATTTAAAAAGCAGAGCTGCTGTGTTTTCATTCACTTTCAAACTCTGTGCTTGGCACTCACGAGAGGTTTACATTACCAGTTTAATAGCTTAAACTACCATCAGCTCAAACTACCAGTATGATACTAGTTAAATGGTAGTCCCTAATCCCGATTTTGTGCCTCCTCTTCTATCACGCTTGCGCGTTCTTTTCTGTTGCTCTCTTAAACTGGTTCTATTGCTCAATCTCACAGGCCTGGACCTTCCTCATCTCAGTGTGGTTGCTCTGAGCGGGAAAAACATCACAGCTGCTGTGAGCAATGGTGAATGGGGTGGTTCTGAATTCATTGCTGAGTCTTGCAAGAAGAGTTAAATCAGCAAAACTTTATTTCATAATAGTGGTAAAAGATCGCAATTGCTGAATGAAAGAAAACAGCTAGTTGACTGGAGGTTATGAGGTTACATCCTGTCGCAAGCTTTCTGTGCAAAAGGAAAGACCAAAAAAGTCTCCAAATGAATTCACACCTTCTTTTAAGCTGCTTTGGATCTTGTAAGGCCAAGCCCCCTCAAACAATATTTGGTCCCACTCGATCAGCTTGATCATTTTTGATACTTCACGTAGACAAATAATAATATCCTGCCCCCCAAATCCAGAGAGCTCAGTTGAACAAGAAATGGAAAGAGTAACAAAGCTCAGTGACGTGTTTCTCACTCTCCAGCTCCACTTCCATTGTAAAACAGTGGTTAATCTCTGAGTCAAAGCTGTGGCTGCTCTTTGTACCACTCCACCCCCCTGTCACAGCAACCCAATGACATTTGAATGGTGGATTTGAATTAGGATTCCAGTTCAAACATTCGTCACAAACTTGTTCTTAAAACTCTTGGTCGCTCCTTTGCAGGGGATCATGAGGAACTTTTTCTCTACTTGCAAGCACAGCCTTGCTATACCTTATAATGATCTGTTACTTCACCTTTCTTAGTCTTTCTTCTTGAGGTAGCCTCAGAAACCTGGCCCACCCTCCTTTCTTCTACCCCTGTCTCCCTGCTGATAAAAACTCTTCTTGCCATTCCCTCAGCACCAGAATGCCATCTTTTTCAAAAGGCTGTCTCTGGTTATCACTAATCCACGCAGGTCCTGCTCAAATTTTCCTCTTCTTTATACAAATCTGTCTGTTCTGATGTGCTTGAAATGTCTAGGAACTTGGTACTTTACTTGGGGTGTGAACTGACTGGATATACTGTGAAGAGAAGTTTAACCATAACACTGTAAGTTCACCAACATTAAATATTAAGCTGGCTAGTTGTTTTACTACCTTAAATGCCAGGGCATAGAAGTAAACCTACAGACTTTGAATTTACTCTGATTTAATGTAAAGAGGTAAACAGCCACTGGCACATCAAAATAAAAGCTTGGCGTTAACAACTTCAATGACTTCTGGCTCTGGATGTTTCCTAGAAACCATGCTTCTTGAAAATGTAAACCAGCAAAAGCAAAGCCAGAACTTCTCAGGAAACCACAGCCTAACCAGTCCCAAATGGTTCCCACTTTCCTTACTTCTTCGCTCAGCTGAAGCATCTTCAGCATTTGCTTTTTTTTTTTAGCCAAATACTACTTATCTATTGCATTAATTTTCCTCCTAAAAGCATTATCAGAAGACATCCATTACACATGGTTTACTCCCATAAGACAATGACTTGTGTAAGTCAGGCACATGAGCTGCTGAAAATTGTAGAACTACTCTTATCAGGGCAGCCCATGCTAGTTTGGGATGTGAAGGGTCTAGAGAACAAGACTGATGAGGAGCAGCTGAGGGAACTGGGGTTGTTTAGTCTGGAGAAGAGGAGACCGAGGGGAGACCTTATCACTCTCTACAACTACCTGAAAGGAGGTTGTAGTATGGTGGGTAATGGTCTCTTCTTCCAAGTAACAAGCAATAGGACAGAAGGAAATGGCCTCAAGTTGTGCCAGGGGAGGTTTAGATTGGATATTAGGGAAAATGTCTTCACCAAAAGGGTTGTCTAGCACTGGAACAGGCTGCCCAGTGGTGGACTTGGCTGTGCTAGTTTAACAGTTGGATTCAATGATCTTAAAGGTATTTTCCAACCTAAATGATTCTATGATTCTATGTTTTGGGGGGCAAGGTACCATGGATACTCTTTTTCATTGTTCCCAGCTCTCAGCTGCCACCAGAGCCATCCAGATTTTGAAAAGTCACTTACCATGGGAGAGGACTTAGAAACGTAATGGGACCGTTTATTGCTGTTGGTATCCACAACAGCACACCACCAGTTTAGGCTGAACTATCTCTGACTGGTTATTACACACTATTGAAAAACATTCTAATCACTGCTGGCTGGTTGAGAAGGATGGTTAGGGTGTGTATTACCAAAAGGATTATATTCACAAAGCTCTGAAAAAGAGGCATCAGGCAAGGCCATGAGCACAGCACACTCTCTTATTTGTCCATCATTCTGGCATTCTGGACAGCCCCTAGATACCCCTCTGAGCTCACCCAGGAGCATCTGAAGGTACTGTGCATGCCAGGTCTTGTGTGGATGATGTCCTCCATCTGTGCAAGACATTGTGCTTGACACTGTTTTGGTCTCCACAGAATGGGAAGTGGGTCTGGAGGACGGTCCTGGGCCCATAAGATGTAGCATTAGATGTACTCAAAAAATTCAAATCTCCTTGCTGGAGAGGCTTTATAATGGGTTTTATCTCTGTAATGCAGACTAAGTGCCACCTTCTTGCAGGTGAATTATGAAGAGAAGTCATCATTGCAGGGTTAACTAAGAGGGTTTTATTAATGATTAAATGATGATCAAATGATAATTAATTGATGATTGAATGAAAAATAAACGGTAATCAAATGGTGATTAAGCTGTAATTGAATGGTAATTGAACAGTGACTCGACAATGATTTAAACAATGATTTAAATGTTAATTTGAGAAGTTGTGGCAGACGGGTGAGGTCCCCACTGACTGGAAAAGGGGAAACATAATCCCCATTGTCAAAAAGGCAAAAAAGGAAAACCCAGGGAAGTACAGGCTGGTCAGTCTCACCTCTGTGCCTGACAAGATCATGGAGCAGATCCTCCTGCAAACTATGCTCAGGCACATGGAAAATAATGAGGGGATTGGTGACAGCCAACATGGCTTCACTAAGGGCAAATCATGCCTGACAAATTTGGTGGCCTTCTGTGATGGGGTTACAGCTCTAGTGGACGAGGGAAGAGCGTCTGATGTCATTTACCTGGACTTGTGCAAAGCATTTGACACTGTCCTGCACGACATCCTTGTCTCTAAACTGGAGAGACATGAGTTTGATGGATGGACCACTCGCTGGATAAGGAACTGGCTGGATGGCTGCACTCAGAGAGTTGTGGTCAACGGCTCGATGTCCAAGTGGA
>VWZZ01000851.1:170419-181644 GCA_013399095.1 Psophia crepitans | reverse complement strand
CTCCGCTCTTGTGAGACCCCACCTGGAGTGCTGCGTCCAGCTCTGGGGTCCTCAGTACAGGAAAGACATGGAGCTGCTGGAGCGAGTCCAGAGGAGGGCCACGAAGATGATCAGAGGCTGAGGGAGTTGAGCTTGTTCAGCCTGGAGAAGGCTTTGGGGAGACCTAATTGCGGCCTACCAATACCTGAAGGAGGCCTACAGGAAAGACGGAGAGGGGCTGCTTACAAGGACAGGCAGGAAAACGGGTAATGGGTTTGAACTAAAAGAAGAGAGATTTAGATTAGATATTGGGCAGACATTCTTTATTGTGAAGGTGATGAGGCACTGGAACAGGTTGCCTGTGGATTTCCCCTCCCTGGAAGTGTTCAAGGCCAGGCTGGATGAAGTTTTGGGCAACCCGGTCTAGTGGAGGGTGTCCCTGCCCATAATTTTTGAGGTCCCTGCCAACCCTAACCATTCTATGATTCTTTGATAATTTAGAAGGGAAACACTCTACTAATTAATACATTTCTAATAATTAAGCTACATCTATAAGCTATAGCAAGATATATATATAAAAATGTCGCTACTGTGCAATATACTTTTCCACATAATGTAAAATGTCACTTACTTTGTTCTAGATATCAGATGCTAAATCAGATTCACATGATCAGTAGCAAGATACTCTGTGCATTTTTCAATGAGATATACTGATTGGGTTAAAAAACAAACTTGAATATATAAAAAGACAATAACAACAATACAAATTACCACAAGGGCAAACACTATTACCACGGGATGTAACATGGTGTTCAATACATCTGTTGCTACTGGAGGCCATCCTAATAGCGTTTCCCACCAGTGGTGTTCCCCATCCTTTTTTCCCCTCTTTCTAGTATGCAGTGCATTTCTTTTCCATCGTGATGTACAGTTATCAGTGTGTTTTTCCTTTATTGCTGTGTCTTTTGTAATAAGGCTGGTAAGTCTCTATGTTCCAGGTACTTCTGAAGCAGTGTCAAATCAATCCCAATAGGGGAAGGTAAAAGGTCTCAGTGCACTGTGTAATCTTCCTTTAATGACATCTATGAGGTCACTGGGGCTCTATTGATTAGCACAAATAAAAGAAGTAAGGGTCTCCACCCTGTGCATGAGGCTTGTTGACGCACAGATCGGAAATGGTCCATACTGGTTCTGATTGTTCCTGTGTGAGGGATGAATATTCCTCCCATGATCAATTTGATGTCCAAGGGAGGCATTCCAGTATCAATCCCATTACTGTTCCTGGAAGGAGAAAATAACACACGTCTGGGAAGGGTGACTCCAGACTGGTTATCCCTTTTAGTTAATAGGTAGGATATATCCGCCCAGCACTAATGCCACGTTCAGTTCCACTGAGCTATAGCAGGTGAACACTTACAGCCCTGAGGAAGTCTGTTAAAAGTAAATTGTATGCCATCCCAGGTAAAAGAGAATTTTCTTTTACGCTCCTGCACCTTTTACATCTAGTTCTGCCATCCAGGGGTGAGTGGCAGCTTGGAGGGTGGTGGTTAATGTACCAATGTTTGGACAATGGCCGTAAGAGAAGGGATGTTTGCATTTAACTTTCTATAGTCTATGGTTAAGCTCCATCTCCTGTCCAGTTTTTCAACTGGCCACACTGGGGAATTATACAGGGAGTGGAGCGCGTTCAGGAGATAACATGTCTTTTTCCTAGGTCAGCTATGACCTCCGCAATACCCGTCTGGGCCGTGGCAAAGACAGGATACTGAGGGACATATCGGCTATTTTTTGAGTCAGGCAGTGTGGGTGCAGCTCACAGCAAGCCAACTACGCCAGTTCACTGACGCCCACAGGTAGCTGCTGATTTTCTCTCAGCTAACCAAGGACACTCTGGGTGGCCAAAAGACCAAACACTACTGTCTGGCAGTTTCCAAACTCATCCTTGGAATACATAAAAGCCTAAAACATTTTCCTTCCCTGAAACTATTTAAAAAATGTTGCTAGCGTACAATATACTTTTTAGGCCTAATGAAAACGTCACTTACCTCATTTTAGATATCAGATGCTGGGTCAGGGGTCTCTCAGCCTTGAGGAGTAACCTGGAGGGGCATCCCTGCTCAAGGGGAGATCCTCACCGTGCAGCCTGCTGCTGTGCATGAGAGTTCAATGGGCTTGGGGGGGCTACAGAGTCAATATCTTTATGTTATATTTATAGTCAACCCCTCCTTGTTTGGTGTGTGTGAATGTAGCTGTGGCAATTTTTAGTTTTGTCTAGCCCCAGCTCAGGCTGGCACTGTTAGCTCCTCATAAGACATGGCCTAGACTCCTTAGTCCTTGGGAAGACATGGTCTAGCCCAGTTCTCAGGGTTTGCACAGCGACTCTGGTTTCAGTCCACTTGTTCGTGATGCCTGAACCAAAGTATCCCTCACTCACTCAGAGCGGGGGCACCCCTCACACCTTTTGCTTTTGTGCGCTCCTCTCTCTCCTCCCCTTCACACAGCAGAGTGGAAGTTCTGCCAAAGTACCTGACCGCAGCCACCACAAAGGCAACCTGGTACATGAACCAACAAAGAACAGTGTCTCCTTAGTTAGAGCCCCAAGAAAGCCCTGATAAGCTCAGCCCCTGATAAGCTCAGCTGAAACCTCCCAGATGGAGAGTAGTTGGCAGGACGAAGAAACTGTGCTAACTGACCTTCCAGGAAAACAGGAGTCAGCGACAGCTATTCAAGGAGCTGAAGTCCTACACCCACTTATGTAGCTACCAAGAAGGTATTTATGCCAAAAAGGTATACAAAGTAGCTCGCTACCTACCCAAAATAAGCTTCTCTGCAAGAGATCTCCCGGACAGACCAGACCCTTGCTGGGGATGCCTGTCTGACTCTAGCTTTGGTGACATGGGTCATCTTTGAATGATGTTGTCTTCCTCCATTGTTGATCAGCCCCACTTTCGGGAGCAGTTTGATGAGTGCCATACCAGTTAACAATTCGCAAAATATATTTATTGGCATGCCTACAGGTAAAAGTTCATAAGTATATACTTGCTTCACTGGTTGGAATTCTGCAATAACTTTTAATATACATATATTTGCTTTACCCTTGTAACATATATATACTTGCTTTCATAGTGTTAATTTTGTAGTCACTTGTAGCATACATTTTAATACATATTTATATATAAAATACATAAAATATATTAAATAGATAAATATATATTTATATATACATATATATATATTTATATTTTATTAATAGTAGTTTTGTAGTCATTTATAATAAAGAAATTCTTAGAAACCCTGACCTCCAAGTCCTTGTGTACTGCAGAATCCTGAGAGCCCCACGGTCACCATCTTTACACACCCATCAGTTGGGTAACTCCTCCAGGTTGTAACTGTCATGCCCACAGTATCCATCTCTGTGGGTGCTCACATGGAACCTAGAGAAAAGACAGGTCAAAAAGAGTACATGGGACTCCAGAGGAGGAAAGAATTTTAATTAAAAGAATTTCAAAATGAACATCATTTATTTTGGAACACAGCAGCTTACTGTGCCATCTGCAGCTGTATTTACTGTGGGTGGAGAGCTGGTTTTGATTACCAAAATCCAGGCAAAATATTATCCACAGGCCAATAACTCAGTGAACACAGCAGCAGCATTTTACCCCAACTTTCATGTCACAGGTCAGTTGCTTATGCAGTTAAGCACGGACCATGGGAACAGAGGCGACTAGCTGGGTGAAAGGATACATACATTTTTTCTTCTACTCCCATGTAGAAGGGAGTAGTCCTTGAGTGACTGCCAATAGCAAAAATAAAGACATTTTAATGAAATATTTCCTCATCTACAAAATGCTAATTTATAGCTGTGGTCCAGTTGCATTTAAAAACAAGAAAAAACAAAGTGAATGTCTCCACGAGAGAAAGCATAATGCCAGTGGAAGCTGGGATTGCTTAACACCACTGTCAGCATTTGCCAACTTATTTTTATGGGTTCCACTGGCAGAAAACCAGCTCATGAACTACTTCTGCATGGTACATTACTGTTTGCGTTCTTTCGGCTGAGAGTAGCTTCAGGTCTCCAGGCAATGGAAAGTCAGCAGAGAACAAAAAAAGCTCCTGCAGGTACTTTCGAAAGCAACAAGAAATTATTTGTCCAAAACATAATGAGGGAAATTGTCTTCCTTCTCTTCTGTAACAGTGACAGGAATTATCATCAAATTAACAATTAATTAAAAATGCGTAAAATGTATTAGAGATGCTGCAGGCTGTTCAGGCAGGTCCAAGGACTGGATTCATCCCCTCCGGTGTAGACAACCACAGTACAGATAGATTTCTATGGCTGAGATAGTTTTCAGACAGAGGGCGGCAGATCAGAGGACTGCTCCCTGCAACTCTTGCTGACCACAAATGGATTATCTGCTGAGATGAATTCTGTCCTAAGCTCTCAAGACAGGCTTTGTGAAAGCCTGAGAGACCTGGGAGCTGAACATCCTGAAGAACTTGCCCTGAAAGGATGGTTATAAGGAAAAATATGACATGTACAGTTGGGGAATGGGAAGAAGAAAAAACTCTAAGGAGAGGAATGTGGCAGGGGGACAGCAAGAAAGCTGGAGACTGTTAGTTTCTGCTGTGGGCAGTAAGACAAAGATAGGATTTAGGAGAAGTTGTGCTGTAATGAGTTGGTCTCCTTGGGGTAAGACAAGAGAATTGCAAGGTTACTCTTACAAAGTCTGAGATAACGTTTGTGTTTCATGGACATGTGGACGGAAAGGGAACGAAGCAAAACTATCTGGGTAGTGTTATGTGTTATGAATGATGATGATGATGATGACTGAAAGCCTACTGAGAAAATAGGTGTGTCCTGACAAATGTGTAACAATGATGACAGGGATGCCACTGAGAGGGCTCTGTCGTAGGTAAGCCTTTGTTTGTATATGGGAAGGGCAATGAAAATCTGCCGCATAGACCTTAAATCTGTGCATTTTAAAGTGGGTCAATCTTCATTAGAGCTAACAGGCCGGCACTGAGCAAAAGCTATAGCATGACACAGCCATAGCAGTCTTCCATTTGAAGTGTTTGTGTTCACGACCCTCTGCAAGTACTGCTAAGATGATGACTGAAATCCAGTTTATACTTCTTATTTCTAATCTGACTCTTTCTACTGTCCTTCCTCTTCGCCTTTGGCTCCTCTTTTTGCAACCTAGGTTTATGGTAGGGTGAGTACACAGCAGTTGCAAAGAAAAATCACCGTGTCAAGAACTGTGTTTGACGTTACAACATGTACTAAAGAACAGTGGATAGCTGTTATTAACAGAGAAATAAAAATCTAGTAATAAGCATAACTTATGAGCCATTTTCCCCAAGCAGCCTGAGAGTATCAAATTTTTGAGTGAGGGAACATGTTGTAATTCCAGCTGTGTTCACCTCTCCAGATTACTGGGGCTTTTCCTAAGACTTCCTTGCAGTTAGGCTAACATCGGATCCCTACTCAGCTTGTGCACAAAGCTTCTGATGACTAATCAATTAAAAGCTGCTAACAATGCCAGTGCTGCTTATGTGTTATGACACTTGAACAAAACAAGGCGAGAAAATAGGAAATTCAAAGTTTCTGCAAGAACTCAGTGACAATGCCAGCACAGGACCTCTAAACACGCATACTGTAGCCAAAAAAAAGATGACTGCTTGGCAAAATATTAATCAAAATATTCTGCCGAGCCTCTGGAAGCATTTGAAGCAGCGCTTCGCACAGTGATTTATGTTCAGCCAGTTCGAGCTCAGCCCTCTGAAAGACAGTAAATTACTCTCCAAAGGCAAAGGGTTCATGTTCTAGTCATGGGAAATCAATTTATGTAGAGAATTAATTATGTTATTTTATCAGAAGCATTATTTTCCACACATCTGCTGCTTTGCTTTTCTTGCCTTTTTGTGCTGCAAGAAATATCATAGCTCAGGCAAAAGTAGCTCTGCACTTGGTTTCCTATGTCTCGCGCTGTACTGAGGCTACAGTTTTTATCGGTGGCAGGAGAAAGCAGCAGTACAGTCATTTCTACGTGCTTCTAAGGCAACTAATCCTTCTTTCTAATCTAGGATGAAATCACCAACATACCCTAGTGTTGCCTGAGACAGAGATTTATTTTTGAAAGCTCAGTCTACTGCAAGTTACTGCTCCTAATGATTCTTTCTTTTTCAGTCACCGTATTTCAGGGTCTGCTGTAATTGCGTGCATCCTTATGCTCTTCCAGCAATTTAGAGAAAAATATTCTTGTATGGGTTTGCTCAGGCTACTTTGCTACTCCATCTTACTTGTCCCTTTTGTTCATGTAATTTTAACGGTATTCTAGCAAGGCACTGGATAATCTGGTTATAGACGTGCAGCCATTGTACAGTTTGTCCAGATTTTATTGTGTGCTGTCCCTTTCTAGCTGTGTGAGAAGACTAAATCTAGGATTCCTTTGGTCACAGTTCCTGGTTCCTTTCTAGAACATAGCCCCTTATTGTACAACATTCAAGAACAATTTCTGAGTGCACGTTGTACATAGCAAACTGCAAAAGCAGAAGTTAGAGAGCTGCTCCGTGATAACAGCAGACAGATCACAGTCATTACAGATGAGGACGTTTTAAACTCATGCTAGCTATATATGAGGGATACACTGCTGCATCCATCTTACAGACCTCACTGCAAATTAATTACAGACATTTCAGTTGCACTTCTGCTGACTCCAAGAGCTGTAACCCACAAACCAGGATAAGATCTTGAGGTGGCTGTGTGTCAGGCAGAGATACCAAGTTGTGAAACTTGATTTTCATTTCAATGACTCACCTACTGGCTAGTGAAGCCATCACTTGCTTTGGCTCTGATGAGTACTGTTAGTGCCAACATACTGTCTCCACCTCAAGGAAGTCCTAAGGAGACCAAGAATAACCTTGAAGCCATTCCGGGATCTGCCTTGAGAACAGTTTCAATTCAAACCAGAACTATTGAGGTATTGTTGGTAATCCAAGCACCACTGATTTACTTAGACAATAACGTGGTAAAGCAAAAAAAAAGCAGGGCTTTGGACCTTCTTAGCCATATTGGAAATGAACAAGGCTATAGATCTTCTGCGTGCTGAAGGCAAAAAGGAAAAACCCCCAACAACTCTCAGCATTGCTCTCAGGAGGCATGGAAAAGAGTCACAGAAATACAGAAGAGAAGCATCCGATTAAGAAACCCACAGTGATTCTGGGTGGACAGGAGGAGAAAGGCGCTCCTACCACACATACCATGGTTAAGTGTTGCAGTGGCAGTCACATAACTGCAGAGATCTCCTCCACTGAAGCTGCAGTTGCACGTGGAAGCATGCAGAACTGATGAAAGACCTTCCAGCTCTTTTAAAAAGAAAAAATAAAAATTTATTTTTATTTTAAATGAGATTCCAATTGCAAAAGTTGTCTTTTGAGATAACTGGTATGTTCAGGTTTTTCACTTACAATGTCAATTTGAGATCAGTTCCTTTATCCACTTTAAATTTGCTATAAGTGCAGATGGATATACCTGATCAAATAGGAACTCTCTTTGCTTTGTGTGGAAATCCTGGAGAGTGTGACTGAACAATAAATGAAAATATGTTTTGTGTTACTATCATTTGTACAAAAGAGGTCTGGACACGCCTTTGAAGGAGTAACACTAAAAGCACTATTACGAGTGCAGTGTGATGGCTGCGTCTTTGTGTCTCAGTTGCTACCCTGTCCTCTCCAAGAAGAGTGAGCTTTGTACAAGAGGGCATTGAGGGAAGGAATCTAGTAGGATAGGTAGCTAGTCAGTTTAGACTTTGATTTAGACTTTGGACTTGGCTGGTCAGGAAATCAACCACCTCTCCATCTAAGATTTTCTGGGATGAGGATCTTGGGTGGCGCAAGCTTTGCTGTTGTGCTAAACCAGGTGTGTTCAGACTGTAGGAGACTCAGAACTAGTTTGTTTTCAAAGATCTATAGCTTTTGGTGCTGCAGCTAGCGGTAGCAAGGTTTAACTCCACATAAATATGCTCTCTGGAATAAATTTGTGCTTCTTGCTTGCTTTCCACATTAATCAGGAGAGGGCTGGAGCCCCTCTCTTATGAGGACAGGCTGAGAGACTTGGGGTTGTTCAGCCTGGAGAAGAGAAGACTCCGGTGAGACCTTATAGCAGCCTTGTGGTACCTAAAGGGGCCTACAGGAAAGCTGGAGGGGGGCTGTTTATCAGAGATTGTAGTGACAGGACAAGGGGTAACGACCTTAAGATGAAGGAGGGGAGATTTAGATTAAAGAAAAAAAATAATTTACCATAAGGGTGGTCAGGCACTGGGACAGGTTGCCCAGAGAAGCTGTGGCTGCCCCCTCCCTGGCAGTGTTCAAGGCCAGGTTGGATGGGGCTTTGGGCAGCCTGGTCTAGTGGAGCGTGTTCCTGCCCATGGCAGGGAGGGTTGGAACTAGATGGGCTTTGAGGTCCCTTCCTTCCAACCCAAACCATTCTATGATTCTAACCTATATTAAGCTACAAGTTCAAAGAGCCCTGTGGAGAACTTCCGTGGAATTACCAGACTGCCTTTGACTTAACTAGCATGATATAGTTATCACTTCCAACATCAGTGATCAATGTGCCAGGAGCCACACCTTTCAGGGCCAACTGTGTTGCTCTGAAGTTCACCCTGGCCAGTTCTCCAGGATGCTGAAGGACTCAAACCTCTGTCTGGCTTCTTGGTGCTGACTGATTTCTGAACAATGCAGTCTCGTTAGCAGCAACCTGGCATCGGCCCAGAGGACTGAGCCCTGAAGCATGCATCAGTTGGAAGCAGTGACAGGCTTTTCCCAATTACGTGTGAACTCGGCGCCTAGGTACACTCACACAGTTGACTGTGTAATTGAGGTAACAGGTTGAGTTGTAAAACTTGAGAAAACAGCTCTACAGTGGAATAGGAACAGAGATTTGCAAAATTACTCCTCTCTAACTGGAGTCTTACTTGATGTTTCATGATCAATTCATTCACGGCACTCTTAGGAAACTCTAGGAAACATCCTCTGCTTGAGAAAAATGCATACTTTGCTCCTGAATCACAATTTGGCAGTGCTGGTGCTTGCGTGCGTTCTTTTGGAAATGTACTTTTGGTTCGGAGTGATTAGTTTCTCTAAAATGAATGTGAGACAGTACTTTGGGTTTTTACCTTAAAAATGTGGTCGTCACAGATATGGGATATCAGAATCATGGAAATAGTGATGCGTGCCAGATCCTGCAAACGACCATTTTATCCTGAACACTTATCAAGTTTTATATACATCCAATATATCTGCATTACTCTTTCTTGAGACTGCTGGATTTCTGGCATGCTCCCTATTCTCTTGCTGCGTGGTGGAGAGCTTTTTTGGTCATTGCTAGCTAACGGGAGACACTTCTTTCTCTGAATCCTCCATGTCACTGATTTTCAAACTTTGTGCTGCTTAATTGGAAGTGTTGCTGTTATCCTTTGGATATTGTGGAACAAAGTATTGGGCAGGTACACAGGTAAAGCACTCTAATATCCTTGTTCTTAAGATTGCTATGGCCTATGAAGTTCCCTCAATTTAGCCAGTGACCTTAACTCCACCCTTGACTCAAAAACAGTGAAGGTACAAGCAGATAAAAGCCTTCTGCACAGCTAAAATAGACATGAGAGCTTGCAAAATCTTATAATCACACACAGTAACAGGAAGAGAAAATCAACCATTCAGCTTATAAACGGTTTTCTCCCCCTTGATATCAACATTTCACAACTTTCCTCTCTGAGGGCTCCGTGGCTCAAACAACCTCTTCATCCTGATGTTGTCAATATGGGAGAAAGTCAGTATAAGAATCTCTGCTTTCCTCTAATTAGTCTTAATGAAATCAAGAGAGAAGCAAACTAGCCATTCTATCCAAAAAACCCGCGAGCTTCCCACTGGGGACAGAGTAATGGTTCTCTGAGTTTGGAAGAGAGGACCTCCTCTACCATTTAAACAGTTAAAACATGCCTTCCCACATTTTTCCAAACCCTTAACCAAATTGACAGACCTTTCACATTGGTTTGGAAATTGTTCAAACCCCAAGATAAAGCTGCTTCTTACATTACAGTTTTATAATTCATATTAAAATGTATGTCGACTTCAACTGGAATGTTAATAAAGTTAATGCGTGTGGATCTTGGATAAAAGCCGAGATGGGGATAAGCAATCACTCTGTAGTACCCTGCAGTCGTGTCTCTGAGGACTGACTACAAGTAAGCTGATGGGAACCGAAAGGAAGGAGGTGAAGGCAAACTCAAGGAGGGAAAGGGTCCGAAATGAAAGCTATGGGTAAGGACACAATTCCAGAGAAACTTTTCCCTGTCTGGAAAAAATTGCATTTCTACATTTGAACATGCTCAATTTCACTATCAAACTAAAGAATGTAACTATATAGAGTTACTACCCAAACCCTGAAGGAAGAAACTGTTGTTTGAACTGAAAAAGTGATCCCCTTTTTGGGTAGGGACACAGTGGAAGGGACGGTTGACCGAACCAGATAAAAAGTAAACACTTACTTGATGGAAAGCAAACAACGCTCTGCTCCAAATAGCGTAGAGATTGAGCAACTTCAGGTGATGGAATACGGGAATGGTGGGACCGGGCACTCTTACGTCCCGAAAACCCCAGGCAGAGGTGAGGGTCCCTGCATTCACTTGAGCAGGGCACTGGATTCACCAAGGCCTGGTTTCACTTGTGCTACCCAGGTCCCCGGGGCAGGTACGGTTACATCTGGCAGGCCCTGGCTGCACCGTGCTGCATGGGTAGAATGGTTATTTGAAGCCATCTCCTGTCCCACGGGGCAGCCAGCCGGGCGTTAGCCCTGCGTGGTGGCAGAGCTGGCAGGCTGAGCGGGCCACAGGGCTCTTGCGCTTCCCGAGACCAGCCTGGTCTGGTCTTGCTGTGAGCTCCAAGGGCAGCCTGAGGGAAAACTAGCACCCACACAGTGCTGGAGTCAACCCGACGGCCCTCAGTTCACAGCCTGAAGGGGAACTAAACCCAGGCGTGGCGGCTGAAGGAAGTGGGTTGATGCCAGAGAAAACAAGGTGCCCTCAAACTCCGGCGAGATGCCCCGGAGGCGGCCACGCAGGCGGCCACCCAGAGCGCCAGCTCGCCTGCGCCCTCGGTGGGGGCTGGCCGGCTCGCCGGGCTCCCGACGCTCCCCACAGCCATTCAGCCTACCCTGAAGCAGCCGGCCGGGCCCCCATACGCGGGCA
>VWZZ01000851.1:148773-170358 GCA_013399095.1 Psophia crepitans | reverse complement strand
CGTGGCGGCCGGTGAGACACGGGTTGCGGACGGAGGTAAGGAAGGGCGGCGGGCGGTGCGGGGACAGCCGCTTCCCTCCCTCCCGGGGCTCGGCTCGGCTTCCAGCGCCGCCGGCGGGACGGGGAGGGCAGCAGGGTGTCCGACTGCGGCAGGGACCTGGGGCAGCTGGGCTTTCCCTCCCTGCGCGTCTCCTGCCCCCCTGTTTGGTGGTGTGGGGAGGGGGCGGTGGCGGGAGAGCCCCCTCCGGGAGGTCCCCAAGCCGATCAGGGTGTCCGCGGGTTGCGGCGGAGGCGGGGATCGGCTCCTGGGCAGGTAGACTCGAGTGCTGACGGTTCCCCCGCAATGACCCCCAGCGCCCCGCTCTCCGTGACTGCCGGCCGAGGTTTGAGGCCGTTCGTTCGGACGCGCGGGGCGTTCGCACCGCCTCGGCGCCGGGCGGCCGGTGCTCCTGCGCTGGCGGCACCCAGTCGCCCCCTCGGAAGGGGTGCTTTATTCGGCGTTCGCGCCTGCTGCTTCCCTGTGTCGCGCCTCACACAAGCCGAGGTGGGAAGCCCGGTGTAAAACTGAAGACTGTAGGAGTGCCGAACGCTGCCACTTTTTTTTTGTGGTAAATACTTGTAACAGGAAGCAGGATAAAGTTGGCGTAAATCTTCTCTACCCGGCAAAAGACTACAGAAACTATTTCTTGCATAACCGTGATCCAGGGGCTCCTTTTTAACTGTTTGCGTGAGGATAAAATCAAAGCTCTGGGTGGAAGAGCTGCCTGGGGACATCTCCGTCTCCTCAAAGGCAGCGAGAAGCTGCGGCCGCGGCCCCGGGCCGGTCCCCGCCGGCAGGGAGCGGGGCGGCCCCGCGGGGAGCCGGGGCTGCGGCAGAGGGTGAGCGCGCTGCTCCCCGCAACCTGCTCCGCTGCGTCAGGGCTTGGTTCCAGCAGCAGCTCTTAAGTTCTGAGGGTGTTCGTCAGGGCTTCGAGCAAAATGCTGGAGGGGTTTTTTCTTTTTTGGTTTTCTTCTTCGTGAATTAATTGGGCGGCAGCTGCGTGCTTAGAATCATAGAAGGGGCATGCCATCATGGAATCATTAAGGTTGTCGGGGCGTTTGTGCGCGGCTGGATTCTCGAAAAGCACAGGTTGGGATTGGTAAATGGGCACGCTTGTCTTTCTTATAGATTGCAAAGTTAAAGGGCTGGAAAAGCTGAGAAACTGGCGTAAAACTCGTGCACAAAAAATTCAGGTATTTTAAATTAATCCTTAAATGAGAAATACCCATGACTTTTTTTTTTGCAAACAGTATTACTGATTTCCTCCTCACCCCCAGACAGTAACACATTAATTTTTTAATACTTTGCATCACTATTTTTTATACACACATTTTTATCTGCATGAGCCTTTCTGGTCCTTTTGAATGCCTCTTAACTGTACTTTGAAAGTGCTAGTAGCAAAGTACTAACTTTGGACTTAAATAAGAAATACTCCATGTTAAAGTCCACATTTCTTTATATTGACAGGTATCAGGAGTTGAAATGACATAGAAAAGTCTTTGAAGCGCTGACTACAAAATGAGCTCCTTCCACTTGATGCTGAAAGGAGGTAACGTTTTCAGTTGACTTGAATACTGATCAGATCACTGCTTTCAAGGTGCTCTGGATGCTGTCATTGCTGCCAGTTTGAGGTGAGGTGGAAGTGGGCAAATAGGTAGCTCCTCGCTCTACTAGAATCCGCCAGTGGTGGCCAGTTAAGTGGAGCTACAGATATCCTTCCCCCCTTCCACCCCGGTGATTTGGTGAAAGTTAGGGCAGTACCTCTAACACTTTGTTCAGATTCAGAGCAATTAATACTGTCTCAAAGTTCAACTGGAATTTAAGCTGATAAAGATTTAACTCTTGCAGGCTTCTTTATGAATGTTGTTCTTTGATTTCTGTGGCTTCATTTTGGTGTAGCTTCAACAAAATGTCCTGCATAATGAATTTTCCTTAAAGGTATGACTTTTTCTGTAGTCCTGCAACTTGCAGGATTGTCTGGAAAGGAGGCATTTAAGGACTAAAGTCTGTGGTCATCACTTCAGTGTCAGAATACCACGGTGGATAACCAGATCCACTTCTAGAGGGTGCTTGTGCATCATTTGGTGTGACTCAGCGTTCCTGCTTGCCCCTGTAAAATGATCAGCTGCATTTTGTTTATATATTGAGCAATTTCAAAGAGCAGTAGTAAGTTGTTAACTTTGGGAAGATAAATATTAGAAAAGCAGCTTGGAAATCAAACCTTTTTTTTTTTAGTAGCTCAAACTACAAAAGTGACTGGTTGATGGTGTGGGGTTTTGTTTGTTGTTTGCTGTTGGGTTTTCTTCTTGCTACTTGGAAGGCTTCATGCGCACTGTTTCTTTGAGCCCAGCAAGCTTCCAGCTGGAACAGTTTTGGAAACTAATTATGCAGTCAGTGTCACCAGTGAAATTGTCATTCTCTCTACATAAGTGGGGTTTTTTTGAGCCTCTGTGGTACAACCACAGAGGCATTTCATACTGCTGAGGCTGAGATAGAAGGCAGTACAGGGCTACAGTTGTTAGCTATGTGAACAAACATCTGCTTTGTAAACAAAGTTTGCTGTTTCACATTTGCGGATTTTGGGTGGCGTTTCTCTGTATATTCTGCTTAAGAAAAAGTGTAAAAACCTTGTGTGGTCACTTGAAACCATACTGACTGGAATAGAAATGCTCCATATACTGTGAGGTATTGTACCTACAAAAGCTGGAGGTTTCCTTTCAGAGTTGTTAAGCTTTACTGCCTCAGTATTGGAAGGGGATTTGTGTGTGTGAATTTTGAGAGTAGAACTTTAAAACAGTAGAGCTTTAGCATACTGTATGCTAAATACCACCCTTGGTACCAGAGACTAGTAATGGGTACAAAATTTAAAGCTTAACCTGTTGGATTGCTTATTCTTATCTTGCCCTACATTTAAGTATTCTTTGTTTCCTTTTAGTGGTTAAATTTGTCTTACAAAGCAGCTACTTATGACTGGTTTTGTTTCTCGCTTGACACCTGTGTAAAGTTATCTTGGTTTTGACAGAAACTTCGTTTTCCAAAGGCCTTTGCTAGAATTCTTGGTCAATCTTCACTGCAAGTTTTGTTGTTGCTCTTTTGTTTTAAGTCATCCTTCAAGTGTAGGCAGAAGGATGCTCTTGCTTTTACATTTAGGATGTCTGCAGAAAATTTGGGTTTGTATGTGTATGCTGCTGTCCAAATCATGTATTTTGTAGAATCCTTTTTTCTACTTCTCCACTCCCCTTCTCTGCTCTTTACAGGTAAACTGAAACTCCAAGAATGATGCTCATCTTACTGGCAAGCTACAGGAAAACCACATACAAGGCAACTAAATAAAGACTATGGTAGGAGTGCTTTGTCAGATAAACTGTCCAGAAGAAGTACATACTGGGAAGCTATTACAAAAAAGTGTTCAACTCTGCTTTGTGTGTCCCTCCCTCCTACCACAACACTTCTGCGTATGAAATGTTTCAAAAGAAGGAGATGATGTGGCTTGTTTGTCACTAAGGCGAACTACATTGGATATACAAGTAAGTCAAGGCCGTGTGTGTCTTTGAGGGAGTACCATCTCTTCTTTCAGCCGTTTCTGGCTGAATGGAAGGCAAATATTAGCTAGGACCTATGCAGTGGATGTTTTGCAATGGACTGCTATGTCCAGATTGGAGCAATGGACTGCTCCGAACCAGATTGCTTTGGAGCAAGAGGGAGCAGCGTACAAAATAGTTGGGATCTGAGGAAAAGTGAGATAGCTCAGTGCAGACCTTAACCTACAAGAAGCTGTCGGAAGGGAAAAAGGTTAAGTGTTTGCCAGCTGACTGACAGTAGAAGGCTTGGGAAGGGCTCTGATGACATCTTGCCAAGAAAAAGTAGGGGTATCTGAGAGGGACGCAGGACTTAGTTAAGATTTTGAGGTTTCATGGAAACCGCTACAGGGCCATGAGGGCAGTGGGTGTCTGTTCAGTCATGTCTTTGTTGGAGAAATCTACAAAGAAGAGTTGAGTTGTGAACTGAAACTACAATTCTTGAACACTTTGTTTTAGGTCTGACCACAGCAACTCAATTAGCTGCGGTTTCCACACGTTTGACTTTAGATGCCAATTTAATTGCCTGGAGTTAGACTGTACTTGTCCTCCTGCAGACAACTACAAGTCCATCTGCTCTTAAAAGCAGTGCTGCGTGAACTGTACAAGAACAGTTCAAAGAACGAAACCTCATACATCTCTGTGATTTTGTCTCTCGTAAATATGTGGAAAGAGGAGTAGCTTAATCAAGCTTGGCTTCTATGTTATACAGTGTCACTTAAATCACTGTATGCTAGTGTAGCTTGTCTATGCTAGAGGGTTGTTGGTTCTTTTTTGACTTAACTATGTTGGCAAAAGAAAATTACACGTTATTTGAGAGTTACTCCAGCAGAAATTTGGAAAAAATGCAGAAGAAAACTGAAAACTGAGCAGCCTTTGATAGACCCCAACAGTTGCTGTAGTTGCAGTCTTCAAAGGCGGTGACTAAATTGCCAAACTTTTTTCCCTCCCCAAGATGACTAATGCTTCTCCTTATTTATTTAAGAAGTAATGCAGGGTGCAGAGGACAGTGCAACTTGAACACTCTTACTACACTAACGGAAAAAAATTCTTCTTTGCAGCAAAAGATGACATCTACACTTTTGCTCATTGGTTGTCTTGTTCTACTGCTACCTCTGTTCAGTGCTGGTGAGTTAAATATGTTGTTGAAATTATCATTTTAAAAAAAAAAAACCTGCAAGAAATGAGTTGTGTGTATTTAGTAGAAGAGAGTTACTGAGAGCAAATAGTGGATTTGGGATTTGGTTTTGCTTCAGCATATTGAAGACACACTGAATGCCTCTTCTTGGATTGAAGTTGCACTGGGGATGGAATACTGAGGCTTTGATTAGCCTCTCCCTGATTCCTGTGAAGAAAGTCCAAAGAGACCGGCTTCCTTGACATAAAGTTAGCTGTTGAATGCCTTCTTTAAGGGACATGCTGTAGCTGTAGTCCTGAAAGCAGCAGGGCTCTGTTTCCTTTACAATTCATTACTTATATTTTTAATGGGGGATCTAATTTTTCCACAGAGTTTAGGACTACGTAAACTAATGATGTTCGTCTTGCTGCTCTTGGCATAAGCAGTCTCATATCAATGTTTCTGAATTAGTTTAAGCTCCATAGGCACCTACTTGGAAACTTTTAAATTAGGTGATAGGAAGGTGGTAGGACTGGAAGGATTGCTGAAGACTTTTTTTATTTTGAAATTGAATACATCACCTTTGTATTTATACAGTCATTCAGCAAGGTTTGGAAAATCAGTTCGGTCAGATGTTTTGCAGTTTCATAGGAATTCAGTGTTGCACATGTATATGCAAAAGTTTGGAAGCTTTTAAAATCTGCTCTATAGCCAAATGGCCTGCTCTGTTTGTGTGAAACTGGTATTCTCCAAGTAGGTTTTGCTTGCAGACTTGGGTTCTTGATGACTACTTGCAGTATCTGTCCTCCTTTCTGTGGTGTTTTTTGGGCTGATGTTCGAAAAAACTGCTTGCTAGACTGCATGATTGTGTGTTGTCAACTTGTTACACAGCTGTAATTATAAAAAATCTGTTTACACTCGCCTTTTATGTTATGTTCAGAATAATGTCCATAATTTAAAGGGCTTTCTGGATAAGGATCGTAAAAATGGCAAATGTAGTAAGGAAATAACCCATTATAGTCAAGACTTCTTAGTCTAAATAGTGTGCCTCTCCCAATTTCCTTTGTATTATGACATGTTGGTTCACAGAGTTCTTTCATGTGTTGAGGTCTTGATCTCACTACGTACTATCCTGTGCTTTAGGTCAGAAAAAGGTGTCTTCCCCCTCATCCCTTTTGTTTTTTTTCTCTGATTTGTTTTTGGCACCACAATTATAATGGCCAGGATATAGTGAGGAGCTCTGCACTGCTATTGCTTGCACTGTGCTTTTCATAGGTGGTGTCTACATTAAGAATCTGGTAATTCTGCAAAAGCACTAACACACTCAAATAACAAGGGTGCGACAGGTGAGTTGTGAAGCTTGTGTTGCCTGGTGAATGCCGTGTATCTTCTTATACCCTCATTGGCACTGAAGCTCTTGGACTTGCATGTTGCTTTGCTGACTACCTTAACTGAGTGAAGCTGTGGCTTAAGCTTTGTAAAATATGTTGTTTAGATCCTCAACCAGAAGCTGCTAAACAAACAAAAAATGGTAGCCTGGTGATGCTCTAATGGTAAATTGTTACAGAAAGTTTATTTTCTGATTCTGCGTAGCTTGGAATGGATATTGATACTTCTAAACCACAAAAGTATATGGATTAAAAGCATTGATTTTTTTCCTTATTTTTTTCATAGAAGAATGCCTTATTTGTGATTACTTTGTGCTTGTTGGAGAGCCTACAGCTATTAGTTGTCCAATAATTACATGGCCAGTGCTTCGCTCTGATTACAATCTGACATGGTATAAAAATGGTAGCACTACACCAGTAACTACAGAGAGAGACGCCAGGATCCATCAGCGAGAGGGCTTGCTTTGGTTTATTCCTGCAATGCTGGAAGATTCTGGACTTTATGAATGTGATGTAAGGTAAGGCAGGGAGGAGTGCAGCAACTGAGTTGCTAACGCTTACAAGTGTGATAATACGTTTGTGCAACTTGAGCATAGAGAATTTTTTTATTTAGGTAGAGAGCTTAAATCAGTTAAAAGCGCTGCTTTGACCATGCTTTTTATTTCTACGTGCTGCCTTTCTTTCCTTTCACACATGCAGTATTGCAGGAGTGGTTCATACAGAAGACTCTTTATCTTAAAGCATGATAATATTAGCAGCGGTCTGTGTGGGTAGTTTATTTTGGATGAAGTGTAAACAGGGAAAAGTCTTAACTGCTGGAGCTTTTCCTGTGTTCAAGTTGCTGTTTGATACTGACAGATCAGAAGAACGTTTTGGTTTCTTCATTGGACGTGGTTAAATGGAAGAAGGATCTAAGAGAAGCAAACTCTGTATGTTACTCAGTATCGCCACATACAGACTTTCTGGAGGGCTTAGCAACTTCTGGGAATCCTTTTGGAAATCTACAAATTAAAAGGCAGAAAACCATTCTTATGTTTGATTTTGAAACATTACCAGATGTTACTGGTCAAAAACGAGCATGCAGGTGAAGAGCAAAGCAGTGTGCTAAACAGCTTTAGAGACAGAGAAAGGAACACGTCCCCAGTACCGCTCAAAAGATCTGAGCACGCAGAGAAAAAGAGACAAGGAATAGATTCTTTTCACCTCTTTGGTACTTTAAAGCTCTTGCCATATTTACAGGTCAGATTAGTGCACTGGACTTTACCACTTCTGGTAGCCAAAACTTGCTGAAATTCCCTGTGTGCTGAACAGGAAATTAATTTTGGGAAGGTGCACAGAAATTGGTGTGTTCCTCACCACAGCACACTGAGAACAGCCAATGCAGGCTTTTTGGGTGACCCCACATTTGTTTTAGTAGTGTGTAGTTATGTGTACTGGTGTGCATACGGTACGCCAGTTATGCTGACGGGGTTTGGGTTGTGAATGTAGTGACAGTGAATGTAGTGACAGTCAGCAAAGACTTGCAGTGTAGGCAGAGGTCGCAGGCCTCTGCACCTTCCTGCTCCGCTGCCGATAATGAAGCTAAAGTTGGAAGTCAGAAGAAATGTAATCCTTCCAAAGCTACCCAGTTAAATAATTTTAATTTAGTCTTTCCTGCTATGTTTCTAGTCACTCTAACTATGAGATGTGTTCCTATGGGCAGCTCACATCCCTGGCTTGTGTAGTGTCAGCAGGACAACAAACTTGCTGAAGTTCAGTTGTGTTAACCACAGGCTACATTTTGGGCATCAGTCACTTAAACCTTAATAACAGCTTGTCAAGCTGCAGTGTATAGAAGTTGAAGCCAGGACTGTCAAAACATGCAGTTCACTCTTCTGGAAACTTCTCCCTTAGCATTGCATGGAGAAATGAAGAGTCAAGCAATGAATTAATAGAGAGTATTCCTCTACTTCTGGCATAGGCTTCTGGCTTCTAGTGCCATGTCTCCTCTGCAGAGCTACTGTACCACAGGTTCTTGTGAAGTGGTTTCACCACTTGATGTACATGTTACTCAAAAGTTATATACTCTCTCTTCTGCTAAGAGTTACAGCCTGTTTTTTCTTGATACGACCCTCCAAGGAACACTGAGATGAACCTCTTTTCTCCTGTTCATTTGGCACCAAGGGCATTTGCATGCAGATATGTTCTGGGTTACCCTGCAGTACTGTGCTTTGGCAAACGTGGCACTGAAAGCAGCGAGGCTGGGTGGGTGCGGTGGGCTCCGCAGAGCATCAGCTCTGAGAAGTCGTGACATTCCTGCTGGCACTTCCAGAGCAGACCACACTTCTCACAGCCCAAAATGAGAACTTATTCCCATCTCAGCCTGGAAGAGGGGGTGAGGAGCTGAGGGTGGTGTTTAAGAGCTAGAGGGCTGTAGCAAGGGTGTTTGTTAGAGGCAAGGCTGGTGGTGATGCTGAAGTTCCTTTCCGCAAACTCCCTGACTTGCTGGAAATAAGGAACCATGCTGTTAATAACCTGACTTGTCTGCTGTTCCCATTACAGGAGCCTTAACCACTCTAACAAAAAAACTATAAATTTAACAGTTTTTAAGAATGATAACAACTTGTGTTTTAATGGAAAAATGAAGTTTGAACAAAAAGTGATGAGCACAAAAACTGGAAAGATTATATGCCCTGATCTAGAACTTTTTAAAGATGAAGACAATAATCAGCCTGAAGTACACTGGTATAAGGTATTGTGCATGTGTATTTCAGATATACAAGAAAGGAAATATTCTGTTTAAAATGTGTTATGGAGTAACTGAAAGGCAGCTTTTGAAAGGAAAGGTTTATTTTCTCTACAGTTTGAGTAAGGTGTCTATCTTGCTACGCTGTTGGGGAGTTGTAAGGAGGTATGGGAGGCATATTTAAAAAAACCAAATGTCCAATTTTGGCTTGCAAGTTTTTTTCAGAGTAAAAAGTGTGTGTTTTGGTTTGATTTGTGAAACTAGTTTCTTTTGATTGTTTTATTTAGATAATAAGTAAGTTTAAAAACTTGTATGTATCCTTAAATACAAGGCTCTGCATAGTTCTCAGTTTCACAGAGTATCTGTTGATCATGGTGTGGTATTCTTATGCCTCTTGCTCTGATTCTGCCAAAGTACTCCGTGGACTGTGCAAGCTTAGAAACATGTAGTTTGGTCTGTGTTAAGGTAAAATTCTAAAGTAGTTCAACTCTTAATTCCAATGTTGGTATTAATGTAGCTACATGGGCCTGTACATGTAAAATAACCTTGGTACTGCACCTGTACATCATCTTTTGAGATGAAGTGATTCTAAACTGCTTATAGGTCAGGGAAGAGAAGGAAGTTTTTCACTGCACTTGCACTGCTACAGCAGCTCTCATTCATCTCGGTGTAGCAGGAATGCAGGCAAGTATTCTCATAAACTCTGCTACATGTGTAATAACTTGTGTTATACCTGAGTTAGATAACTGTCAAGCTGTTAAATGAAGGCAGTGAACTAAAACACAGCATTTGAAAACGTAAAGGATTGGCTGCAGTGATTTTTTTTTTTAATTTTTTTTTTTAAATGCCGCAAGACATCATCAGGCTTCATGTTAGAATGTAGTGATGCTTGGATAAGAACCTACATTGTGGCTTTCAAAAAAAATCAGTATTTGTCAAGTATTTTAATAATCGATAGAGTTCAGTAACTTATTTAATTATCAGATTATTAGTTCCCTTAAATCACAGGTACTTTTGATATATTTAGGAGTGTAAGCCTGGATTTCTTGAAGACAAGCGACTTCTTTTGGCAGAAGGTGAAAACGCTGTCTTGATTCACAATGCAACCGTGCGAGACAGAGGAAACTACACCTGCCGTATGGTGTACACATATATGGGAAAACAATATAATGTTTCACGAACCATAAGTCTAGAGGTTAAAGGTGAGTGCACTGAAGTTATTCTCTTCTCTTTTTGGTTCTGCTGTAAATATTTGTATGCAGCCATAAGTTATTTGGTACGTTACTTTTCAGCTCTAGTTGCAAATCTTCTTTAATTTTTTCTGAATGTAAAATAAATACAATAATGCGCGTTGCTACCCTTGAGCACTGCTTCTAAGGAATAATTGTCATGGGGAAATGAGAAATGTGGGGTCATGAATAAGAATTGAAAGGAAGCAGTGGTTACTGGGGTGGGTGTTGTTTTTGCTAAAACAAGTAATGCACCGTTACATTCAATACATGAAAATAAACAAAAAACCCAAAACCTTTTGCTGAGACCATCACAGCAAAACACCTGTATGTGGCTGTGTCCATGAACTTCCATACAAAGTTCACTAGAATCTCAGCTGATGGGAACAGAGATGTGACAAGCTGTACAAATACTATAAAGTTAATCTTCCTCTGGAAAGGATTGACTTACTGTTGGAACTTGGTTGTGCTTTTCTGCACAGGATACTGAGAACTGCCTGTCTCACTCTCACAGTACCGTCATGTATTGCTGTGGTTATCGTGATTGCGTCTTTGTAGGCAGCGTTGATGATGACCTGGCAAGTACCATGATAGTAATCCTATCAGAAAAGGTGGCTGGAGGTGGAGTGTCCATCTTGTTAGATTAAATCAAAATTCAGATAGGTTGTTAGCAGCAAGTCTCTTCGTTGTGCAGAATGATACAATTCCAGCCCAGTTTAAGTGTGTGCTTGTTAACTGTTTTACTTAAATAGATATTCACCTGATCTAGGTGGTCATTGACGTGATCCCTCTTTCTCTTTCTTATCCATCTCTCTGACGAAGTTAATTGTATTTTTGTTTTCTAGTTTCATATTATTTTGATATCAAAAGCCAGTAAATTTGAGATTTTCTTAAAAAATATTTTTAAGATAAGCTAAAGCCTTTTGTTAACTTGGAAGCTAAAATAGAATAACTTGGGTAGAGTACAGCAAATCTTATGAGAGACTTCCTGTTGTAAATTTGAAATTGGTAATAAGTGTGTTGCTACAATAGCATCAAACAGTAAACCAAAACCATTGTAAAACCATCAGTTGAAGTAAGTTGTGGAACTCTTCTTGCCTGAAGATTTTATTTTTCTCTTTGTTTCTGTTAGAAAGACCACTGCGGGTGAGGCCAGAGTTTGTTTATCCGAAGAATAATACAGTTGAAGCAGAACTTGGTAAGTAGTGACTATTGAAGAAGTCATTAACATTCAGTAAAACAAATAAGCTCCTGGTCTTTCATGTGAAATAACACGCAAACAGTTCCACTAGACTTCAGCAAGACTGGGAGATAGGCACGTGGATTGGGGATATCTGGAAGAGAGATGATAGAAGGTGATTCCCATAAGTAATTTGCAGGGGACGCAACTGTGTGCCTGAGATTGGAGTCTCTTGACCAGCAGTGTCAGCTGGGATGTATTTATTTATTTTTTATGATTGCCACCTGTCCTTTGTACCACTCAGCATCTGTGTCTTGGCATAATCTCAGTATCCATGGAAATATGGTTACATATATGTAACTTGTTAGGGTAGTTACCAGTTGACCAGTTCGGTAGTTTTTCTTCCTGCTGTGTATTTCCTGTCTTCCTTTTCTCTCCACAACCTGGGTTTTATTCCTCATTCTAGGGTATTAAAGTGTTTCAAATACTGACCTTTTGTGAAACAGCTGATAGTTGATGGATATCGCAGGTATTGTTTATCTTAGAAATTTCTTAAATAAGAGATTCTAGATATGAGGAATAACTTCTTCCCAGGGAGGACAGCCAGGCAGCCAGGCCCAGAGAAGTTGTGCAGTCCTTGGAGATTCTGGAACCTGACTGGATAAAGCTCTGAGGAGCTCTGGTCTGACCTCAGAGTGGCCCTGCTTTGAGCAGGAAATTACACTAGAGACCTCCTGTAGTACCCTCCAACCTCAATTATTCTGTGATTCTACAGATCAAGTATGCAAGTCTTCCCTAAGCAAATCTATACATGTTAGATTGCACCATATATCAGAGAGAGTTGTGTTCTACTGATGTAGTCCAGAAGAATGAGTTTTGGAGCTGTTTGAACTGTAACTTTTTTTTTCTCCTTTTGCACCAAGGAGAACTGTTTCAAATAGTCTTTGATGAAAAATGGCATTAACTGATTTTGGAGAAGTGTGATGGGCTATTTGCTAGAATTTCTGAGTACAGGATCTAAGCTGCCTTGTAATCTTTTGAGGAAGAATTATTACCAATTATGTCATAACAGAAGCTCTGAGGAAAGGTTGTGTTGGGGCTCTGGCACCATACAGGTGCTGAATCCAGAACGTTGTGGATTATTCTTATGTACATCACACTAATGGTAGTCCCACATAACACAGCTACTTTTGCTGCTGCTTTTTCTGACATGGAGCTTGTAAATACTGTGAATGTGTGAAACATGTTGTTTTGCCCAAATTCTAACTTGGAGTATATGGTATTAAACTGAAGGTGAACAGCATTAAAATACTGGTGGGTTTTATGGTTTTGTTTGGGGTTGGTTTTTGTTTCAGTTTTTTTGGGATTTTTGTTGGGGTTTTTTTTGTTAGTTTGGTTTTGGGTTTTTTTTGACCTCAACAACCTGTGGAAGTCTCATTCTGAAGTTGCCAGGTTCTGATGAGGATGAGTAGATTTTGACCAGAATGATAAATGAGCTTTAATAGAAACGATGTTTCTCCAAAGTTCAGAAGGCTTTGTTTTAAACAGTGGGAATATCAGGATCGATACAAATTCTATTGTTTTATAGACTCAACAGTCCTGCAGTCTTCAGATGGTTATTTAATTCTGTTGGAAATACTCTGAAGTGGCTTGGCAGCCTTTTTTTTTTTTTTTTTTTTTCTTCTTGTAATTACATCTTGTCTGGCTTCATTACAATTACATGCTTGAAAAGCTTTATTTGTGCTCTTCCACTAATAAGGAAATTTGTTCACCAGACCTTAGATTGAAATAGGGAGACTTTCCACAGTCTTTTTTTTTTTTTGACCTCACACAGCTCTAATCTTAATGTGTGGAAACTCTTTTCCTTTGTAATTGTAACTGTGGAAGAAATTAAGTAATATTACATTTGGGCTTCCCTGTACTGCATCTCCCACCCTTTAAATATCATGTAAATCTCATCCCCAGTTCTGGCTGGTGATCAGTTATGACTTCCTATTCAATTCAGGAAAAACTCATACTAATGCAACCTCTACTCAAGGAGTCTGGGCTGCATAGGCCCTTAAAAGGTGCTTGAACTTACTGAAGACATCCTTTAGGATTTTCTTGATCCTTGATAGTACTTGCTGAGAAAATGGAGAACTGAGCAGTTCCAGAGGGTGCCTGTGCTTTCATTAAGATGTGTTAGGGGACAATTTGTCTAGCTTCTTATTTTAAAATAACATTTGGTCTATATTTGTTGTGGCCGGGAGACTGCATGGATTAAAAGTTGCTGATGTGTTATGGGATGCCTTAGACCAGCTAAGATGAACAAACTGTGATTGCCGTACAGACTCTAGGAAAGTAGTCACACCTGAGACTAAAAGGAGACACAAAGCCTCCACCCACAAAGTGGGTTTAGTGTGGCTACTAAACCCACTAGAAATGTTTCCCTGCTACAGGGAACCCTTTAAAGGAAGTTGGTGAAGATTTTTTTTTTGTTTTAAAAAGGCACTGCCATTCAAAATAATATTCTTTGTCCGGTACCTTTAATGGGATGCTGGAAAAAAAGAATTGCTCTTATTGAATGCCTGACTGTAGGGCAGAACCTGGAAACATCTGCATGAAAGGAAACACCAGTGTGCTTCTTGAGTGAGAAATGGCAGGAGAAAGTTGTGTAGAAACTTAACAATACACTCATCAATGTATGGAAACAGAGGGCATGGAACACTAGAGGGGTTTTCTTCCTTCTGAAGAGCTGTGCAATGCACTAAACCACATCTTCAGAATAATTCATTGTTACGGTGACAGGACATGAGGGAAGAGATTGGTGAGCATCTGTGATTTCTATGTGAACTCTTGTTCACATTCTTGCTTTGAATGTCAGTTAAAGGTTTATTCCATACTTTTGATAGAGATTATCCCTTGGTGGAAGCATCTAGAGCTGATGAGGTTTTAGGAAACAAAACACTGAGATCTTTACGTAGGTGAACTGAGAGCCCACCTTCTCCTATCAAATTATAACTTCCATGTGTAAAATACAAAAGGAAAGGACTCCAAAGAAGCTGCTTACCTTTCTGTAAATGAAAGTACTTCTCTCTGAAGTACGTTGGCAATAAATAGATTCTGCAACTCGGCTTACTTTCTTAGTGCTGAGGGGTTCTGTAAGATCTGAACTCTTGGTGGCAAAGGAACTGAGTGACAGATGAGCTTGCTGTGGGAGCAGAGTGCGATAGTATTCAGAAACCATCCCAGTGGACAGTGTTGGCCAAAAGACTCTGGTCCGGAGTAAAGATATGCGTAGTCACTAAGAACGGGGTTCAGCTCCAGGGTGTAGTTGTCTACACATGGGTATCTGCATATGAGCTAGGGTCCTGAATTTGTGCTGTTATCAACGGGGGCTCAATTCAGTTGCCTATGTGTAGATAGATGTCTAGTGCTGTTTTGGGTGATCTGGCTACTCTAGCAGTGCAGGTTTCTTGAAGATCTGTAGTCCTATCTGCCAGCTCCATACAGGTGCCTTGGATGCTCGAGAGCATCTCAGATGTGACTGTACTGTGTACATGCAACTGATTTGAGCCCTGGAGATCTTCTGTGGAGTTTAGAGAGTCCTTCAGCTGATAAAGTCGAGGTGTCTCATGTGAGTAGACTTAAGCAGAGCCAAACTCTGTTACTAGTTACAGACATCTAGCTTACATGTAGATGTGAACATTTAGACACCTACATTTAGGGTCAGATTTACATCCAGATTGGAGACACCCAAGTGTGGATTACAAATGGATGAATTTTAAGGACTCTGCTTGTCATAAGGTAAGTGGGTTTTTCGATATCCCTCCTTTTCCCAACTGTTCCCCAATCACTTGATCCTGCTTCTGTTACAAGACCTTCAATTGCTGTATTTAATTTTTTTTTGTAGGCTCTCATGTAGTAATGGAATGTAATGTATCAAGTGGCATATATGGCTTGATTCCATTCTGGCGAGTTAATGATAATGATGTTGATAGCTTTGATGGCACCTACAGGGAACAGTTTTATGAGTAAGTATCCTTATACATTGAATTGTAAGTGCATTTGTATGTAAAGTAATCTGCAGTAGTTTGCAGTGAATTCACCGTAATGTTGACTAGTAGTCAAATGTTAGTAGTCATTGAAAGACTGACTAGAAGTCTGCATGAAGTAATTTATTAAAAAATAAACATTTTATTACACATATTGATGTATCTGATACAAATGTAATGAAGCAATCATATGTAGGTTTTTATAATGCTATTGTGAAACATAGAATTTTATAAGGCTTATGTAGGCATTTATTCTTATGCTGTCCTTTTTGCTAATAGTTTAAACCCTGCCCCCCATCATTAATATAGGAAGACAGTGTTCCAAAACAAAAAAAAAATCACCCAAGTTACTTTTATTTGTGAAGTTTTCTACGTACCAACACAGCTACTAATCCTCAAAAACACAAAGCAGAAGCTCTTGTTGCAGGACAGTTAGGGTGGGTTTTTTTATGTTCAGGAAGATCAAACACAAATTAAGCTGATAAAGCCAGCAGTTCTTTTGAGACAGCAGGACCTTTGTTACGCAGTGGCTGGTCTGTGCTGTACAAGAGTGTGAATATACTGTTTGCTGTCTCATTGTATCAGTCACTGCTGTTAAATACAGCATGTAGAGCAAGGAAGACAGAAAAAAAAATCTTACCTGATCAGATCACACTCATGCAGGAACATTGTTGTCTCTACCAAGTACCATCACTGGTGCAAAATATGGCTAGAGAATTAGGTTGCAGGCGGCTTTTTCATTCATCTGTATTTGGCCTCCAAAAGGAAGCTTAGTTCTGCTTTGTCCCCAGGTTCCTTTAGGGGGAATGAGTACTTTAATTGCAGATCTGTATACTTGGTTGTTTGCCTACAAATATTGGGGCCCCAGCTTATGGTCTCTTAAGGCTCACCAAAGTCCATTATTCTTCAGGGCACAAAGTTTCTCAGCTTCACTGGTTAAGGCACATGTGCAACTCTGTGTAGTTATGTTTAAAGTTATAACTGCAGCTTTTTCTGAAACCAACGTGGTGCTGCTATTAAACACATCTTGCTGTAAAACATTTAATATATTTAACTCAAAGGAATTCTCTGTTAAGATTTTTGGCTTGCTTGAAGGAGATCTCTGTTTCTAATCACTACCCTGCCTGATAATTTTCCCATGCCAGAGATGCACAGGATATATATTGCACATGTCCAAGTTCTAATTAGGATTAATAGTCCAAATCATGTTATCCAGTATCAGAGGAATGAATCTAATTTTAAATAAAACACTATTATTATTGCAAAAATAGTAACAATTTTTCAGCAATTAAATTTGTGGAGCATTTGCCAGTAGCAAACCACACTGTAGGCATGGTCCACATCATGAGCTTGAGGCTTACACCTAGGAAGTAACTCTTTGCTCTGCTGGGAGGAAAGTTAAAGATGACTTGAACAAATCTGAACATGTTGCAAAACGATGAGGTTTGTATTGGCATCTGATGACAGAAGTTGCTGGCAATTATCTATGTAATAGAAACTGGTTCTTCAGGATGTCTGCAAAATGAGTTTTCCTCCTTGAGTACATATGGTGATGCCACTTTGTGTGCAGAGTAGGATGCCAGTTTGTGGTACCTTCCCGCTGCAGCCCCTTCCACCTTATAGTTGTAAATCTGCCTTGGAGCAGGATGGTATTTAGCAGGATATTGTATCTCCAAGCTTCTTGTGGCAATAGGTATCAGACATAAAGGCAGTTTCACCATTTTGTTGTCATTTAACGCCAGGCTTGCCCAGATTTTGTGAACTTTGTTCAGCATTAATTTCGAAGTCAGTTTGTGCCGTTGTCCATGGGACAGCATGGGCCTGGGGAGTCTGGTAGTGTGCTTAGAAAGATTCTGGAAGATTTTCTCTTGACGCGTTTATTACTAGTTATTACTGGTATTACTGGTCTTTCATTCACAGAATCATTTAGGATGGAAGGGGTCTCTTGAGACTATCTAGTCCAACCCCTCTGCTTAAGGAGGGTCCGCTGGAGCAGGTTTCTCTGGGCTGTGTCCAGTTGTGTGTTGAATATCTCCGCAGGTGGAGACTTCACAACTTCTCTGGGCAACCTGTTCCAATGTTTGACCACCCTGACAGTAAAAAAGTGCTCAGATGGAATTTCAGATGGGAAAGTGTTTCAGTTTGTGCTCATTGCCCCTTGTCCTGTCAGGGGGCACTACTGAAAGGAGCCTGGCTCCATCTTCTGCTCCCTCCCGTCAGGTATTTACACCCATTGATAAGATCCACCTCCTGCCCCTGAGCCTTGTCCTCTCCAGGCTGAATGCTCTCTGCTCTCTCGTATGACAGATGCTCTACTCCCTTAATTTTCATGGCCCTGCGCTGGACTGGGTCCAGTAAATCCATACATCTCTTGTACTGGGGAGCCCAGAACTGACCCCACGACTCCAGGTGTGACCTCACCAGTGCTGAGTAGAGGGGAAGGATCATCTCCCTCAACCTGCTGGCGATACTTTTCTTAGTGCACTCCAGGATGCCTATGGGACTGGTTATTCCTCAGGTGCAGGATTTCCATTTTGCTTTAAACTGCATGAGGTTATTGTCAGCCCATTTCTCCAACCTGTCAGGATTCCTCTGGATGGCAGCATGACCCTCTGGTGTATCAGCCATCCCTTTTGAGTTTTGTATCATCTGTAAAACTGCTAATGGCGCACTCTGTCCCACCCAGCAGAAACAAAAATCCCAACAACCCAGCGTGTGTGGAAAATGCCAAGTCACCTCTAGTCATGAAGCTGTTTGTTACGGCCTGATATTTACTGTGCCTCACTGGCTGCTTAGGTTTATAGGGGTAAAAAATGAATGTTCTTCTATTTATGACTAGATGAGCATATCCCATGTTAGGCACTGGTGTTTCAGATTTTCTACAGATGTTTCTATGTACCCTTTTTTAATGACAGAGAGGTGATGCCTCATGGACTTGCTGTATCTGGAACAAAATTTAACATTTCACATGTGAAAGTAAAGGATTATGCTCATAAATTTTTCTGTCACTTCATATATGGGTCTCAGGAATTTACAGCCTACATCAAATTGGAACGCCCAGGTAAGAGGTCTCCTCTTGATAAAATGGTGATCAACGATGCTCGCTTCTCAGTTAGTTTGACAACACACTACTTAGAGCTGAAACTGAGTGACGGACCGTTGTGCAAAGTGGGCAATGCAGTTCAATGCCTTTCTTTGTCGTTTTTTCTGTGGTATTCTTAGCCAAATTAAAGAAGATAGCACTTTTAATTTGCTTTGTTTTTTCTCATTCAGTGTTTTAGGAAATACTAAATTTTCTTTTTAGTAGATGAACTTAAAGGCAAAGTGAGCTTTAAAAACTCAAATGCAAGGCTGAAGAAATTAATTTTTTTTACTCAAAAACAGACACACAGGAAAGTAAATCCCCCAGATATTACAATATTACAGATATTTTTTTTTAATTTTTTAATTTAGCTGCGGAAGTGCCTCTGGTCTCTTGAACTTGTATTGAGCTGGCTTTGTCAACTGTCAGCCAATCCTTTGACAAATGTTATTCTCACACTTCCCTTTAACTGGCCACATTGTAAACAAATAATTGACTGAAAGTGGATCTGAGCTCTAGTTTGTTACTTAACTGTAAGTTCTTTGTAAAGGGTAGGATTTGACCTCAGAAATTCTGTAATATGCATGAATTTAAGGACAGCAAATTAGTAGGTTCAAAGACAGGTCTTCGAAGAGGCTAGAGAATGGAAAGCTGATTGATCTGGGGACAATAGCATGTTCAGGAAATCATCTCCCCACCTCTGACTTTCTTGCTTTCTGACTGACAAAATTTTATACAAGAATTCTCACTCTACTGCTGCACTGGGATATACGTCAGTATTTTGGTGTTTCAGCTGAAGAATAACCTGATTTGTCACATTGCTTAGGTATCCTTTCTCTGAAAGATCAAAGTGGGCTTGTCAAATAACAGAAAGCATCCATGAAAACTTTCAGTCCTATTCTTGCATTCATTTTTTTTTATATAAATATTTTAGTGATTAAACAATTTTGAACATCTCTTGTCTTTCTCTGGTTCTGGTGTATAACTGTTTTGTTTGTTTCTCTTACTCTGCTCTCCTGCAGCTCAGAACATTCAGGGTTACTTAATTGGAGGAGGAGTTTCTTTGGTATTTTTAGTATTTTTTGCTCTTTTTATCTACAAGATCTTCAAAGTTGATATTGTGCTTTGGTATCGGGACTCCTGCCATCCTGTCCTGGATAAAAAAGGTACGTTTGTGTAACAGTGGTGTGTGGCGCAATGAGTCTCCACCTTCCCTTGCAGAGCAATGAGTTAACCTCATGGAGTGCAATTGATCTTCCTTGGAATTTTTGAAAGGATAACATGTTTTTAGGATGTTTAGAATTAGTTCAGATAGCAAAAGCAGCTGCAGGGGGAAAATCAGCAACTTTCCAGGAATCCAGTGCTGTCATTGCTTTCCTTGAAGACCCACTTCAGTGGTTTGAACGCTGTCCTGACAGCAGTCGTTCAGATTTCTTTTCATGACTGTTGTTACAGAAAGCAGTAATACACTGGAATTGTTGGGTGTTTTTCATTTTCAAGAGATGAACCAGGACAAATTTCAGTTTCTTTGGTTTTCTGTTTGAGGGCATATCTGATTACTTTACTTTCTGTAAATTCCTGGCATTCAGAAGAATGTTGATAGAAGCAGTGTCTATGAGAGTATGCTGAAGCACACGTCAATTCCAAACATCTGAGAGGAGATATGTGCTAGAGAAAGAGAAGATACCTTCTAGAGGTATTGAGGTTCTGTTAGATTTCTTGGAAGTCTTTTAAATCTGGTCTTTCTGGAAAGTTTGTTCCAAAATATCTAATACAATTCAGACCTTGAAACTTGTCAAATACTTAAGGGTTTGTTTTCATGGCTAAGTGGTTGCTGTGTTTTGAAGGTCCAGGTTACAAAAATGACCTATGAGTTCTCTGGCAGCTGGAATTTTGAGTATTCAGTTGTACTACTGGAACCACTATTCCCAGATAATTCAGTAATAACATTTTTTGTTTAGAGTTCAAAAAAGAATATTCAAATCTACTTAATTTTGCAGGTCTGTTTTGCCTATTCAGATCCAGCATATTGAATTCTAGCAGGCCTACAAATAATCCAGGCTTAGTATAGTTATACATGCTTAGATAATAGCAGGATTAGGACCTAAAACAATAATTCAACTGGGGAAAAAACAAGAGTTTGGAGATTTTTTTTGTTCTTTGCTTGCTTTTTTGTCTTTAGAATCCATTTTTATATTAGTCGTATCGCTCACTCTTTAGTTTCAGATGAGAAGATCTATGATGCTTACGTTCTGTATCCAAAGAACAGAGAGAGCTGCTTGTATTCCTCAGATATTTTTGCTCTGAAGATACTGCCAGAGGTCTTAGAAAGACAGTGTGGATATAACCTCTTCATATTTGGGAGGGATGATTTACCAGGTGAAGGTAAGCTATCTGAGGACAAATTACACTCGAGTTTTCTCATTGCCAGCTGCAAATACAGCTCGGAAGCAGATGTGAAGCTAAATACAAAGCAACACTGCATTATCAGGGATGATCAGCTGTATCAAAGACTACTTACCCCTAGAGAAAGTTCTTACTAAGCATTGCCTTCCTTGCAAGACTTCAGAATCCTTGTAGAGGTTTGCTCTGAGTGTATATGCGCATCAAATTTAAATTTCTAGCTTCTGTCACTGAAAATTGCAAAGGCTGTCCCACCGACTGTTTACGTGAGGTGAAATGATGAAAGTCTTCTGAATCCTTCCTGGCCTTATGACATTAAAAAGATAATACTGAGACTGAAAAAACTTGCAGAGTAAGCCTGAAATAGAAGGTTTTGTTTAAAAAAATAAATAAATAATTGGGTGTGAACAAACTACATGGGGTGGTTTGTCGATCACTTTTTTTACATCTGAAGGCTTTTGGTAGTGGTTTGAGAAGGAAGAGTTCCCTGAGAAATAGAATCTGAAGTGCTGCTTTATTTTTCCGGACTGAAAAAATGCAACAGTCTGTTCTCAGGGTTAACCTGTATGGGTTTTGTGTGGTATTTACCATATTTTGCTGTTTTAGAATTAATTGTTTGGAATGCCATTGAGGGTAGGTTTCTTTGCTTTCTCTTCCACTTACATACAAGAAAAACCAGTTAGGCATATCAGAGCAAACCATTGCACAAGCTCATGGGACCTCATGAGGTGCATCCACGGGTCCTGAGGGAACTGGCGGGTGAAGTGGCTGAACCATTGTCCACTGTATTTGAGAAGTCATGGCAGTCCG
>VWZZ01000851.1:128876-148024 GCA_013399095.1 Psophia crepitans | reverse complement strand
TCCAGCTCTGGGGTCCCCAGTACAGGAAAGACATGGAGCTGCTGGAGCAAGTCCAGAGGAGGACCACAAAGGTGATCAGAGGGCTGGAGCACCTTTCCTACGAGGACGGGCTGAGAGAGTTGGGGTTGTTCAGCCTGGAGAAGAGAAGGCTCCAGGGAGACCTAATCGCGGCCTTCCAATACCTAAAGGGGGCCTACAGGAAAACTGGAGAGGGGCTGTTTCTTATGGGTGCAGTGACAGGACAAGGGTAATAGGTATAAACTAAAATAGGGGGGATTTAGATTGGACATTAGAAAGAAATTCTTCCCTGTGAAGGTGGTGAGGCACTGGAACAGGTTGCCCAGAGAAGCTGTGGCTGCCCCCTCCCTGGCAGTGTTCAAGGCCAGGTTGGATGGGGCTCTGGGCAGCCTGGTCTAGTGGAGGGTGTCCCTGCCCATGGCAGGGGGGGTGGAAATGGATGGGCTTTGAGGTCCCTTCCAACCCAAACCATTCTGTGATTCTGTGATTTAAGGAAAAAGGTCACAGTTTTATCAAGGCCTGTGGTTTTGGACCTTGGTTGGGTTTTTTTTGCAATTGCACCTATAATTGTAATAAAGTGGCATTAGCGAGGTAAGTAGTAGATAGCTGGTTGCTCTTATCTGTTTATACAAAAGAAAAATACAGACGTGCAGTCTGGTGGGGTCAGATTGTGTTGCGTTGGCCAAATCTCTGCTTGTTGGCTAACCTGATGCAACTGCTTACATGCTCTTATCCTGTCCCTGTTGGGAGGTAAAGTGTGTTGTCTCAAAAATCGTGAATGAAGCAGCAACATGCTGGTAGCAAAAAATAGAAACGTAGAGCCTTAACTTTGCACAAACTTTTTCTCTACAGCTGTGATCAGCATTGCTGATGAAAAAATACGTCAAAGTAGAAGAGTGATAATTGTTTTAGTACCAGAACCCTCCTGTCACAGTGTTACAGAAGATGTGTATGAAAAGCAGCTAGCCATGTATAATGCTCTTATCCAAGGTGGCATTAAAGTAATCCTCATTGAACTTGAAAAAATACAAGATTACACAAACATGCCAGAAGCCATCAAATATGTTAAGCAGAAGCACGGGGCTATCCGATGGAAAGGGGACTTCTCGGAAAGGTCTCACTCAGCAAGTACCAGATTCTGGAAGAGAGTGCGCTACCACATGCCATCCAGAAAAACTGCATCTTCGTCAGGATTGCATTTGTTACCGAGAAACTTTAATTCTCCCTAAAGAACAAACAGAAAAATGACTCTTACTGGCCAACTCAGTTCACATAGTTGGTGATGGATTGATTGAAGGTCACATGCATCTGTTTTGTGCAGATGATCTCATCCACGTTTTCTGGACTGAAGGTACTACAACTTCTTCTACAGGTGTGAATCATCCTTTCTTCTGGCCAGACCAACGCGACACATTGTAATGTCCTCAGCAGCACAGTGATGACATGAAAACCATGTAGGAAGTACCTGAGGCCTTTTTCCAAAAATTGCACTGTGATTTGGTGGAATTCTCTTGGAATTAAAAATGGAAGGGAAAAAACCCAACCTATCAAAGAACCAGAAAACTTGGTTTTTGCAATTAAAGGTTGAATGTGAAGGGAACTATAATAATTATAATTGTGATATTATGTAATGGGCATGGCTGATGCCAGTACATGTTCTTGTTTCTTTTTTTTTCTAATGAAATGGCACAAAACTTCTCTTTGTTACAAATTTGTTATTTGCTGCCTCGTTAAGTTTGCTGAAAGAGAAATCCCTCTGTGTTACTGCATCAGTGTGCTGTTGTCCAAGAGAAAAGGTAAGAGACAATCCCAGCCCCCCAGAAGTGTTATTGAACCTGACAAAGCATAAATGCTCTTCCTTCATCTTTTTATATTTTAAAGTACTACACCATTTTTAGTCAACTGTCCCACACAGACATCGTAAATATACCATTGCAATGCTGCACCAAGTCAAAAAAATTAATCTCCAGAGGTTTATTTTTTTTCCCAGTTAAGTGGCTTAATATATTTGTCCTTATTACTGAAGTGGAGCAATATAGCTAATGACATAGGCTCTCACGGGGGCTACAGGATGGTTGGCTTCATCCCCATCAACCTTGAGGACCAGATCAAGGAGCTTTAGGACACCCGCTTCTCATGGGTCACTGTTGTTGAAGGAGAGCAGGTCTCAACCAGGGTGCAGGCTCTAGAATTAGTCGGCTCTGAGAGTTGAACCTGACCAAACAGACTGACGTGGCAGAAATTGTTCTTTTCCCTTGGATAGTTTTCTCCCAGATTAGTGAGTTTTTCTGCTTCCCAGAGGGTTCAGAGTGCAATGGGAGAAGTAGAGCAGTAGTGAGGCCATGCTTTTTGGCTCTGGATGTGTTTAGAAAATAGAGCTAAAACAGCACTGGTGCCCAGTACTCCTTAAGGTGACAGAGAGATGCTCTGCACTAGCCTCTGCAGCTGCTTGCTTTTCTCCTTTCCCTCTCCCCTGATGATGTAAGGAATCTGAAGTGACTGTGTACCTGCTATGGCTGCGGCTGGATGGGACTGGAGTCACAGCTTCCATACAGCTCTTTGGGAAAGGGAGGTGTGGAAAGTCACTGTTCATGTTGTTGCTTTCCTTTTTTTCTGTAACAATATTATGTATGATGCAAGTTTGTGAACTTTGAAGTTACGTTTGACTTGTGTGTAGGCAGTGATGTAGTTTGTAATGATCAATTCTTTTTTTTCAGGGAAGGAAACTGATTTGATTGCTTTTAAGAAATGATAAAGCTCTTCAATGCCATGCTTATAGCTATAAGTTTTATAGGAGCAGGAGATGTGAGAGCCAAATTGTCTGTGCTTTTCAGTCTGTGCTTGAGAGTTACAACTAGATCTCCTAACTTAAAAATGTATGTGGAAGCTTCAGGATTTGACTGTTGCTGCCTTTAACTTCTGCTTGCAACTCTGAATTTCTGTTTGCATCCTATCACCCTCTCTCTTGCAGCACCTTTTGCTCTCTCCCATTCAAACTCCAGCCTGTCTTTTCCCATGCAGCTCCCTTATCTTGGGACAAGCAACTTACTATTGCGTCAAACTCCATCACTTTCCAAGCTGTCCTTGCAGGCTGTTGCTAATACAGTATTAGGTAGAAAATTTCCCTTTGAGTTGGTCCTTTAATATCTCCACTTTTTCGTCTGAAAAAACATCATGTTCTGCATTGTTCGAAATTAACGTACTCATTTTGACACTGCCGTGTGGGTCCTTTCATGGCTCAGGCATTTGTCATCTTAGGCCTCCATCCTCAACCAAACAAAAGTGATGGCGTGAGGTGCCATCCCAGAACTGCCCAGTGAATGTGGGGAGGTATGACCCTTGTATTCTGCCTAAAAAGTGACAAAGCTGGTGGAAATCGGTTCCTCTCCCACCTAAAGTGCCTTGCTTACCTCAGTGTGTGCTGGAGATTTGAAACTGCTTTTTGGAGATGGTGCCTTCTGAGCTTTGAGAGCTGAGTGTGTTTTTGGCCAGAATGGAGTAGGAATCCCTTCAGGTTAGGAGGCAGGGGAGAAAGGTGCGTTTGAAACATCAGACTATTTCAAACTGTCATGGTACCGGGATGTTTCACTGATGAATGTTGTGTACGTATAGACCAATGCGCACACTTATATTCTGCTCTCATTCTGTGTTTTAGTCAAGAACTGAAGTGTCAAGGGAGGGATGGTTTGGGTCGTGAAGTGCCACATTCACTTAGCTGTGGCACACAGTCAGCTTTTAAATACCATGTGTGTTTGGTGGCAGCTTTTTGCAGGGTAAGAGAGCCATGAGATTCACCTGAAGATACTGACGTCCACCTGAGCACGGCAAACTGTTACGGTTCACACCAGTAGAAGAATTTAGTGGGACGGAAGCTGTACAGTTCGGTCACAGAACTCTTCTGCAAGAAGATCCCTGTATCAAATGTGAAGACTTGACACTGGAAGTATGGTATTTGTACTCTGAGGACTAGGGTGCGATACGGACTTTGCGCTTCCACCTTGATAGCTCGCAGTATGCAAGCCAGCCAACAGACTTCCGTCAGCCTCGGGCCTCCTGAATTGTTTTTTTTTGCTGACTGGAACAGTTTGTGTGAAAAACTGCTACTTGTTATCCCTACTTTTCGTGGAAAGTTATTTTACTGAGCCAAAATACTGTTTTTTAAAAAATATTTGTTCCTTTTGATGTATTTATACAACTGATGCCAAAGTTTTCATGTGTGTTACTTAAAAACGGTTTGAAGAAAGGCCCATTTTTTAATTGAATAAAGCACTACATACTTTTTTCTTAAAGCACTGTTATTTTTTTTTCCTCCCCTCATTCCTCCGTTACAGTGTGCCGAGAATGAACAACCGCAGGCAGCGGTCTTGAAGTGTCTTGAACAAGACTGCTCTGCCTGTTCTTCGTTCTGGTTACTGAACGTGTGTGTGGGAAAGGGTCCCATGAACCACTGTGTTAATCTTGTCTTGGCACAGCGTCAGCACTAACCGCCTCCCCCTGCCTGGGCACATGGGAGCTCTGAGCTTGGCTCCGTTCTGTCCTGTACTCTTCTTGCAGCGAGGTGAAGCTAGAGCAGCCCCAAGGCGACTGCCTTGCTCTCTGGGACCAGCACAGTCCCCAGCAGTGCCCCACTGAGCAACTGTCTGCTGCAGCTTCTCCAGAGCTGGGGGAAATGCAGGAGACATCAGACAGAGGAGATGTGAAGGGCTTCTCAGCAGGAGTGGAGAGGCAGCCTGCTCTGCTTAGCTCCTTGGGCAAGCCCTGACTTTCTAATCTGTTCCAATAAAGCTGTAGGGGCTGGTCTCACACCATTAGAGGAATAGTTCTGAAATGATGTTTTATATAAAATCACAGGCTGGTTTGGGTTGGAAGGGACCACAAGGATCATGTAGTTTCAACTCCTCCTGCCATGGGCAGGGACACCCTTCACTAGACCAGGTTGCCCAAAGCCCCGTCCAACCTGGCCTTGAACACTGCCAGGGATGGGACATCCACAGCTTCTCTGGGCAACCTGTTCCAGTGTCTCACCACCCTCACAGGAAAGAATTTCTTCCTAATATCTAGTTTAAATCTCCTCTCTTTTAGTTTAAACCCATTCCCCCTTGTCCTGTCACTCCCTGCCCTTATAAACAACCCCTCACCAACTTTCCTGTAGACCCCTTTAGGTACTGATGCAACTCTCAACAGTAGTTATTTTTCAGACTCTGAGAACTTTAGATAACTTCTGTACAATCAGCAGCAATATGTCTAATTCTAATATTTAGGCTATATCAGCATTTTCATGTGAAATTTCCCAAATGAAGTATTTTCAAGACCTGTATTGATAATGCTTTTGCTTTTTTTTAAGGCCTAATCTGTTCTATACACCTTTCTAAAACCCAGGCAAGGGTTCAGGCTGTAAATTAATGTGTGTTTGAAGGTCCTATGAAGGTTGCATCCCCTTAGGAAAGCGATCAATGTAAGCACCACTTCAATGCTGACAGCAACACAGGGAAAATTCTGCGTAAACGGGAGGTGGTGAACGATTTCCTTCTGCTAAGGTGCTTTGTTCCTCACCTCTTCCAAGATATAGCACCTTTGCACTATGTCTGTGTACTCAGTGACTGAAAGATAGCATTGGAAAGAGTCAAGTCAGAGAAAAATCACTGTTCCCTGGTAACTGGATTCAGTGTGGCTCACTGTGAGAGCTGAAGCCAGCCTGAGCACCAGGTTTCCTGCCTGGACCAGAGGAATGGCAGCAATGGGGCCAGTATTGCGGCAAAGCCCTCCCATATGAGTTTTTCAAGTCTTCTACATTACTTTAGTCCCATCCTCCTCAAAGCTGCGACAAGCAAAGCTTGCCATTCAGTCAGGAGAATAAAGACGATCTGCATGTGAGGTCAGTAAAGCTAATGTACTTCTTTGATGCCTTCACAGGTAATGGACTTAGAGGGAAGCAAGTTAACCAAACCCTAAGCCCCTGGATGAAGCAAGAGGAAGAAAGAGGAGTGGAAATAAACCAGCCATTGACTTCAGGACACTAAAGCAGACATCCAGAGAATCAGTTTAATTTCTGCATGTAAAATGAACTCAGGGAAAGGATTTTAGAGAGAGGTTATGATGCTTGTGATGCAAAATTTACAGCTTTTGTTTATTATATTTTGGGTTGTGCACCTTCATTGTTTGATTGTTTGTCTTGCGAAAGTCTTAAAGATATTCTTCAGCACTTACATAACGTTTTTTCCTCTAGTTTTCTGCTTGTGCTTTTTAAAATTCTCGTTTGGTTTTGTTCCCATGAAATGGATAATTGCACGCTCTAAAAATATATGGAGAGATGCTTTCAACAAGGCATTGCATTATCCATCCCTAGTGTTTGTACGGGACGGGCAGTCTCTTCTAGTTGTCTATTAACATCAGGGCCCTGCGGGTGCTAATAAGCCTTGCTGGCCCTGACCAACCACACCGTGGGCCCAGGAGGCCCATTTTAGCCCAGCCCTGCTGGGACGGCCTCTGGCTGGGAGGGAGCTGCCAGCCCACGGGGCATCCTGACAGGTAGTGAAGTGTCTCATTATCGAATGAACGTAGCTTGATTTGGTACAGAAGCAGAGGCCAAATGCCTGTGATGAGAGGGAGCCAGGCTGGGGCACATCCCTGTAAGAAGCTGCTTTGGGTTGTTCTTGCAGGTGCAGATTTTGTTCCTGAATGCAAGAAATCAAAACACACACACACAAAACTAAAACAAAACCGAAAATACGCAAACTAAACACAACACAAAAAACCCACAACAAAAGGAATTCTGTGCAAACCCCAAATGGCTTTTGTGGATGTAACTCAGGGACTTATCTGAATAGCTTGAATGTTTGTCTGGTAGACATGATAGGTATCTCACGAGAAAGTTTTATTTTTATCTAAAATAATATTATTCAGGTATTTCTAGTAATGTAATAATATTTTCTCCTCTTCTTCCCTAGTCCGTAATACTTTTGTTAGATCTCTTGGGGATTTTTTTGGTCAATGCTACATTCAAACACAGCAGCCCAAACCACTAGGAAAAAACCTTTGAAGAATGGTTATACCAGGTGCAATGAACAAGAATTCAGGTGCAGACCTGCTTCTTTGCAGTTCATCAGTGAAACAGAATGTCAGTATCAGCTGCTACTTACATTTCTAGGCTACTGCTATCCCACTTGATTTATAGATATGTTTAGGCTAGTGCTTTTTTCAGGTAACATTTGGTATTTGCAGCTTGTTCTTTCGGTGTATTTTTAGAAACGCTCCCCTCACACCTTTGGGGGGAGAATGAACTTTTTAAAAAAAAATAAACCAACCCATTTGATTGAAATTAAACTTAGTAACTAATTAACTTTCTCTTCCATCAGTAGGTTAAGTTAAATTTATCTATTTCAGTGATGCAGTTGATGCACTTACTGTGATTGTTCAGAGTTGTTAATATTAGAAAACCTTTTCCATACTCTCCCCAAATTCTTGGATTTCCCTTTGTGCTCAAGGATATAAAAAAAAAAGTGATATATATGCAGTGATGGGGGGGGGAGCGGGGGGTGTAGGCCTCTTGCACAACAAAAGTAATTTGGAAGTTTTGCCTCTGTGAAATATTGGGAAACTCAGAGTGAGGAGCATAAGGGGGAAATGTCAGAGAAGAGAGACGTCTGATAGGGAACACACAAAAAGATTTCTGTAGAGTAAAATCAGTACAGACTGGCATCCTGTACAAAAGAAATTAACAGAAGATGTTCTGAAACGCCTTACCTTTTAATTTCCCTCTACTCATTCTTCTTTAAACGGAGTTTTGCCTTCAGAAGTAGAGATATGCCAACCAATGCATGAAATCTGCTGGATAATTTGCTACACCTCCTGTGGAATGCACTGGGAGGCTACAGTGATGAGTAAGAAACTGTGGTGCTAGAATGATAAAAATAACAGCAGCAGTAAATGGTACAGAAGTCATGAACTGAGTTTGTTTGAGTACTAATATTCATAGTGATCGTGAGTGATGACATAGAATCACAGAATGGTTTGGGTTGGAAGGGACCTCAAAGATCATCTAGCTCCAACCCCCCTGCCACAGGCAGGGACACCCTACACTTGACCAGGTTGCCCAAAGCCCCATCCAACCTAGCCTTGAACTCTTGGATCCACTCTGTGGATGTGACCTCCACAGCTTCTCTGGGCAACCAGTTCCAGTGTTTCATCACCTTCACAGGGAAGAATTTTTTCATAATACCTAACCTAAATCCAGTCAATTCCTTATCTGCCAAGTGCATCGATCAAATCCACATCTCTCCAATTTAGAGACAAGGATAATGTGGGGGACAGTGTCAAATGCTTTGCAGATGTCATTTGCTCTTCCCTTATCCACCAACGTTGTAACTCTGTAGAAGGTCACCACATTTGTTAGGCACGATTTGCCCTTAGTGAAGACATGTTGGCTGTCACCAATCACCTCCTTATTTTCCATGTGCCTGAGCAGAGTTTCCAGGAGGATCTGCTCCATGATCTTGCCTGGCACAGAGGTGAGACTGACCAGCCTGTAGTTCCCTGGGTCTTCCTTTTTTTCCCTTTTAAAAATGGGGGCTATGTTTCCCCTTTTCCAGTCAGTGGAAACTTTGCCGTATTTCTAGAAGACAAAATTTCTGTATTTAAGAGTTTGCCTGTCCCCAGTCATGAAAACAGAGAGTGAGGTCTCAATTGAGCAAGTGGTCAATTATCCTAAATCTGCATCTTCCAATTAGTAAAATTCTCTCACAGTCTGTCTTCCATAAATGTACTTTTTTTCTTTGCTATATAGTGTTTGCTTAAAACCATCAAGGGCAATTTGGGGACAAATCCAAATGACTTTGTTGTGTTGCGCAGTCTGCTGGTTAGGGCACTCCTCTAAGACATGGGAGTTGCAGTTTCATTCATCCCCTCACTACACTCAGAAAAGGAACGCCTATGATTTTTTTTTTTTTCGCTTTTAAAAACTTAATGAAAAAATATGAAAAATGCAAACACACGTTGTAGCTGTCTTCAGGATATCTTTCCCTTAAATTCCTTAAAATCCCCCTTAAAGGCCAGATTTAATACTCAGATAGGTTAAATGGGCTTATTTCTGCATTAACTTCAAGAACTGGAGAATGTTTACCTGATGGGTACTAAACAGAAGCCAAGCTAGTGATTTTAAAACAGCCCAAACGTGAGTAACGCAGGTTGTGTGTTAAATATTATTGTGGCCAAGCTTCAACAGGAGCTACTTGTACTAGGATGCTCCTGTTCGTGCACAGACACCCTGGGCTAGTCATGCAGGATTGAAGGATTGCAGAAGTTCACATTAGAGAGCGTTGGGCTTTCTCAGTCTCCCTTTAACCCTTAACTACGTAAATGCCATTGGTTCTGGTTTAGGTGCCAGAAGAGGCTTTCTGACTCTTATGTTAATCATAGAATCATAGAATATACCGAGTTGGAAGGGACCCATAAGGATCATCAAGTCCAACTCCTGGCTCCACACAGGACCAGCCCAACCACAGAAGATGACTGAGAGCATTGTCCAGATGCTTCTTGAACTCAGCCAAGCTCAGGGGTGTGACCACCTACCTGGGGAGCCTGTTTCAGTGCCCCACCACTCTCCTGATGAAGAACCTTTTCCTGATATCTAACCTAAACTGCCCCTGATGCAGCTTGATGCCATTCCCTTGGGTTCTGTTGCTGGTCATCAGAGGGAGGAGATCAGTCCCTGCCCCCTCGCTCCGCCTCGTGAGGATGCCGTAAGCTGCAATAAGGTCTCCCCTCAGCCTTCTCTTCTCCAGGCTGAACAAACCAAGAGACTTCAGCCTCTCTTCACATGTCTTCCCCTCTAGACCCTTCACCATCTTAGTTGCCCTCCTTTGGACACTCTCCAATAGCTTTATGTCTTTCTTGTACTGTGGCGCACAAAACTGCACACAGTACTTGAGGTGAGGCCGCACCGGTGCAGTGTAGAGTGGGACAATCACCTCCCTAGACCTGCTGGCAATGCCGTGCTTGATGGAGCCCAGAACACAGTTGGCCTTCCTGGCAGCCTGGACACACTGGTGGCTCATGTTTATCTTGGGGTCAACCAAGACCCCCAGATCCGTTTCAGCGTAGCTGCTCTCCAGCACCCCATCCCCCAGCCTGTATGTACAGCCCGGGTTGCCCCTACCCAGATCACAGAATCATAAAATCATATGCAAAATCTGGCACTTGGTCTTGTTAAACTTCATGCAGTTGGTGATTGCCCAGTTTTCCAATTTGTCCAGGTCTCTCTGCAAGGCCTAACAACACTCAACAGAGTCCACAGCTCCTCCCAATTTAGTATCATCCGCAAACTTGCTCACGATTCCTTCCAGTCCAACATCCAAGTTGTTTATGAAAATGTTAAAAAGAACTGGCCTCAAAATGGAGCCCTGGGGCACCCCACTAGTGACTGGCCACCAGCCTGATGTAACTCCATTAACTATAACCTTTTGGGCATGACCCACCAGCCAATTACTCACCCATCGCATTATGTTTTTGCCTAGCTGTATGCTGGCCGTTTTGTGCAGGAGGATACTGTGAGAAACACTATCGAAAGCTTTACTGAAATCCAAAAAGACAATATCGACTGACTTCCCTTGGTCAACTAGATGGGTGACCTTGACCTTTTTATGAAAAGAAATTAAGTTTGTCAAGCAGGACCTTCCCCTCATGAACCAGTGCTGGCTGTGACCAATGACTGTGCTGTCCTTCAGGTGTTTTTCAATAACTCCCAGCATAATTTTCTCCATAATTTTACCAAGCATTGAAGTGAGACTGACAAGCCTGTAATTACCAGGGTCTTCTTTCTTGTCTTTCTTGAAAATTGGAACAACCTTTGCCAGCTTCCAGTCAACTGGGACCTCTCCAGACTCCCAAGACCACTGAAAAATAATTGAGAGAGGTCTTGCAATAACAGCCAGCTCTCCAAGTACGCTGGGATGAATCTCATTGGGCCCCATGGACTTGTATGGATTCAGATGGAGCAGCAAATCCCAGACAAGCTCGGGGTCGGCTGGGAGCTTATCGTTACTGAAGTTAAACAGGAGAACAGTTTGCAGGACTGGGGTCCAAAAAGTGAATATAGCCTGACAAGGGAGCTAGAAAAGCTTCATCTTTCTAAAAAAATGGTTTATTTGTTCTGTCAAATTCTTCTTCAGCTCCTTGCTGTTTCCTATCACTTGAATGGCTCAGACTATGTAAAATTAAATCATTTGAAGACCACACTCTGATGGTGCTTTTTAGAGTGTAGTATCATCATAGACATTCAGAGATTATTTACTTGCTGTACCCTGGAAAGTCAATAACACACTAGTCATTTTTTTTGTAGAAAGGAAAGTCAGAGAGGAAGATTTGTAACTTTATTTGTATGTGGTTATCAGCTGTTTCTTAATAAAAATATTTTTCTTTTACTTTTCTCTTTGTTTCACGGTGTTTGAACTGGAGAAACACCATCTCACTGATTTATAACACATTCCAGCAGAAAACTAACATGACACTTCAGAAGGTATGGCTTTATAAGAGGGCATTTCATCAAAAAAGAGGATGTGACCTCTTTCTGCTTTGCATTTACTCTTCTCACTCCACTTCCCCTACACACTCTGTTAGACTTTATCCTCTTCATATAAGGATTTGGTCTGACATCTGCAGGCACGACTCCTGTGTGCCACGAGGCAGGCAGAACTACATTGGTATCACCAGTTCTGATGGTATTATTTATCTGAATGCTGGTAGCACCAGGACGCAAATTAATTCTAATCTGATTTACTAAAAAAAAAAAGGGTCTTGTAGACTTGGATTATTTTCTTTGTCTTCAGGTTAGTGAGCACCAGTTGTGCACTCAGCTTATCTTTTAATTTATTCTTTTAAAAAGGAAAATCTAGGCACATTTGGTTGTCTTTGAGAAAGAGATGAAATTTCTAAGAGCCAGACATGTGGTGAAATCCCCAGAGCTGTCAGTGTTGTACGAATTAGTTTCTCAGTCTCTTTTATCACTGGAGTGTGATAACATAAGCCTTTTATCTATTTTGAATGCAGTCTGTTTGAGACAGTGGCTGTGTGCAGCTATGAAGTACCTAGCCACAAGTAGCTCTGTTTATGGTTAATTACTTATGGGTATACTACTGTGATAGAAATATTTAATATTTGTAATCTTCATTCTCTGTTCTTGGTATCTTTTGAAGAAATTTGAGTGATTTTTCAAGTACTTAAGATGATAAAACATGTCTTCCCCACTGTGCTCACAAAACAGAGCCATTTTCTTAGCATCAACTTCACTGCTTTCCTTTATATATACAAGATTCTTTTCTTTATGGATGTTTCTTGTCTGCAGTGAAGCTCAGTATCACAGCAATGTGGATAGAAGGCCACAACCTTGCTTAGTGTGCCATCCTGGCCATGTTGCAGTACACATTGCTTTAAAATGACCAAGTTATTGAAATAGTGAACACTTCCCTCATTAGGAACAATAAAATTATCCCTAATTGCACTAGTGTAACCGAGAACAATTTATGTGAAAACTTGGACAACTGAAACAGTACAAGGAATATTAATGAAATCCAGAAAATTTTAAGTTATGCATTTCAGAGTAAGTATAGAAAGAAAGCATCAAAGCTGTACAAAGCACTTGATTCTAAGACTTTTTTTTTCCCGGTAAGTGAACTGAAACATTCTATTCCTTTGCTTCTGCTGAAGAAGCTCACGTTTTAATGACTTATAGTGAAGTTCTTATAAAGAAGTTGGAAGAATTTCTTGACTAGTTTTAAGTAATACAAAACCCCACAAGTGGAAGATTTGAGTACGAATTGCCCGGAGAAATCCCTTTAGGTAGCTTAAGGAGACCTAAATTTCTGTCTTGCATTTGCTTGAGAGTTCCAGTGACTGCTGCAATACTTTCATTATGTCTGTCTTTTCCTTTGCTGGGTGAGCTCAAAATTCTAATGGTTGCTTGGTTGACTCCTTGCACTGGCATTTTTTGCTGTTGCAAGATGGAAGTATTACTCTACACATTTTTAAAGACTGATGCCTTAGCATTAAAACCCCTGTCACGTTTGCCTGCAGAAAGGGGGTATGTATGCATAATCACACCGATAAAGTGCAGTATGCACTCCTAGGACTGCTAAGAACTTTATAACAAAGTCAGGAATTGTGAAGACTTGCAGGAGACAACCATATGGGAGAATTTTGTTTGGACTTTCCCGTCTTTTCTCTTCACCAGCTAAATTGTAACCCTCCGCTCTTGCCCTCCAGTTTTTAGAGGGCTTCATCTCAAGCCCCCTAGATGCAACTTTCTTCCAGTTAGTTTCACATGTATGTAATTGTAGCATTTTTTTCCTTGTCTGTGACCAAGAACTTGGTTTGTATACCAGTTCAATGTATATATAGCACCTAGAAGGCCTGAACTTGGGAAACACAAGATGGGAAGGGGCTTCCTCTGCCCCTTGGCTGGTTCATTCCCATCTCAGGTGTAGTTATACTGTTCTCTCTGTGATTTATCATCCTTAATCCTAACAAAGTAGTTAGGTTTCTCATCTCCACTATTGCTGTTTAAGAATGTCATTCAAGCTGATTCTTACAAACTTACAACTTTGTAGCTTTAATGTATTAATTGACAGCTGAGACATATTCTTCTCCTTCACTGGTATCTACTGGATATATTAGTTACAGACTGCAGTTGCAGTCTCTCTTCAATTTAACCTAGACAAGCCAAATTAACCTAATCCTTCCCAAAAGGTAAGCACTTCATTTTCCCTAGTACATAGCAGTCCTCCTCCCATGAGAAGTCTCTTCAGATCTGTTAACATGTTGATCAGGACAGCACAAAACATCTCAGCCAAAGGTGGGCCAGTATCCTGAACAGTGTTACCAGGGTCCTGAACCGAAGATGCATGTACATGGAGGAGTTAGTGATCCACGTGAGAGCTGATGTGAGTAGGTGCAGGCCTGAGCTGTGCTGCAAGTACCACGCAGCTGCAGGACAGCCTGAGCCGGTTCACCCTAATGGAGAAGCCCGTAGGCAGCTCCTACTTGGCATCTGCTGATGACTCTGCCTGCATGTCTCAGCTTACCTTGAAGAGAAACAGTCTGTTTTCATACAACATCCTTTGCTTGACAGTAGAAATGATGAATAGAGTTGTCCGCTTCTAGGGACACCTCGTAAGATCTTTGAAGACCTCAGCACTGACATATCTCTGCACAGACGGGATTTGCGCAACATGCCATGCCCTGACTAGAGGTCTGGCTGATGCTGCACAGCTCCGGGTTCCCAGCAAATAAAGAGACATCAGATTTTCTGTGCTACCGCCTTTTACTTTCTTGGGTTATCTCCAATAAACTGAATTTTAATCAATGTCCTATGGAATCTGAGTGCCTTTCTTACTGGGATCTATAATGAACACTTGTATCAGGGCATTACAGGTGCCTTGGGTACTTCTCTAACTCTACTGGAAATAGTTCACCTGATTTAAGACAGCATTTGCTATTTTTATTTTAAATAGATATACCATATTGGTGAGTCATGGGAATCTTGACACCCAATTCTCTTCTTAGACTGTGATTCTGGATGGCAAGCCATTACTTTTGTGGAATAAAAAAACCAAGCCAAACCAAATCAAAAAAAGCCCACCGTGGTGTAATTTCAGAGTGCATGAAGAGCATATGAGTGAACACCATTATAAGCCAGACCTCTGGGTCATGTATTTCTCTTCCAGCTGTTGTGCCATTGGTAAATTACATAGGAAAACTTCGCTTTTTTTTGTGCTGACAGCACCAATGAAAACATCGATATGAAGGCAATGGCTGATCCCCTGGTGTCTTCCCTCCATGCAGTAACTACTGCCGCACGTTGGCTCTTCCCTTTTCAAGCATCTGCTGTCGTGTTTCACTAGCTGGCTTCCCCGTCAGTCTTGCAATTCTGGTTTTGCAGCAGAACTCAGCTTTCTCCACTCTGCCATGATAATTGGTTTCCAAGATGAAGGCGATAAGGATATTGAAACAAAACAACTGACTAATGTGATGTAACCGAACACTGCAGCATTACTTTCGTATGTTCCATTTCTAATTTTCCGTTCCTATGTTAACCTTTCTGAATCACACATTTTTGCACACCCTGCAGCTTACAATTTGTTTCTTTTCAAGTATTTCTTTTTCAGTAGAAGACTTTCTGTTCTCCAATTGTATAATAGATACATTTTAAAAAAATACTGTAGAACGGTTTTTCGGCAGAAAAGCTTGTCTGTTCTTCCAACTATTTTCGATGGCCCAAAGAAAGATACTACCTCTTGCAGCAGCTCTTGCCACGCTTCAAGGTTACTAGCTACTGGGCCTGCATCTTCATACACCAGTTACTCTGGAATTTAGGATAGAAACTGCTTGGCCTCCCTGAATAAAATATGCAAAAAACTTAAGAATTTTGCTTTCTTCTTAGTTACTGTAATTTCCTGGATCATATCTTTATTTCTATTATCCTTGCTGCCTTTTCCTCACATAGTTGCCATTACATTTCTCAAAGGAAATGAGAGGATTAATGTAGTTTTGTGGTCACATTTAATTCTTTTGTCCATTTTTATTGCACTGAATTCCTATTTCATTGGTCATTATTATTGCTAAAGAATATTTTCCTAAATGTTTTAATTTACCTTGTGAAACTAAACTCCACAGAACTTTTGCCAGTGCTTGTGGTTATGACCTTGAAAACAAGTCTTCATCCCACGTCCCATTTCTCTAATGTTTTTTGCCAAGACAGATTTCCCCAGCTGACTTTTAAGCCTTCCAGCCTGCAGGTAGTGTAGGAGAAAGTCAATTTGTTGGAAGCATGAATCACGATGAATCATTTTCTTTTCTTTTGACATAAAAAGTGTGCCTCACCTTTCTATTAGAAACCTGCTAAAAGTACAAATTACTTTCTAATCTCTACTTGTGAATAATTTGTAACTGTTTGATTACCACACTTACAGCTCCAGAGAAATTCTTGAAAGATGGATATCTGCAAAATGTAAATGCTAAGCTACCCTGCTCAATGTTAACACTGAAAGTGGGACTGCCCAGTAAAATGGAATTACACATTTTCAGCACTGCAAGCACATTTAGATGTTCTTGACATTCCTAGGATTCTGGTTTGGGATGACAGGTATCAAAACAGCCTGTTTTATGCAGCTGTAACTGTATCGGAATAATTATCTGCAATTACATTTCTTGGTATTTTTTTCATGGCTTTAAAAGTTTGGTACGTACAGTGATATTCTTAATGACTTCATCAAAGTTATCTTGTGCAACAAAGCTTGAAGTAGAAATGGCAGAAAAAACATATATAAAGGGCTTTAAAATTCTGGTAGATTTTTATTTGCCCTGTTTAGTTTCAGATGAAAAAGATACACAATTAATAGGTATTGCAGCCAAGACTAAAAAAATAAGATTGTGGCTACAAACCACATAGTTTTGCCCTAAATATACTTCCGGATATCTTAGAGACACGGTGTGACTCTAGCCTCTTTTCATGTAGAAGGGGTGATTTACCAGGAGCAGGTAAAAAGCAAGGTTACTGAATTCTATCATTTCCTTTACAAAAGTAGCAATTACGTTTGCTTGTCATTGCCACTTGTCCTAAAAAAAGATCAGAGCAACCATTGCCCTGATTTTTGCAGGTTAAGTCAGTTAGTGCAGAGGACCCCGTGTCTGCACAAAGCCTGTTTCAAGAGACTTTATTTCAGACTAACTCCTGTCAGGTACTGCCGACAGCATGCCCAAGTAGTTGGAGCTTGTCTTCAAGTTTTGCCTCTTCTGAAAGGAATCTGCTTCATGGGCTCCAGGATTGTTTGGTGATACAAAAAGTGGGGAGCGGGGTTGAGTGGGAGATCAGCTTCAAAAGCGGTCTCCTGATCCAAACAAAAATGCTAATGCAGCCAACACGCAGACGTCCAAAGGACATGAATGTAGCGAAAAGGGCAAGCTGTCAATATTATCAGTTGGGGAAGACAAGTGATCTTGAAAGCTGGAACAAAACTACTGGAGGATGTAGAAAATCAAAAGCTTTGTGCTAATGAAAGGCAGTGGTCTAAATTCATCCCAGGCAACTTCCATCCTGTCCCTGCCCAAGTGAATGTGCTCACTGTGATTTCCTTCTATGCATAACTCAGCAGGATTGAATTATTTATTGCAGGTAACATTCTCCCTTCATTGGTTATACAATGTTTATCAAATAAATCAAGCAGATGCACGCAGGCATCAAATGGAAAAAGGACTTCACAGTGATACCTTATTTAGCAAATAAATTTTGGAAAAATGCAGTATACCAAAAAGCTACCCCCAAGCCCAGTCTCTTCATTTGCACAGAAGTAGGCTCCTTTGAACACTGCTTCAGTTGCAGCAAGATAAACCAGGTCATGATCACAGCTCTGCTTCAATCCACTTTCACAGAGGGCACTGNGTCCTAATTGCCACAGATCATTCTATCTGAGAGTTTTAATGAGACAAAATACTTCTTAATGTCTGTGTGGATTTAACACAAAAAAAGGTAAATTCCATGGCACTTATCAGAAGGATGTCTGGAAACCTCTTTGCTTAGCATCACCTTCATTGCTGGGGCTGGTGGTTCTTGGTCTGCTTTGAAGTGCTTCTGGTGACCACATCATATGTTCAAGCACACTGGGGTCAAAGTCTGCTTTCCTCGGACAACCCGCTTTTCTGCTCTTCAAAGCAATTTTTGTCTTGTGAGTGCCATGTTCTGTATATTTTGTTGTCTCATGGAACACAGTCATTTCAGTTGATATTCCTTCAGCTTTACTATAGTGTGGGGTTTTCTAAATTCTGACTCACATCAGCCATTTGAAAGCTGAATGATTGAATAGTCCTCATTTTACCTATTGACTTTAGTAATTCTTTAAACACTATCCCTTATACTAGAAACATTTTTACTGAAGACATTTTTTCACTATTAGTGGTATTGTAATAAAGATATGAGGAAAAAAACCAATCAAACTGCACCCAGCAGAACCTCTAGTGTGTACATCTCAGAAAGAATTCGTCAAAAATTTTTTTTTTTTTTTTAAAATCGGTGCTTGTAGAAAAATGTAGTAGAGCAGATCAGGGAACACTTCAGTTGTCTTTATGATAATCAGATTTCAACTCACAGGTATTGGTTGGTGCAAAATAACAATGCAGAAACTAGAAATCTTGCATAAAAATTATTTGACCTAATGCAGTGAGTTCATAAGAAACATTTCCAAACTGAAATATGGATATAATTGCTGACCAAAGAGACTGTAGCTGACTGCATAAATCCTGCTGCGTTTGCTGAGCTAGGAATGAATTAATTCTCCATGATCCTCCCATCAGCATAATGTCTGGAGCTGCCACAACATGTCTCCTTGTATGCAGGCATAGCAGGGCGTAAGCTCTCATCGTTGCTTATCTCTGCCTACCACATGGTGAGCAGGATGGTCAAACGTGTTTCTGTTTGGTAAGTACAGTAGTACCAGAAGGTGGAATGAAAGAAGTACCAAAAGTAGAATAAAAAATCAGGGCAGAAGGAGAAGGACATGTCTGGATTATTCTCCACAGCTTTTGCAAAATACTTGTAATTTGCTTAGCAAATGTGTTTATGATGTATTTTTACCAATAATGAGAACATCTACCTTGATCATTCTAAAACGCCCATGATTGCCACCTACTTTGGGGGGGAACCTAAGAAAGTGCTAAGATGCCCATACCCCGCTCTGTGTTCGCCAGGCTACACTTGAAGAACTTCTGCTTCGAAGAGCTGTGACTCCAGCCTTGACGCGCAGTGAGCTGGCGAGAATTAAGAAACACCTGAACGCAGGGAACATACTGTCCCCGAACAGCCACGGGTGAAGTAAACCTCTGAAAAGCGTCAGGCAGGGCCACTTACTAGCTGTTAAGTTTGTAGGTAAAACTTCGGGATTAAATGGGACCAAACCTGTATGTTCAGGCTTCAGAGCCAAATACCTCGGTGGCGCTAGTCTGCCTGGGCGTTCGGACCGCGCTTGCAGAGCAGCCCGCCGAGGCAGCTCGCACACCCGCCCATGTCCCCGAGCCGCTCCGGCCAGCAGGCTCCGTAGCCCCGGGGGGATCCTTCTCTGGCAGGGACGCGGTTTCTTCAGCTCGGGAAG
>VWZZ01000851.1:103229-123001 GCA_013399095.1 Psophia crepitans | reverse complement strand
CCCTTCCCTTCCCTTCCCTTCCCTTCCCTCTTTGAGTTTCTAGCAAGCCATTTGATTGGAAATGGTTTAGGTTTCTTTTTCCCATGGATGGACAAGCTGCAAGGTTTACTCCTCCATTGGATAGTCTATTTTTTGGCTAAGTAAGTAAGCATGTAGAATAGTGATTATTTGGCTGCCCTCCCCCTCCAACAACAGAAAGTTCTACTGTCTGCTTCAGTTATCTGTGTACCTTGTAATTCTTTCCTGCTCCATCGAAATAATAGACAGCACTGGGGGAGGGGGATTTCAGAGAAACTGAGGCAAGAAGTGTGTAAAAAAAAAAAGTCATTATTTCAGATTATTAGCATTTAGTGGCAGAAAAAGGCTGTCAGTTCTATTTCATAACCATCAAAGTTATTATGGGGCATTCAGTACAGATACCTGAGCAGTTCAGTGCTTTGTTAAGTAATTTGGAAAAGATGTATAGCGAGGTGGTGAGAACTGTGGATGATACAGAATTATCCCTAGTGGCTAAAACTAATGCTGACTATGAAGAGGATATCTGGATACTGAATGGTTTAGTGATGGAATGTCAATAAGAATAATCAAATGGATGTATAGGGGCATACACATATATCAGACATACTGTATGTCTGTGGTGTGAACATTAAGTTAATGAATAACAACTTGGGGAAGATGCTACTTTGACACTTCTGGAAGCATTAGCTTTGTCGTCAGTGGTTGTCAGAAGAGCAGAATGTTTGCGAAGAGGGTAGAGCAGAAAACAGAAAGTTTATTATACCACTCTATAACACCATGGTGAATGGGAATCGAACTCTGTAGTTCTGGTCATTCCATTTCTGAAAGACTTTATCAGAAAAGGTAGAGAGATGAGTGTCAGTGTTGTCAGATACGGGATGGCTTCCATATGAGAAGTCATTACATGAATGAGGACTCTGCCGTAAAGAAAAGAGGTGACTGAGGCAAGATGTGATGGAGCTCTATAAAATCATGAATACTATAGAGCAGGCAGATGAGGGAATGTTTACTTTGCATTTCTGGTCACAAGAAGTACATGGCACCCAGAGACAGAGCACTGGAACAGGCTGCCCAGAGAGGTTGTGGAGTCTCCTTCTCTGGAGACATTCAGAACTCGACTGGACACGTTCCTGAGTGATGTGCTCTAGGTGGCCCTGCCTTGGCAAGGGAGGGTTGGACTAGATGATCTTTTGAGGTCCCTTCCAACCTCTGTGATTCTGTGATTCTGCGAAAAACCAACGAATAGTTTTTCATGCAGAACATAAGAGGAAAAAAAGTCCTGCACCTGGGTTGGGGCGAACCCAGGCATGAGTACAGACTGGGAGAAGAACACATTGAGAGCAGCCCTGCGGAGAGAGACTTGGAGGTTCTGGTGGATGAAAGACTTGACATGAGCCAGCAGTTTGCGCTTGCAGCCCGGAAGACCAACTGTGTCCTGGGCTGCATCAAAAGAGGCTTGACCAGCAGTTCACCCTCTACTCTGCACTTGAGAGACCTGGACCTGTTGGAGCAAGTCCAGAGGAGGGCCACAAAGCTGATCAGAGGGCTGGCACACGTCTCCTTATGAGGACAGGCTGAGAGAACTGGGGATGTTCAGCCTGGAGAAGAGAAGGCTCCAGGGTGACCTAATTGTGGCCTTTCAGTACTTAAAGGGATCTTATAAAAAGGATGGAGAGGGACTCTTTACTTCGGTAGGTAATGATAGGACAAGGGGCAATGGTTTTAAACTAAAAGAGGGGAGATTTAGATGAGACATTAGGAGGAAATTCTTCCCTGTGAGGGTGGTGACGCACTGAAACAGGTTGCCCAGAGAAGCTGTGGCTGCCCATGGATGCCTGGAAGTGTTTAAGGCCAGGTTGGATGGGGCCCTGGCCAATCTGATCCAGTGGGTGGCATCCCTGCCTGTGGCAGGGGGGTTGGAACTGGATGGTCTTTAAGGTCCCTTCCAACCCAAACCATTCTGTGATTTTACGAAAGGGGCCAAAAGCAAAGCATTATAGTACGCGTTCTGTCCTACTCTCTTTTCTTATGAATTTTTCACTGGTTGTTATCATAGATGGGGTTTCAGGCTAGGCAGACATTTGCATGACTGTGTGGCATTTCTTATGTTCTAATGAAACAAGGAATTTTAGGTAAACAGAATACTGCCTCTGGATACCAGGGTCGTATTCTTAAGTTGGTGCCTTTTTTGTCATACTGACAAAAAAAAATATCTCACGGTGTCGCTTTTTTACTGTGTGAATCTCCTTGGCTCCAGGGGAAATACAATGAGCTCCTTGGTGAGTACTTGTAATAATTCTTCTCTAAATGCTCATAAAATTAAGGGTGAGTTGAAATTACCATAGAAAACTTAATATTTGTGCAACAGCAGCTTTACCTTCAGTGTCCTCTTAGGACATTTGGGTACTGAAAGCGTGATCTGTCCTGAAGACTTACTTTGACTACAGTTAAGTGAAGGTAACAAATAAAGTTGTAAAAGGTGAAATTTGTGCGTCCATGTGTGTGTTTGTGTGTCTGTGCATGAAACAGACCAGAGAAATACAAGTACTCTAGTAATTCGTCTCTGAACTAAAACGTACAAATGACAGTCTGCTGCAAACGAAGAGATTCTGTTGAGTGCAAAGTTTGTGTTCAAAAAACAGCATTTCATTTCAGTGGCATAACTATAGCTGTGCAGCACTGAGTGGTACTCTGAACTGTAAAGATAAGGGATTATAATTGTATTTTTAGTCAATGACTTACGACTTGAGGTGGAAACTGCAATGAACTTTGTAAATGTAATCAAGAAATGAGTTCAGTATATCCTTTTACAGTGTTTGAGGTTTTCTTTAATGTTTTGTTTCCTTCCTTTAGAGAAATGTGATGCCTATGATGTGATGTTGAGGCAAAGTCTTGTGCCTGATGGGCAACCTCTTGCTATTAAATGTTCGCCGGAAAAGAGTTTGAAAAGTGGAGACTACAATTTAACATGGTATAAAGTTGGTAACCAGACAGCTGTGCCTAGAGACAAACTTTCTAGAATTCATCAGCAGAACAATTTAATTTGGTTTCTCCCTGCAATGTTGGAAGATTCTGGAGATTATGAATGTGTTATAAGGTGAAAGTTAAAAAAAAATTACCTTGCTAGAGAAATGAGTTGCAAAGGGAATAACTTTTAGAAGACAAGTAGAATTTGGGGGATGAGGCAAATACTAATGAAGAAGGGAGAGTTCGTTCACAAAAACTAACTTTAAGTTGGAGAAAATAAGTCTAGTTTGGGTTTGTTTTTTTTTCCCTAGTAGGCAAAAGTAAATCTATTAGAGAAACTGTAAACTTCTCATCCTCTCTTTCTTCTCCAAAAAGAATGTAATACCATATATTTCTGATGCGCCAAATAGGTTAATTTCATTATGTTATGTTAATTGCAGGAATTTGACAAGCTGCAGGAAAATGTGTACAAAAGTAACAGTTTTCAAGAGGATTGATAGTTTGTGCTTAAATGAAAAATTTGCTGTAGAGGAGGTGATATTCACATTATCATCTGCAAAGGTAGTGTGTCCACACTTGGATTATTTCAGGAATGAGAAGAATATTCATCCTGTGCGTTGGTATAAGGTGAGAATGCTGTGTTTTGTACTATCTTATAGCTGTCCATTATTTAAAATATAAATCACTGATGTTTGTGAAGTTCAAAAGAAAAACTAGAGTTTTAATGTTAATGGAAGAAAAATGTTTTAAAGCAAATTGGAAGAGGATTAGGACTTTTTATCTTTTAAAGGTGTTAACAGGTTTTTGATTAACAATGTAGAGCTTCAGCTTCAGTGTAGGAGACATTGACCCACGTATCCACCAGGTGGCATCTTTTTACCTGCTAACAAAACAGTCGTGAATTTCTTTGGTGCAGAAACAGCTTTAGTATGTCATTTGTGAGAAATGGCATCTCCGTTATGTGCTCAATATTGTTCACTTAAGTAAATGCTATTTCATACTGTTCATGCATATTTAAAGGCTGTTTAAAGCATATCCAAGCTGCTGGAACAGAGAAGGGCCACAAAGCTGATCAGAGGGCTGGAGCACTTTTAATGAGGACAGGCTGAGGGAGTTGGGGTTGTTCAGCCTGGAGAAGAGAAGGCTCCAGGGAGACCTAATTGCAGCCTTCCAGTACCTGAAGGGGCCTACAGGAAAGCTGGTGAGGGGCTGTTTACAAGGACAGGGAGTGACAGGACAAGGGGCAATGGGTTTAAGCTAAAAGAAGAGAGATTTACATTAGATATAAGGAAGAAATTCTTCCCTGTGAGGGTGGTGAGGCACTGGAAGAGGTTGCCCAGAGAAGCTGTGGCTGCCCCCTTCCTGGCAGTGTTCAAGGCCAGGTTGGATGGGGCTTTGGGTACCCTGGTCCAGTGGAAGGTGTCCCTGCCCATGGCAGGGGAGTGGAACTAGATGATCTTTGAAGTACTTTCCAACCCAAACCATTCTGTGATTCTGTTACAAGAACGTAGGGCCTTCTGCAGCATTTTGTCCTCATGCCCATGCAGTCCATATAGTACCAAGAGTATTTAAATGCTTAGAAAAATTAAATCTGATTATTAAGTGATTCTTCATTTTACAAATCCTGGCACTTGCATTTCACTTCCTTATTTCTCTAATTGGAAGTTGTTTTCTATAGCAAATGAACAGAAGTCTCTTTGAATTAAAAACTCAGAGCCAAAATGAAGTTTTACTTTTCATTTCACCCCTCCTCACTCTTCCTCAGCATCAGGAAGGCATCCATCCTTATGCTGTGCACCATTGAAAGTTCAGATTGCATTCAAGAGGGACAAACCATGGGAAGAGATAGTTACATGAATTAACAGAGTTCCTTACACATGTTTAGGACTGCCAGCTGCTGGAAGGGAAAAGATTTGCCTTTTCAGACAGTGATCTTATAATTTTTAACGTGACTGTACATGATCAAGGAAACTATACGTGTGAAACAACATATACCTACAATGGAAAACAGTATAACATTTCACGAGATGTCAGTCTGACTGTAGAAGGTAAGCAGATAATTTCACTGTGTTCATAACAATGACGCCAGATTTTTGTCCCAGTTTCTAAAGACAAAAGCTAAAAGACCAAATTTGTGGGTAGACATGCTTAGGGCTACTAGTTTTCACCTAAATATGAGGGAAAGAAATGCTGACGGAGAGTTTATATGTTTTTGACTGTCGTTGCCACTGTGTTGAAGATCGGTTCTCCTCTTCAGAGTTGCAACATGTCAAAGCTTTGCTGCCGAGACCAGCTGCCAAGGTCCCTAAACAGGTGACCTGTAAGGCTTGGTAGGCACAATCCTTTCTGCTGTAGGTGCACCCTCTGTCCTGCCCTTCTTCCCTCTCTTTTATGTTATCCTCTTGCTGCAAGAACCGTGAACTAAACCAGCCCAAATTGGAGCAGTGTCTTGACTCTGTGCACCCTATTTCTTTCAAACCTTTGCCTCTTCTGTTTTTGGTTTTAAGCTCCTCAGCACAAGAACTGCTGATCCCTAACATCATGTGTCTAGCTAGGTAGACTCTGATTTATGCTGGAGGGCCACCATCACAACAAAAAATCTAAAAGGAAGCTTAGCTGTAAAATGTGAACTCCTTTGCCAGCACAGCATTATAAGATTGATATTGAATCACTGAAAAGGCTGCGCTGTATCAAGGTTTGAAATGCCAGTGCTGTTCTTACATTCCAGCTGCGAAAGACAGTTTCAGGTTTACTAACAGACTGCATTACCATTTAATGGTTTCTTTTTGTGCTTGCCTGTGTGAGTATCGATATGCATACATATGTATTTATATACGTGTGTATACATATGATATGAGTATGTATCATATTCATATAATGTCATATGTATGTGATGTAGATAAACAAAATATGAGGAACATCAGGTTGGATCAGATGAAATGATCATTCTGGTCTTAAAATCTGTCCCTAGAACTTCTCTCAGTGTAATTTCAGCTCCCACTATTCAGTAGAAGCGAAATCATGTCATTCCTTTGCTGTAAATGACTGAAGGCAGCTCAGTTGTTTTTAAAGTCTCCAGCTGAGCAAGTCAACACTCAGGTGAATGATTTGGGGTCCAAACAATAGTGCACGCCCAGTTTTCAGAAGAGAAAGGATATATGTGAGGCAATCCTGTGTGCTTCACTAGGGGGATCAAAAGGGATGCGTTATGATTTCATTTTGTTAATTTGTGCTCTTGGAGAAACTCCTTTGAACTTTGAATATCTGATAGGAAGTGTTCTAAAACGTCCTACAGCTACGTGAAACAGCTGGAAGTGGTATGTGTTCAGTGAGGGACCTCCAAGCTGGGATTCATTTAACCATACGGAGACATTTCTATGTAGATGTCTACACCTCTACCTGTTGATTACTCTCCCTTTGTAGCCTGTAGAGAGAAGTAAGCTTTCCAGAGTGTCCTGTATCTAGTCCCAAGATAAACATCTAGAAGGGGCCACTGGTGTACTTCCTTATAGACAGTGCTGTGGGAAGATTTGTAAGTCCTTTAACTAGAGTACAGAAATTAATTTTCCCCTCTATCACAGTAAAAGTCTAGAAGTAGATGCATTGCACTCCTAACTATTTGACTGCAGTTTGTATCTGTGGGATGCTGTCCAGATTGTGGAGGAATACTGTAGATGTTTACCCATATCCTTCTCAGCACCTCTGCATTCAGTATTACAGGATTTTTATGCCATGAAACAGCCAGGCCACCATGAGTATGTTGAGATTTGTGGCACTACATTTTGGAAGAGGTGGAGCAAAGAACAGCATAGCTTCAAGTCAGAAATAATGACTACCTGAGATATGGTACTTTCAGTATTGAGTGATGTCTGTTACAAAATTGCTGACAACGTTGTCCATATGGCAGGGATTTTTTTAGGTTGTACTTTTATAGCATAGAACACTCTACAGCTGCCCCAGGTTTTCTGAAAAGAACTGTCTTTCTTTTGTTTAGTGAGCCCACCAAAAAAGCCCCCAGAAATATCTTATCCAAGAAACAACTCCATTGAAGTGGAACTTGGTAAGTAATTTTCTCTATTAAAAATACGATTTTTGTATCCTAGTGAAAATTTATACTTGCTTTTTGTTTGTTTGGTTGGTTGGTTTTGTGGGTGTTTTTTTGTTTGGATGAAAATTAGTTCAGTGACCAGCTCAGTTTCTCTATGTTGACCTCCTGAAGGAGGGGTGGTTGAGGGTGGAAGGGAAAGGGACAAGGCATGTTGTTTCCAAAGTCCTTTGAAACCTGTATGGAAGTTTCTCAGATACAAAGAAAATTATAGGGAACCCAAGCAATTCTCTGTCACATCTGTTGCTTTCGATCACTCTGGAAGAGATTCTAAGAACAGATACATCCTTGAATCTGCAGGGAAAATGATGTCCCAAAGAGAAGCATCTTCTTCATGGATTTAGCCTCTTCCATCCTACCAGTCTCTTTCTGAACCTGCAGATCACTGTATATAGATCCTCTGTCAGAGTAACATTTCTGAAAGGGTGTGGTACCATCCTTAGCTGGTCTGTGTGGGAGTCTGTGAGCAGAATTGTATAGACTTTAATTAGAGTATGGAAATTAACTTTTCACTTTGTAACACAATTTTATAGGCTCACAGGTTACAGTGGATTGCAATACAACAGGTGCTGATGGGTATGAGGTGTTTTGGACAGGCAACGGTGTGTATATTGATGTATTTTATATGAGCAGAATTTTTGCAAGTCCGTATGAGTAAGTATATTTTCAGATTAGAAAATACCATGTTGGCAAACAAAGTGGAACTTTCTCCCTTTGAAGTTAAAATATTTAGCAACATTTTTCACTTGTTTAAATAGCTTTCTTTTTAAAATCTCCTATGCTTGCCTCCTTCAATTCACTTTCTGCTTCGAAGTAGAAATCTGAAACATAGTAGGCACATGGACTTCACATGTGATTATGCTCTTTTTCGTCTTCATAAAAATCTGTCTTAATTTCCAACCTTGAGAAAAGGTGTTTTGTAGACTTACAGTCTTACAATTGTAATACAGTTTCTATTTAGCAGGCTCTGGTGGGGCAGAGACCTCTTTCACTTGGATCAAGTGTGTACAGGCACATGATCTTCAGACTGTCTCTTCTTTCTTCTTTCCCTTCACATCTGTCTCTCTGAAAGGCTGCAGAGGATCAAACCTGTGCTTTACAAGACAAATTGAGACTTCCAGGTTTAAGAGCCTTGAGTCAGAGAAGTTTTACTCTGGTCATCTGAAGACCTATTGGGAGACTTTGTTGAGGACATTTGTACTGAAGTTCAGTGGAATGGGAGGTGAAAAGAAAGACAGATTTCCAGTGATGAGTTGGGTTTTGGGAGGAAATGGCCTTGGACTGAGTAAAGCCTGAGAAGGGCAGCAGGCAGATAAGGTAAGGGAGGAAAACAGATTAAGTTAGGAGAGAAGAAGTTAGACCTGACTTGAAAAGGCAACTAAAATTGGATCAGAAGACAATCTGAATATGACCCATTGGGAGCTAAACATTGTAGGTTTTTTGTCAGCCCTCATCTCATGGTGGTGCTATGAAGAAAAAATGTGATGATTTTTTGTAAATTCTCAAGCACTATCTATGAGCGAGAAACTGATGAAGAAATGAGAATGATATCTTCAAAGTAAGAATATAGTTGTGAGAAATAATTCCTCATTGTAAGACGAAGAGGGAAATAAAATGCTGAATTCCTTGAGTAGTCACCCAGAGCAAACCCTGTATAAAATAATGTATTGTACTGTCATAAAGAACTGTAATGCCATAAACAATTGGGCCTCAATGCAGAAGCACATGGTCACTGAATTGATATCTGTCACAGAAGCAATACGATTTTTTGTACTTCCTAGCACTTAAATGGTCATCTTTGCAACCATTAGTTATTTGCATTAGTGATGTTGACTCATTCGTTCCTTCTTACAGTGTTCAAGTTACTGTAACTTTTTGCTCAGAACGTTTGTGTGGTCCTGTATATACTCCTTATGATATACTTCAAGCTTTTATTTTGCATTTTAAATGATAACGAGAATAAATTTTCAGAAAAGAATAGAGCTTGGCTAAGTAGATCAGTTAGTTAATTTTGCATTTGAGATCTACAGTTAACAAAGGAGTGGTAGCCCTCATTTTTCTGGTGGTTACAAAGTCGCTTACTTCACACATCAGTCACACGTCATGACTAGCTGACTGTGCAGCATAATAAGCATTTTTGTGCCCTTGTACAATGTATGGGGGATAACCTTCATCACCAGCAGAGATACGTCGGTCATTATCCCACTCTACTCAGTGCTTGTCTGACCACACCTGGAATACTGTGTTCAGTTTTGGTCTCCACTATACAAAAAAGATGTGGACAGGGTGGAGAGGATCCAGAGGAGGGGCACCAGGGTGATCAGAGGACTGGGAAGCCTGCCGTATGAGGAAAGGCTGAGGACCTGGGTTGTTGAGCCTTGAGAAAAGAAGGCTTAGGGGAGACCTCATCACCGTATTCCAGTACTTAAAGGGTGGCAGCAAAGAAGATGGAGACTGCCTTTTTACAAGGCATCACATGGAAAAGGTGAGGGGTAACAGGTGCAAGTTACTCCTGGGGAGATTCCAGTGAGACACAAGAGAAAGTTTGTTCACGGTGAGAACAATCAGCCATTGGAGTAATCTCCCCAGGAAAGTGGTGGATTCCCCAACATTGAACACTTTTAAGATTCGGCTGGACGGGGTGCTGGGCCATCTTGTCTCAGCAGTGCTTTTGTCTAGACCACGCTTTTGCCAAGAAAGGTTGGACCAGCTGATCTTTGAGGTCCCTTCCAACCTGGTATTCTGCGATTGTGATTTCTATGATTAATCTGTGTCTCTTAATGGTGCAGCCTGACATTTTAGCTGATACAAGTTTGTTCTGATCTGTGGGGTGAAGCAGCAGTTTAGACTCCACTCCCTGCATTTGGAATCATACTGTGAGATGGTGTTGTCTGCTGTGGTCACCACCTTTGATGTCTTCCCTGTCCCAGAGCCGCTTGCCACCTTGTACCAGGGCCTCTTTCTGTGGCATTTCACATAGTGATATTTCTCTGTCACCAAGCACTGGGGCTCTCCGCCTGCTCTTACGGGGGCTGGGAAACCCGTAACAAAGGTTTGCTTAGGTTTCTGAGGTGTATTTTTGTACTTAGCCTATAGAAACCTTACATTCCTTTGGGGAAACACAGTTCCAGATAAGATAATGCCCAGATGTTTTCCATCATCTATGCTAAAGGTCAGTAAAAGTCCTGACTGTTGTTTGGGTTTGTATCATATAATGTAATTGCTCCTCTGTTCTGAAGTGTGGCTGACAGCTGCAGGTGGAAACAGCCGTTGTTGCGCTGCAGTTGTTAGTGATGAAGCCAGTCCAGAAAGGGCTGTAGTTTTATGACTCTGTTTGTTGCCTTTTGGATAGGGAGGAAACTTCTTACGATGGACGCCCTATGCATTCTGTGAAGCTAATAATTTCGGAAGTGAATAGTGAAGATTATGAACAACCGTTTGTCTGTCAAGCTTCCAATGCGTTTGGACAGGTTGCATCATATATTATATTAAAACACAGAGGTAAGAAATACTGTTATTTTTGAGGTCTGTGTTTGTCTTGACTTCCCCAGAAGGGCTTTTGATACCAAATGCTCGTATATCATGTTGGTAGAAGAGAGGCAGATTACGGATTGCTGTATGTGTGCATGTACCTGTGCCTGGGGAAGGAGTCCCTGTGGTACTGTATTTATCATTACTAAAATAATAGGTAGATGGAATTGAAAAATATGATACTCAAATTTGTATTACATTTGTGTGAAAGATCAGATTTGGACAAATTCAACATTAAAAAAATAATCTTTTATTTTTGTGCAGTTCCTGATATACAAAGATGGCTGACTGGATGGCTGCTCTTTTTCTTAATTTTAACATTTATTACTTTAATAATCTACAAGATTTTCAAGATTGACTTGGTGCTTTGGTACCGTAATTCTGCCTGTGCCTTTGCAAGCAAGGAAGGTATGTGAATGTATTGATTGAGCCTATTGATTTTTTCCCTTGCCATTACTTCTAAGCAATAATGTGATTATTTAGTAGAGTGTATGTGGAATTTCCATGAGGAATTTTCAGATATGCACAAAGGCATTTTTGGGGGTATTTTTTTCAATCATATGGGTAAAATACATAATCATCGCTGAGGTAATAAACACTGCATAATACTGAAGGCAGTCATCATGAGATAGGTCAAAAAGAACTCTGGGTTTTTCCCAAATTAGCATGTTACTTTTTGCTTTTCTGTAAAGTGTTTTCTTTATGTGTAGATTTATGGTCACTCTGATTATGATCTATAGGTGTCAGCAGAGCTACATCCTGTAAACTAGCTGTTTAAAGACATGCATTAAATATTGATATTGAAAATCAGACTCATTTTCTCAGAGATCAATTTTATTTTTTTTAATGCAACTTCTCTCTTTTACCCAACACTTTTCCTTGTAAATCCTGTCAGTTATGATGGTTACGTGTCAAACAGAAAAAATACTACTAGTTCTCTGTTCTGTGATACTTCTTACGTGTTTTTATTGCTGTGGTGTAGACAAATACATTGGACAGGTATGAAAAAATTGAAGTAAGTGCAACATTACAGATATTTTGCATGGCAGCTCTCAGAATTGGATTGTCTGAAGTTCCCCATAGCCTGAAAGTAAACGGATTACATGCACTGAGATAGTAAACGTTTACTCATGGCTCTTCTAAATGTTTTCACAGAAAAGTAATTTCAACTTCTGCTTAAAAGTTTAGTTTTCCCAGAACACTTCAACAGAGTTCGAATGAAAATTAGAAAATGAAAAAAATCAAAGAAACTATGTTTTGTAGCTTGTTGAGCTAAACTTAACTCATTGAGTTAAATCTGATTTTGGTTTGGTTTCTTCATTCCTGTTTATTATGCAATGTTAAATCTCAAAACCTCAGCTGCCTTCTGGCCTTTTATTGTATCTACCTTTCTCTCACAGAATTATTACAAGAAAAAAATCACCATTTTCCACCTTCTCTTGCAGTTAGTCAGAAGTAGAGATAACTGCTGTTGAGTTTGTTTCAGGAGGGGCGGTGAAGAAAGTCCTGCAAGAGGATGCTTTCTTAATGTCCTGGCCTCTCTGGGGCTGGGGGCTTCTTCCCGCAGGTTTCAGGTCCTGCACTTGCTGACACGTCCGTCCCCATGATGGGAAAAGAGATCAGGTTCTGTGGCTGACCATCTTTCTTTTGATTTGTAGAGCATTACTCTGTCAGATAGCTGCATCAGCCTTCCGTTACTATTTTTAAACAGTCCAAAATGAAACCTTACAACAAAGGCACTCACTGATTTTTATTTTTTTAATAGAAACTTTTGTGTTTGTTTTAGATGGGAAAATCTACGATGCGTATGTCCTGTACACAAAAAGCAATGGAGGCAGAAGTTTCTACCGTGTGGAAACCTTTGTTCACAGAATACTCCCCGATGTTTTAGAACAACAATGTGGATATAATCTCTTTATATTAGGAAGGGATGATTCACTGGGAGAAGGTATGCTTTAATTAGTAGAGTTAATAGGTTATCTTTTGACACATTGTTCTCGGCATAGAAGATTATATATACAATTAAAAAACACCTAGTTTTGGAAAACAAAGCTATGTTTGTTTATTTTTAATGGATAATTTGTCCATTTATCCAATTGACACATTTTTTATTTTTAGGGTTTTTTTTTTGTTTCCTATGAAAAAACCTCTTCTGATGTTCTGAGAGTCTGTACTTTCTTTTTAGTGATGAACAAATGAGAATTCAGCAGCATTAATAGTATTGTTGAGGTTCTTTGAACAATATCTGCTCCTGGGGACTGAAGAAAACAACTTTTATCAGTAATTTCATGTAATGGATCATGAATGATAGTTGGGAGATCTTAAATCTACCCGTCCTCTGAGCTAGCCACTGCTCCATGTATATGCAATTTTAAAATTAAGAAATATTTTACATTGGTCGTAACGTTTCTATGCAAACTTTGATTGTTCTTGCGTTGCTTACAGCTGTGGTCAGTGTTGCTGATGAAACCCTTAAGCAAAGCAGAAGACTGATGATCATTTTGGGGTCAGAAGCATCTAGTTACTGCCTGTTAGAAGACACCTCAGAACAACAACTGGCTATGTATAATGCTCTCATCCGTGATGGGATTCAAGTGATTCTTATAGAAATGGATGAAATACAGGACTACACAAGCATGCCGGAGTCAATCAAATACATCAAGCAAAAACATGGAGCTATCCAATGGAAAGGGGACTTCTCAGAGAAATCTTGTTCAGCAAATACAAGATTCTGGAAATCTGTGCGCTATCAAATGCCATCCAGGAAAAAGGTGTCTTACTCTGAAGTGTATTTGTTACCCCTAACTTTGAACAATTCTGCAGCAAAGGGAAGTTAAGATGCACTTATTAAAGTAATACTGAGAAGGTATTTCTGAAATGTGGGGTTTTTTTACACAAATTCTTCATGTTACAAAGCAAATGTTTTCTCCAAGGACTAAGAACTACTCATCCCTTCCCCAAATTATACCCTCCAAGAAAAACTCTGTGCAACTTTATTTCTATTCTGGGTTTTGGGTGGTGACATAATTTGTTGTGTTAATCTCACACAGATATGAGAAGTAAACATTGCTGCTGGTGGTAGACTATGAAATAGCTGTGGTCCACATAAATGTAATATCCACTGAAGAAGCAGATGTGAAGTCCATTTTTAAAAATTGAAACTACAGCTGATAAATTAAAAATCTAGTTTTGTTGTCAGCCTTTTCCTAGTCATTCTGTTCCTCTTGTTGCCTCTCCATGATTGTCCGACTTCCTCATTACTGCAAGAATCTGCACCCTGCCAACTTTGGGGTCCCTTGCTGAGCAATATGCCTTATCCTTGCTTCTTGAAGGGGCTGAGGAAATACATGACATAGCAGGTATATTTAAAACTCCTCGCAATGCTTGAACGTGCTTCTGCTGAACAGCTGGTACCAAATGTGTTCAGTGAATGGAAAGGAATCCGTGTCTTTTTAGATATTTGTTGAATAATTTTGTGATATCTGGTCTATGGGGTGTTTCTAAATTTAGTCTCTTGAAATGTCCAGGAAACTGGAAATATTTCAGATTTCTTGCAAACTGGAAGCTTTCTAGCCTATGCTGCTGCTCTGGAAACCAGATGTTCTCATTCTGTGTCCCAACTGTGCTAACTACAAGCACAGAAGTTCACTGAAAATCTATCAAAGGATTGTGCTTGGGCTGGGTATCCTGGAGAGAGCAGAAAATGGCCAGTTCTGAAACATGACCGGGTACTAATGGCAAGAAATAACGTTGTCTACTTGTAAAAGAAAAAATTAGAGGCATGTGGCTATATCAAGCTGCTTGGAGTAGCTTGGTATTTCTGGACCTCAGTCCATTGTTCTGTGTGCATCACCATGAGAAAACGACGTGCTGCTTCCCTTTCGAAGTGGTCTGAAGTGGCAAGAGTTTCCACTTTCCAGCCTTGAGCAACATCATCTGAATACAAATGTGAATTCTGCTTGCTTTTTTTGTTCTTTTCTGAAGTTCAGTAGGTTCTTACATTACTGCCGGGATAGCATCTGTCACTAAATTCCTTTCAGCTGGTTTTCAGAAGCGTGTATGCTGTAGAACGTACTCTTCCTTGGGCTGTATGAATGGGAGGGAAAGCAAGGTCTGGGAGCAGAACATATGTTTTAAGTGAAAGATTTGCTATAGCATTTCATGGTACCTTTTTTTTCTTTGAGAAGGTCTAGCAATACTCCTTATGAGCAGTGTCTCATTCTCCGGGCTGTGAGGTTCACAGCTGGTAATTTTCCACAGCCTCGGTTGACTAGAGATGACTCCTGAGATGTCGCCATGAAAACTAAGAACAGGATAGATCCATCAGAAGAGGTGCTATTGTTCTAGTGGATGTTAAACCAGTCTTCTTCGGAAATGTGTAGTGTTTAGGCTGGACCTTTAAAAAATAAATTTAGGAGTCTAGAACGTTTAGATAATCATTATTGTGAAATTTTTACATTGTGTTTAGACTTAGACTTGCTCAGAAGAGTGTTGAAAACTACACTGTCCTTCAAAGATGTTTTTCACTTGTGTTTAAAAAAAACCCAACCTCTTATTTCCGTGTACAGTGAGAGAAATAATAAAGAAAAGATGTTGATACTGTGGTAGATTTTGTTTTTCAGCTTCCTAATTTCATATGCTTTGAAATAAAAAAAATGCAACTCGGATTTGCAGTGCGACAGATAAGTACATTGATTTGCATGGAGCTGTGCTGGTAATTTGTGTTTCTTCCATGCCCTCATGATTTCTGGCCACTTTTTCGTAGTTCTTTTCAGAAGTTTGTTACCATGTTCAAGACGCATTTTCCCACTAAAGAATCTTAAGTGAAGACATGATTGTGAGTCAGCGTTTATCTACCTAATACTTTCTTTTAAACAACCACATCTAGTGTGATTATTTAGGCATTTTAGTTTTCTTGTGTGAAAATGAGTGTGGGAGAAAAGTTTCAGTTATTGTGGTTAATTGTTAGCTAACTGCTTGAATGCAGCATGACACAAAGTGGCTTATCCTTTTATCGTGGGGCTTTATTTTGAAGCTGAATATTTTTTCTCCCTTTTTTATCCCCTTGGAAACTTTTTTTGCAGGTCACATAGGAAAACACATTGGATTTTTAATTTTTTTTTTTTCTGGTACAATAAAAGAATTCCCCATAGAGACAGATGTACTGATTGTTCTTTATTTAAAAAAAAAAACCAAAAACCAACAACCAAAAGAACGATGAGGTGGCCAGAGGCCTGCTTGTAGAAACTTGGTAGCTTCAGAAGGAAAAGGCAAATGCAAATGGAATATAATCCATGAAAAAGTCTTTGCTCACGATGGTAGATATATTTCAGTTTATTGTGTACCTATGCTGGCAGAGAAAACATTCTGAATGTTATGTGGTGTGAGACATGCTGAAAGCATTTTCTGCACCATTTTTTACTTTGCAGCCATAACTATGCGATACTTCTTCTTGGCTTGCTCCTGTCAGTTTACTTGGCACTCCAGATTGCCCCTTCCCTTTCTTGCTTAGTGATTAACTCGTCTCTGAACCTCTAATTCTGCTGCATCTTTCCATCCATACTGTGAGGCTAGTTTTTTTCTGGGAGACGTTCCTTCTTTCATAGTTTTCCTTTCATATCCCACTTTCTTGCCTTTATGTCAGCTAGTGCCGAGATACAGCCTGTTTCATGTTTTAATGTAGACAGCTGTGACTGTATTAATTCATGGATAGAGGCTTGTGTAATGGGGAAGATCATGTGCTCTGAGCCCAAACCCAGAACGAATTGTTGCAACCTGGTGCAGCGACTGATGGCCTCAGACAGGACAGCTCTGACTGGTTTTTTTTCTTTTTTTCCTTTTAATATACCTCTGTATGGCGTCCTAGCAGGTAGGAAAGCAAAAAGGTGATTTCACATTTCCCCTTTATCTTGGTACCTTGAGCTTCTGCTAGAGGGGGAAGCCCATTCTGCCTTTCGTTCAGAGGCTGTTGGTTTTTAACTGCTGCACATCCTTCCATTAGCCACAGTTAGCTTGAAGATGAAGGAGGCAGAATACAGTTATTGTTTATAAATATCTGGGTTAGTGAGATATATTTTTTCCTAGAAATACTTCAGGATGTATTACATTGTAGAGCTTCAGAATACATCTAAGTAAAATCGGTGTCTGGCAGCTTTACTCCAGAGTACTCCCAGGTCTATGGTTTAGTCATAGATGCTACGATGTACGAACACAGGAGCAATAGAGTTTCCTCCTCTCATCCCTGCACTCATTATTCCCGAGAGTAAAGGCAAAGTACACCACTTGATCTGTATGCTTGTTCTCTTTTAAGATGGGATAATATTAACCAGGACTTGATGCATTTGTTGAGATAAACTGAACATTAGTCCCTAAAAGTGAGCAAGAAAGTAGTACCAACCACTTGTGTCCTCAGCCAGCACTAAGATTGCTTCCCAGTGGAAACCAAATGGAAAAATCGATGTCTTCTGGGCATCAGGGGGCACAGTCACAAAGTACAGCTCATGTGTGACTTCCTCTGACCGAGCACCCAGACACCGTGACATTACAGCTGGAGCTAGGGCTCTGCCTGGCAATGACGGGGACTGTCACGAGTTGGTATTTCACCCTGAAGAAAGGTAGAAACTCACCAAGTCATTAGGGTGAATTTTCTGCTCCAGAAAGGTTGGCTTTGAATTGCTGCTCCAGATCAGGTGACTTAGATGTGTAAATTCTTTTTCTGATTTGTTTTTTGCCCCCAGCCACTCATTTGATCTTGCCCTATTTTTTTTTATTTTCTTTTTTGCGCCCAGCAGTGGCTGTAATAGAGGGGAATTTTGAACACTGCCTCATTAGTGTTTTTTTTTTAATTTCACTAAGTAGATTCCCTGATGGGCTTTATTTCTGTTGGCAATTGTTAAGATCTGTGTTCTCTCTTTCCCTTATTTCCCCAGCAGTATGTATCAGGGCAGTGCTTCCTTTTCCTGCATTGTCCCAGTGCTGTCTCATCTCTCCTCCAGTCTCCAGTACTGATTTTGATCTTTTTGAGCTTTTGCACTTTCTTGCTCAGTTTATGTGCTGTGGATACATACAAATTCCCTGAAAGATGGGAAGGGTCACATTCAAGTCCTTTATTTTTTCTCTCTTGGAGTACCTTGTTTCTAATACCCACACTGTTTGTTTTCTGTTTTTCAAATATGCGTAACTATTTCTCCTGTGCCATGGAAGAACAGCTGAATTTGGGAAGAAATTTGAGCTATCTACTCTTATCCTACCTCTCTCCTGGGGAAGCACACTCAGACAGCATCAGCTAGGTCTGTACTTCCTGGGTAAGGTCTGACACAACCACATCATTCCAAACGAAGCACAGGAGGAGTGACACTACAAATGCATCTATACAGGAGTAAAGAAGTTATAGACAGGTAAAGGAGGTGGTAAATTCTCCCACTTCTGAGACAGCAAATAAGTAGGATATTTGGGAATTACAAGAAACAGATTGCATCTGTCCCTTTAAACCAGGAAAAAGTTGGCAGTTAACTCCCCTACATATTGCCTGCAGGAACAAATAGTGAAAAAGCTAAAGAGCTGTCTTGACAGGGACACTCACAGTGGGGAAGAACTTGTGTGCCATATGTCCCCCCACCATCTGTGTATGCTCTCTTCTGGGTCGTGACATCTGGTTCTGCTTGATAATCTGGCTCCGATTCCTGTATTTTGAGAGTAAAACGGACTTGAGTCTCCTCAGAGGCTGAAGAGAATAGAACACATGCCGACTTCTGCAAGAAAAGCCAAGTTTTTCATAAAAACATGTCTCCTCAGCCTAGATCTGAATGACTTGATACACGTATGTATTTAAATGAGCCAAGGGTGTGCCAGCACCGTCTGCTGCTGCTTTTTAAAAACTGCTAACTCCGTTGCGTTTGGCATTTTTGGGAAGGCTGGGTACCTAATTTAGGAGATGAAGTAGCTTATTATCGAGGAAAGGGTCACATTTAGGAGAGCAAACAACTGAGGATGAGAAAAGATCGGAGTGCCAGGGTGAGGGCTGGTGAGGGAGTACTATCTACCGCAGGAGGTGGCCCTGGGGATCCCGAAATCCCACAGCAGTGAGCTGCACCGGCCTTGTGCTGTGCAATACCTCCGCCTAGTGATGCCTGAGAGCCAGGTGGGATGAAACTCTCTTTTTTTTAAAAAAAAAACCACAACAACCTGCTCTTCACGTAAGATTGAATGAAGTTCTGTTGCTAATAATGCCAAGCCACAAAGCTGGAAAAAAAATAAGAGGGATTCCAAAAAGAGAAGGTTTACTGATGACTGTTCTGAATTGTGCTGTAATTGTTATTTGTAGTGCTTTTCCCTTGTACGAACTAGCAGGGAATTTAGCGGAAAATGAGATTTTTGGCCTTTGGGTGTGTACATCTGTTAATTCAGTGCCTCAGAATTAATTGGGAAACGGGGAGGAGTTGTCCTCTATAGAGCTGTGTTTCTTTATCAGCCTCCAGCATATGCCAGTTAGATCTGACTGCTTTATGTTGAGCAACACTTCCCATTGATTATTCCAAGAAAAAGACTATGAATGGAGACGATGTCTTCTGGGATCTGCGTTCCAGGAGATCAGCCACGTGTGATGGCTGGAGGACCGTCACCAACTGTGCGCTCCCCAGGCTAGTGAGAGTCCCGCAGCTCACTTGACATCATGAGCTGTGGAGAATTTGTGCCTAATTAAACTATCTAGCCCACTGAGCTGGGAACAAATGGATCCAGTGGTCACATGGTGAAAAAAATCTTGGAGCCTGGGATGCTGAATTGTTGGTAGGACCCTGGTCTGCAGAGGGACCATAGACAAGATTCAAGGGTCTTGGAGTCCTTGAAGAATTGCCTCAGGACTGCCATCAGAGAGGAGCTGTTGGGTGCATCATGAAGACCATCCAAAACTGAATATCACAACGTTCCTGGGAGCAGGAAGCACTGGACAGTTCTCCCTGGCTCTGAAGATTTGGGACTCTAATTTCACAGGCAGTGTCTCTGCCACCTGAAATGATCAGTCGCCAATCCTGGCCATGGAGGATGTGTCCAGGTCTCAAGGGACCTAGCAAACCCTCCTTTCAATGCTGGTATATAGCTTCCTTCCTTCCTTCCTTCCTTCCTTCCTTCCTTCCTTCCTTCCTTCCTTCCT
>VWZZ01000851.1:49233-103142 GCA_013399095.1 Psophia crepitans | reverse complement strand
ATAATAATAATAATAATAATAATAATAATAATAATAATAATAATAATAATAATAATAATAATAATAATAATAATAATAATAATAATAGACTTAAAAATGCAGCCAAATCAAAAGTTCCTGCCATCGCTCAGGCAAAACGTAGACTCTGAATTCCAGAACTAATGGTGAAGATCAGACTTTGCAGAAAGTGATTAAAGCAATTAGCAGAGGCTGGCTGGGGCAGAGTGGTTCATAATGCTGTCAAGTCAGGGAGCTCTCAGTAATGGCTGAATTTTGTAGGGAGCGCTCAGATGGCAATTCTTAAAGTGTTATAGTAGTATATGCATTGGGATACATGAAGGTCATCTAACAATTGAAAGGTCTAAGAGCAGCCCCAGGCATGCTTCTTGTGGTCCTCAAACGTACAGCCCTGCCAAAGCTGATGTTTCCGGCTCCAGCTGTGGGGAGGCTATGAGCAGTCACGGGTATCCTGGGGGAGGCTGGGAGTTACAAGGGAGAGGGACTCAGTGGGTTTGGTAGGGCTTCAGGAATCTGTGAATCAGGCCATGCACTTGTTTCTCTTCTTCTTCAGTCTCTCTTTTGTGAAACCCACCAGAAGAGGCTGTCTCTTGCTCACCTCGTACTCAGTGGCACACAGCTGCTTCTCATACGTTTTGCACTTGTGAGTTACAGCACGTCCTTGTTGGAACTGGGATAGAGCCCTTGAGAAGGGAGTCACTGCATACATTTCTCTAGAGGATGAAACTAATACGGGGGAGTGGCTACTTCCATTTACAGAGTAGGGTCCTGTTCGGTAGCAGGAGATGGTCATTCACAGGAAACAAAAAGAGAGGTCTTGGCCATGTTACAATGGGGGGTAAATCAAAGTATGTATTTTGCAAAAGAAAACATGCCATTTTTAAAAATAACTGTATGATTTCTTCTTTGGCAGCTAAACACCATCTCAACTGAGTAAAAGGCTAGAAAAAAAATCCTTGTAATGCTTTAGAAGAGTTTAGTCAGTTTGACTCAGACCTTGCAGCATTGTAAAGTCTTCTGGCCTCGCCTGCGGGAGAACGAGGGAGGATGTAAGGAGGAATAAAGCCAGCGGCACCCTATTTAATTACTGATTAAGATCATGTGTAGCATTTTGAGCTACTTGTGAGATGTGTGAAGCAGCAAAGTGCTGTTTTATCTTTGTATGTACCTCTTCCTAACCACAAATGTATGTACTACTGTCATATTTCACTGCCTTTGGCTTTTCTCTTTGAAGATAACTCCAGTCAGCCTGGTGACCTTTTGATTTCCTGAGCGAGACCACCGCCTGGACACTATGTTCCTCTCACAGGACCTGGTGTGGTAGAACTTCCCTTGCCTTAGATGCAGAGCAGATTTTTTTCTTCCCCTCAAAGCTACTGTCAGCAAAGTCTTTTCAAGCAGTGAGGACAGAGCACTTTTGAGGGGAAGGGGAGCTGTAGAAGCAGTTATGTTTGACCTACACTGAAAACCTGAACCTGTATTTCATAACAGGGTGCAGGATGTACCCACCTGCAGGTGACCCTAAATGCCTCGGGGAGGAAAGTGAGGCTTTTGGCACGTGATGAAATTTGGTTACGAATGCTGCAAGTCTGCGTGTTCCTCTGGCTAGGGACTTGCAAGGGATGGAGGGAGGTGCGCTGGCTGCAATAGCACCAGGAATTGGCCAATTCCTCCAGCCAAGAGCTGTCTCACAACCAAAGGACCCAGTTTACTTACAAGGGCTGCTGTGAAAAAAAGAGGAGCAACAAATGCTGGAGAAGAACACAAGAAATGTTCTGCAGTCAGGTCAGCAGCCAGCTGAGGCAGGCATTTTATCTTCAACAGCAGCAAAAGGAATTGCTGAAAATCTGACTGATACCCCAACAGCAGCCCAGGCAGCTGCCCCAAGCTGGGGCAGGCAGGCAGGTTGCTGCTGCCTCCTCCTCTCTCTGCCCAGCCTCACTGTGCTCCAACTTTGGGCAACATTTCTGAGGGTTCAGGTGGGTGCCCAAGCTGAAGCCACCCTTGCTCCGATGCTGCACCTGCATGGGCAGTCTCCCAAGGGTGCTGGCTCCAGCTGCACCTCTCACTGCTGTCAGCTGAAGCCAGCCTGGCTCCAGTGCCATGGCTGTGTCACTTCTGTGCTGTGACCATCCTGTATGCTGCCCATGCAGGGTCTCAGGTCTGATTCTGGGCCTGTCACCCTTAGCGCTTCCTCCTGCACACCCTCAGGGCTAAGGAATGGAGCCAGCAGGAGGCAGGCCTCTGAAAAGAGCCCTTCCTGTAGACAGAGATGCTCCCACATGAAGCCTGTCTCCTCCTGCTTGATCTGGCCTTACCAAGGTGCAGCCCTGGCTGTAGAGACCCCTCGTGCTGGTAGGCTGATGGGTTCTCCACATGTGCAGCTCTGGGCCATGGCTAATTCAGCCTACATGGACTTTATCTCCAGCATGCCAGATGTGAAATCTGAGCTCCACTGAAACCCTGTGATCAGGGTAACATTCTGGCGTCTGAACCCTGAAGTTTCTTTCGTGTTTTGCTTCCTTTTCGCCTCTGTAGCAACAAACAAACACCCGTGTGAAACCTGCTGAGTTTGGTGTAGCTTGTTTGGCCTGTGTTGCGCCAGTATTTCATGGCATTTTGCCACTGCCTGTAGCAATAGGTGTCAAATGAAGTTGTGTATTTACAATGAGATGTTTTTATTGTGCCTACTTCAGCAAATACTTAGACCCAGGCAGGCTGCTGACTTTCTCTCTTGAGAGTGAAAAGGAGTTTTTTTTGTGCTTCCTGCAAAATCCGTTGTTATTGGTGGAAAAGAAAGTCCCTGGGGTGAAGTATCAGGACCCAAACACTGTTCTGTAAGCCTTTGAAAGCCGCACAGAGTGGAGCTTATTTCCATTCAGATATACTAATGTTGAGTTGTTCTGTTGTTATTGCATAACATAATTAACCACATCCTCACCCAGAAAAAAACCAATAGAGCTGTCTTTCCTTATTAAGGTGACTTTGGACGCTGGCAGGTATCAAACCAGTCAGCTTTTCTCTTGAAGAAAATGATATCCTTCACTGGTTCTTGGTTAGCAAACACTTATGCAACATGGGATTACCAGAGAAATGTCTGCAGGCACCATGCTGGTGCAGCCATCCAGTGCAGCTGGATATCAGAAGAGTTGTGACATTTTTTTGCTATTCTTCTGGCATGGTCTGACAGGTCCTTATTCCCTGTCTACACTAGTTTGAACTGTCCTGCTCCGTCTGTCCGCCCGCAGCCGCTCCAAGGCTGCTCTTTCTTTTGTGCCAGCGCAGCTGCCTGTGAAATCTGCCCAAGAATCAAACCAGGTGAAAAATAACTGTGCTTTTGTTGTTGCTCATGGCCACTTGTTTCTTAGGAAGATCTGTTTTCTGAACTGTCTGCCATCTGGGAACACAAAACATTTTTTTCTGGCACAGGAGAGGCAGGGAAGGCAAGGGAGGATGGCGTGAGAAGCACTGCTCCTAAAGCACAGTCTTGGTAGGGTTAAGTAGCTGTTTGATGATCTGTGTTTTTGTGGCTATACTGCTCCCAGCACTCAAATATGGTCCTTAGGAACCCCCTCTGTAGACTGCAGTACCATGTCAGGAACATGTTGAGATAATCTCTCTCTTCTCTGGCTGCATGTTTTGGTTTTAAGGATTTTTTTCTATTCATTGCATCAGGGGAGGTTTAGGTTGGAGACGAGGAGAAATTTCTTCTCGGAAAGGGTGGTTCGGCATTGGAACGGGTTGCCCAGGGAGGTGGTGGAGTCACTGTCCCTGGGGGTGTTTAAGGAAAGATTTGATCTGGTACCTAAGGACATGGTTTAGTGGGCAATAGGTGGTAGGGGGACGGTTGGACTGGATGATCCTTGAGGTCTCTTCCAACTTTAATGATTCTATTCTATTCTATGGTGGACTTTCTGTTGCCCTGGTCAAGGGGTTGGGTGAAAAAGGTTGTACCCCATAGTAAGCAGCATGGTCTGAGATACAAGTTCTGATGAGGGGTATTTTCTGCAGACAGTGCAATTTTTCTGATGCTTTTACCCATTCCTTTACCAAGCTTCAGCATAATCTCAGTGCTAGCCATGCAGCACATTAAAGAGGAAAAGATGATGGATCTTCATGAAAGAGATAACAGTCCTCTGCAAGTCCTTGACAGAGGACACTGCAGGAGTAGAAAGTCCACACTGGTTCCTGGGGAGACAAGACTTGGAAGAGAGATCCAATAGGAGGTGAATAAGCAGACAAAACATAACAGGCTCAGGAAATTCCTGTTGCTCAGAGCAATTGGAGACTAGGAGAGTAATGAAGTGGAGTTATGGTGTATGTTGGATGTGATCTTACTCTTTATTTTTCTTAATAGTCCTTACTACAAAGTAGTACTGTGCTAGATGGTGTGAACTAGCATAGCTGTTGTCATGTTCCTACAACTTGAACTATAAAAGCAATGCAAGGATGGAGCTACTCCATCAAAGTTTGCTACCACTGCTGTTGACAAGCATTCTTTCACATCTTTTTTCATGTCATTTATTGATGGCTTAATTCAATAAATGTCAAATCTTGGAAGGAATAATCTTGTCTGAATTGTAGACTTTTTGAAATTCAGCATTTTCTACTTTTCTTGTCTCTCACTGCCTGTTCCTTCTTGTCAACAAAGTTTATCGTCATTGTCCGTTGCATTGCCTCAGCAAACTCCACAGTTGCTTTTTATCCTTCTGAAAATTTGCCATTTTGCCATGATTTCAGTAACCCCAACTAGCTGTTTGTTGGTTCAAGATCTGATATTTCCATTGTTTGTCACAGTAAATGTATTCTGTGTCTTTTCAGGCTTTAATGGACCACCTGAAGGGACCCTCTTGGTGAAAACCACCTGGAAACATTTTGCTAGAGCAGGATCTACTTCTTTGGTTGTCACTATTCTATTTTCTTAGTCTTTTAACATAAATATTTATTTTGTCTTGATGCAGATGATATTTTTACTGGTTCCTATTGAATTTGAATGAAACTTCCAGGTGCTTCTTTCTTCTCATTAATTTACATAGAATTTCAGTCATAAGAAGTTAGCTCCCTGTTTCTAGACATTGTTTGACTCAAATGACCAAACCAGAAAAAACAGGGCATAGTAATAATTGAGTACAAATGAGTACCCGGAGCTACAGTGAGTTCATTGACTTTGGCAGATATAAAGAATGAAAAAAAAAAAAGCACCTGGAAATTCCACAGACTTTTCTGTTGCCATGGTGCAGAGAGATGCATGGACTAGACATAAATGCAGTTATAACAGTGTATTTGGAACTGAATTTCTCTTAGAGACAATATGAGCCTCTGAGTAGTTATGATAAACGCTACTTACAACCTCCTTAAATTCCATTTTTTTTTAGCTATGATGGTAGGTGGAATTGTCCATAAGAAAGATGTGCAGATGTTATTTAAGGGTAGGATTTCCATTCTAGGCTTTCTGTTCTCCAGCTCAAAAGGGCAACAACAACAAAAAGAAAAAAAAAAAAAGATAATCAGAAATGTTTGCTGCCAAATGGAATTTCCAGTAAGGTGGTAGAGGTGAAGTTGATGGGAAAAATGTTTACGGGGCAAAGCTGATTGATTGACTGATTGACTGAAAGGAAACATAACTGAAAGCTATGCCCACTGAAGTGTAGGATCTCAGGTTTGTTAACCGCCCCCCCCCCCCCCCCCCCCCCCCCCCCCCNCCCCCCCCCCCCGCCCCGTTATCTCATTCCTCTCCATGCTGGCTAGAAGATGTTACAGTAGCATTTGTTACAATACTTAGTTGTGCGTTTGAAAGTTTCTTCTGAAATCTGCGGACCAGAGATGTGTCCCTGCTTTCCTCAGGCTGTTTCTTGAAAATGTAGTTGAGGTGTGTGCGGTTATGCTGGGGCGATATGCTGATCTTCTCTTGTGATAAATATATATGCTAGAAAACACGCCACAATCTTCTTAATTTTCTATTTCTTTTGCTAAGTGTATATAGTTTCCATCTAGATTTAAAGCATTTATATTTTTTCTTTGATTTAGTTTTTCTCATCAGACACATTCTTGTAGTGTAATTCAGTATTTTCTGAAACTTAATAATAAACCACTCCAGAAAGACCACACAAACTGAACAGAATATTTTTGATAAGTATAATAACTCAAGGACTTCAACTGTTTTTCAAAGAGTATATAATATAGCAATTGCTTTAAAAGTATATTTCCTTCATGGGTTTATTAGCCACAGAGTTGCTGTTCTACTTATGACTACTTTTAAACTATGCCTTTGCATTCTTTAGCATATGAATTCATAGAAAAAGAGTGCTTTTGCTAGTGATGCGGAGAAAGATTAAACCAGTTTTCTGGTTCTGTTTCTTATGATAGACTGCTATTTCTGCTGAGCTCTTAAAATTCAAACTTTGTGGCTACCCAAAGGTCAGATCTGACACCTGAGGTTTTGCTGGGGCAGAAAACCAACCTGACAGAAACTTCATGCTGACTTTACAGTAGCAATAAGGTCTGTGACAGCAGCAGGAGTAAAGTCTATGGGAAGAGGTCTCCACACAAAGCATTTTCATTCAGAGAACTTCTGGTTGTCTTGAGAAAATTAGGATAAATTAATTTGCATGGACATAGTATTGCTTCTGTGATATCCTGCAGAGATAGAACTGTGAGTGCCTACGAGCAATGTCTTTTCCCAAATTTAGGCACACACACCTCCCAAAGGGAAAGGGATGTTCTAATCTGGTTAGTGGCAGAAGGTGTCTCTAAGACCTCCAGAGGGAGCTCTACTCCCTCAATTGGCTGCTCTTGACTCTTGACTGTAGAGAGAACTACTAGGAAATGCTTACTTCCACCCCCAGTCATGATGTAAACTGGCTATCTGTCTTCTGAGAATAGATGCTAACAGAGCAGAAACAGCTCTGATATAAAAAATCTGACTGCATGATGCACCCCCGCTCAATTCTTCATTCTCATACTAGCTTTGTGGTTAGAGCAGTCATCAGAAAACTGGTGACCTCTCTTGCTCTGAAGAACATGCTCCCTCAACTCCTCCTAGGACACTTCCTTCTTCTTCTGAGCTACCTGGGCCAATTGTACCTGGTAGTGCAGTTTTACTTGTTGAAAGCAAATGTGAGGGAGCCCAACCCTCTTAAGAGGAGTCAGAGCCACACAATACAAATTTCTTATTACTGTCCACCCCCCATGTGACTAGAGTCAAATTCAGTCTTGTCTGTTGTCTGTGTTCCCCGTGATTTAAAATCCCGAACATGTAGCACCCCAGTTTCAGTGGACAGGGTGGAGAGTTCTTCTCGTGACATAGAAGCCTCTAAAGACCTTAGAAGTTGGGTCTTCTGGTTTCTGGTTAAGTGTTCTGCCAAAAAGCCTTGTCTGGGCATATCCACAATGCCCAGTTCTCAGTTTGACTTGTAAATGAATTTATCTTGGAGATAAGTCCTTTCCAGGTGATGGGGTTCTGAGTGTGTAGAGTGCTTATTTTAAGCATAGAAGAGATCTTGAATGAGTTCAGGCAGTGCTGACCATCAGAGGTACCGGATTTTTGCCTGAGATGTGGGTCAGTCCTGTTTACTAAATCCCAATTCTGGCAATGTTTAGCTAGAAATACATAGCTAGAAATACATGACAGGTGGAACCTGAGTGGTAGACAATTTGTGGCCATGACTATGTTGTCTCAAAAAACAGGTAAAAGAAAGGACAGTGAACCCTGCCAGTGTCAATCATGTAGGATGGACATCCTGAGTTTAATGTAGCTTCTCCAACAGCATCTTATATAGTGATCAATGTACCTCCCCTTTCTAAATTTGAGTCATGGCTTTTGAACCCATCTGAGCATCTACTTTTGACAAGTTTATGTGGCAATTAATTTCCATTTTTATTTATATGAAAGAGTATTGTTCTCTGCTTTAACGATGTGCTTGATAATGTTCCTATTTCTTTTATCGTGAGAAGTACTGAAAAATCATTCCCTGTGTAATTTTTCCTAGTGCTGAAAGTCTTTCCTTTTCTCAGCTGCAGAGTGCCAGTCAATTTGGTTTATCCTTGTAGCAAAAGCCCTCTGTACCTCTGATATCCCTACTTCTCTTTTCAGTAACTTTTTTTCATGCTGTTATATCCTTTTGGTCATTGGTGACTAGAATTACATCCAGTGCTCAAGATAAGGATATGTTGCATCAGTATAACAACATTTCCTGTATTCTTCTCTGTTCTTTTGCTAATAACTCCTCACGATCTGTTGGCCCTCTTGGCAGCTGCTGAACAACAGGCTGTTTTCAGAGAAAAAACAAAATGACCCCAAGATGTCTTCCCCAGGTACTGAAAGCGGATTAGTTTCTACATTCTGGTAAGACAATTTCTCTGAGAACAGTGCTTTGTGTAGATCAATGGCTGACAATACCAAACCAAATAAAGCTAGAGGACACCTGATCTCGTGGGATTTCCCATAAACATTTATCCACTCTCCAAAAGCAATCATTCTGCTACTAACCTGACTGACAGAGCGGTCTTTGCATTTCAATTAGTTTCATAGAATCTATGAAACTTCCAATATTTGGAACCTATCCTCGAGCCTCAGTCCTGGACTGGTGTGTCTGGGAGTCAGCAGTAGTAGTTAGTACAGCTGTCAGGCTCCGGCATGCGATGAGGCTGTGATGTGGTTAGGAGCGATGTATCTGCCTATGTCATACAACGCAGGACACGCTCTTCGCTGCTACAACGTGGGAGGTCTTGAGCAAGTTTCCTTCTGTAGGCTAGTAACTGTAGAGCAAAAAGTGTAGGAAGAGTTTGGCCTCTGGTCATGTACTGTGACCTCTCAAATCTGTGAATTAGCCCTGGTGAAGGCTTGCCTAGGATTGCTACAGGCCGTAGTTAACTACAGGTTGCTTTCTGTGTAGAATCCTACAGAAATGAGGAGTTTGACCTGGAGGTGAATGGAGAGGTGAGCAATGAATACACCAACACTGTGGTATGCAGGAGGAGTAGGCATGGTGACCACAGATGAGAGCAAATTGCTCATTTTTAGATAGATCAGAAAAGATTAGTTCCTGGAACAGCTCATCTCCCAAGAAGACTTGCAGGAAATAGTGCGGGCTGCTGCAAGAAGGTTTTCCATAAACAGAGGAGTTCTGGTTAGTGAGGGGAGAGAAAAGGTTGTGTGTGGTTTATATTTTCATGATGAAAGAACGAAGCTTGAAATCTCAAGTAGTAAGTGCCGAAAGGAACTCTTGCATGCCATTTGGTGTCTTTACAGTTCACAGAGATAGGCAGCTGCCTATATTCCTAAAATTTCTTGCAGCTGGCCAAACTGGGTACATACAGTTCTATAATAAACAGAACAATTGCTGATGTAGTCTGTCCTAGTTTCCATGCAACTAGCTTTTGGGAGCCAAGGCCAGAGAAGGTTTTCATGCTCATAGCTCTCCCTGCTTTGACAGGTGCTCTAAGGTCTAAGGATTAGGTGCTCTGAAGGTTTCTGAACTCTAGCAGGGTACTCCTTGGGGTCTGGACATCTGGCTGCTTCAACTATAGAAAAACTAACAAAAATACCGACTTTTTATTCTAGATAAAAGAAGTTGGGTGGCATTTCCTTTCATAATAAAAGTTTAGAAGTTCTAGTTTTTGTGAGAAGCCTTGTTTTTCTTTCCAAAATATTTTAAACTTTCAGGGAACGCAAACTCCAAGTTGCAGCCAGATCTGATAGTACATACAATGAGATAATTACCACAGAAAATATTCTTCTAAAAACCCAGTCCATAATCTGTAGACAAAATAAGACATTTTCTTAAATAGTGATTTTATCAAAAATATGAATAATTTTTACAATTAAACCTCTGGTCCTGCATGCTGTCAGTGTGTCATGACGCTCTTTTATCAGTAAGACATTAACTTCCAGTAATTCACATACATTAAGGAACAAACAAGACTATTTAGTAAAAAGTCATTATAAACAATATCCTTTGTCAGCAAATTATCTTCAATGACTTTCCGGAGAATCCCAATTTGTTTTAGTTGTGTAAATTAGTAACTGTGTCTTTAGCATCTGAGTTATGATTTCCAGAATGCCATGTATTTATAGAAGTTTCTTCCTAAGAAATCGCGTAGAAAAAACCTCCTTATTCTCAGGGAAGAGGTCAGATAGGAACAACAATGGTGTGCTGAATAGTCTTCTGTTTCCACAGTAATGGGAAATAGAGTGGGTGCTGCACAGGAGGAGCTTAGCTTCCTGTGCACTCCGAGGGGACAGTTGGCTGTAAGGGCCTGGGTCTTCTAGAATTAGTCTGTGCTGTTGGACCAAGCAATGACCTCTTAGATCTGATGGTCTTTAACTTAGACTTTGGTGGAAGATTTCACTTAAACATATCTTGTCTGTTCCCTGATGGTATTTGAACACAGGAGGGCTGATTTACTCAGCTTTTCTTTTGTGCATAAACTTTGGATAGGTTTCTAGCTCAAAGATGCTTGCCTGCTCAGACTCAATTTCATCTCTGCACTGTAAAGCACTCTGGCATCCAAGGACAGGACCACCTGTGGGAACAGAAGATCCTGGGGGCTCAGCGGAGTGTTTTTATTTCCATAAGAGCAACAGATGTACTGCACCGACCCTCTCTCTGGTGGGCTCTGTGGTCTCCCCGCAGGGATCCTGCCGACAGCCCAGTGACATTCAGAACAGCTGCTGTTATTTTCATTCTGGCCGGCTGTATCCAGCCTCTATGGGATGGCGACGCAGCTGCTTTCCTTTTGGGGCAAGGCATGGAGCAGAGAAATTGAAAACTTCTTCAGAGAGGCAATCTGGTTTTAAGATACAGAGGCTTTGGTGATGACATTAAGATTTTTGTTGGAATATCGTTTTTGGCCTGACAAAAAAATTTATCATTGTTAAAATCTTTCATAAACTGCTGGTGATCAAATAACTTCTCAAGTAACCTATCAATCTGCAACCCAAAGGTAAATACGTGTCAGCCACATTAAAAAGGGCAGATATATAATTCTTGTTACTTTAGTCAATTGCTTCCTTGAAGATACTCTCACCTCCATTTTGCATCCTCCCAGTTTTAATGCACTAGCTGGCAACTACAGTGGAGCTGAAAACCTGCTAAAAGACTTAATAGCTCTGCCTTGGTGGGGTGAAGAAGGAATATGAGTATGATGAAAAAACTGATGGCTTTGTAACACTAAAATTCTGATTAATCCTTTTCTGTCTACATGCATGTACTCACCTACTGTTATGTTGGACCCTCCCATGTCAGGAGCCCACCAAGCTACTCTATTACTCCCCCTCCTCAACAGGACAGGGGAGGAAATACTATGAAAAGCTCATGGGTTGAGATAAAGACAGGGTGGCCACTTACCAATTACCGTTAAGGGCAAATCAGATTTGACTTGGGGAAATTAATTTAATTTACTGACAATTAATAACAGAGTAGATATTGACAACTAAAACACAACTAAAGCCATGTTTTCTCCCACCCCTCTGTTCTTAGTCTCAGCTTCACTCCCAACTCTTACCTCCTCCCCCCAAGCGGTGCAGGGGGATGGGGAATGGGGGTTGTGGTCAGTCCATAACACTTTGTTTCTGGTGCTCCTTCCTCCTCACACTCTTCTCTTGCTGCAGTGTGGGGACCCTCCCATGGGAGAGAGTCCTTCACAAACTTCTCCAATGTAGGCTCTTCCCACAGGCTGCAGTTCTTCATGAACTGCTTCAGTGTGCGTCTTTTCTGTAGGGTGCAGTCTTCGGGAGTAGGTGGTGCTCCAGCATGGGTCCGCCACAGGCCACAGGTCCTGGTAGAAAACCTGCCAGGAATCTGCTCCAGCATGGGATTCCCATGGGCTTCCTTCAGGGCACATCGACCTGCTCCAATGTGGGGTCCTCCACGGGCTACAGGTGGATATCTGCTCTGCCATGGCCCTCCATGGGCTGCAGGGGAACAACCTGCCTCACCATGGTTTTCACTGCAGGCTACAGGGGAATCTCTATTCTGGTGCCTGGAGCACCTTCCCCGGCTCCTTCTTGAATGACCATGGTGTCTGCAGGGTTGTTTCTCTCACACTGTCACTTCTCCCTCACAGCACCTGTGCAGCAGCTTTTGCCCTTTCCTAAAAACGTTACCACAGAGGTGCTACCAATGTCACTGAGGGGCTCAGCTTTGGCCAGCAGTGGGTTTGTTTTGAAGTCAGCTGAGACTGTCCAATACTGGGGCAGTTCCTGGTATCTTCTCACAGAAGCCACCCATGCACCCCCCAAGTCTTGTCAAAGAAACCGAATACACTCTGGTTAGGCGTGTGCCCCCCAGCAGTGTTGTCTTGGAGCAGCTGTTTCAAACTTCTCAATGAAAGGAACCAGTAGAGCTATTTGAGGACCAGTCCATTCATCTTTATCACAATGTGGGTGGTAATAGGACTGTGGGCCACTCTTACCTTGGAGGAAGAGGTGTCCATCCCCATTAGAATATTATAACCCTTGAAAAATCTTACTAATTTCTCTTTTGCACAAAGCACAAGTTACCTATACTAGCTGCAAGTAAGGCACTACACACACAGAGGAACAGGAAGGACACCACAACCTTTGTAGGGCACGTCCCCACTAGCTGAAAAACAGTAGACCTACCATGGCTATGGACACACCCAACAACAGCTTCCCTGCCATCCCACCATTTGCTAACTCCACCAGGGCTCCCTAGGTTGACCTCAACAAACATACATAGTGAAACCTTCCCTGCCAGTGTCACTTCTGTCCAGGTGTCTCCTACTGTGTGCAATGACAGTCTGCAAGCAGGGTGCAAAAAATGTACACAGCAATTAGGGCCTGGCTAATAGAGGTAGGTATTAGCCAGGACTAGTACGCTGCTAGACTAAGCAGTGTTTCCTGGAGCAGAGAGAACCCTGATGTTGCTGAGTTGCTATTTTCCTATCTCTGATTTTTATCTCAGGGTTTTATCTTTTTTCATGTCATCATTTTTCTTCTTGAATACTTGAACTCCTAACTCTTCTTATCTCAATAACTTAATCCTATCTGGGTTTTCTCTTTTTTTAATCTAGTGTGGCTTTAACTTGCATACTTTTCACAGCTCAGGAGTAATTTTACCAACACAACTGTGTTAAGTTCATACAGCCCTGCTGCACCAGAACCAGCCATTGAATCATGGACAGCTGAGTCGCTGGGCCATAGACTACTAGTACTGGTAAGGACCTGTAGGGCCAATGTCAGCATCTTGATACTAGTACCATGTTTTTCTTTAAGGTCTAATACCTAGTGGCAGCTCCATTAGGTTCCCAGCAAACTCTTCCAGTGCTTTGCTACCTTTCCTGTTAAAAGATTTTTCCTGCTGTCTTGCTATTCCTTGTTTCAGTTTACTTCTTGACCTCTTTGCATGGAGAACAGATGATCCTCTTGCTTGCTGAAGTGCTATTGATACAGGCTGCCCAGGGAGCACGATGTGTCTAACTCCTCAAAGAAATTTCATGACATATTTCTGTAAGCATATTTTTCCATATACTTATCAAATGGGATTTTTTTTTTAAAGATGGGCCAAAGGTTATGAAGCATTCAAGATTGATTGCAGTTTCTTATCAAAAGCTGCAGAATGGCTTTTGCTCAGCTGACAATGATTCCCTTTAGCCAGGAGCTCAGTTTCCCACCTGCATCATGATATGGGAACAACCTGGGTGTGGGGAACTGACTACAGGATAAACGACTCTTCTGAGATATGGAGCAACATGATGAACATCTCCTATCTAAGTTTCAGTGGACTTTATGACCGGGTAACTTATTCTGTATCCAGGCAATGGAAATTAGCTTGACCTGAATATATTTAACCTTTCCCTAGAGTAACCTGACAGCATGGTGAGAGAACACTGAATCTACCACTGGATTCAGATGGTAACTCCAGACTTTTTGCCTGACTCTAGCATCAGGAAGTGAGGAAGACCTTGATTCCAATGAAACTGCGTGAACCCGAGCATGGACGAGTTTGTGAGCTTTTCAATGTAGTGGTCTGAGCTGACCCTGAACAGTTGACCAAAGTGCTGTGAGATTTCATTGTTGCAGGTGGGGTGTTTTTAGCTCTTTTGCATTTTCTGTGTCATAGGAGAAGTGCAACTCCTAGACCACTTCAAAGGAAATGCAATAGCAAGAGCTGGGGAAAGCACGGGTGTGACATGAGTAAGATTTTTGTATACTGCTGTATAATTGATACATCTTTATTGATGTGGAGTTGCTGCAAGCTGATGGCAGAGTCCCAGGAACGCTGGAAGCGATAAATGCTATTCAGATCTCTGCCAGGGTTTGGATGACCATAGCATAAAACCTTCTTGTCTGGTTAAAGAAAGACTGAACAGCTGATTCTCTAAATGTCTTTAGGGTTCATTCTGCTAAGAGGTACAAAGCTGATTTGTCCCCTGGAATTTGGCTGATTTGGTACTGAAATAACCCCTTTAGATTGGATGCTGCACAAGAAGGAGACAGTTTGGTCTGATGGGTCCTGGTTCAGCGCTGATGCTGGGAAGGTCACTCAGCAGTCTTGAACAGTGCTCCCTAAAAATGTCTTTCAGACATTTGGTGGCTTCCTGAATACCTGCTCTTGCGGGTCACTGTATGCTGGGTCGTGCCCACCGCTGCGGCGACTTCTCCCTCTCGCTCTCCCTCTTGCTCTCCCTAAGTTACTTCTGGATTTCCTGTGGAACTGCTCTGCCCCTCCAGTCTTCTTTCCCTCAAAGACCTGATTTAGCTGCTGATGTAGCAGCCTTTTTTATCAGCTTAGCTTCAGTGAAGCAGTTTCCTTCACTAAAAAACTGTTCCTGGTGCTCCAGTGACTTTTAGAGCTGTTCTCAGGGAGCTGCTGCCTGACCAGACCCGGCAAAGCGTCACTTGTTTTCACACAAGATCTGTTTCCCAGCACCCTCTGCCGGCTGAACGTCCCTGCTTTGCTGTCCCCAGGCGTGTGAGGAAGCCAGTAACCAGCCAGCAGATTTATTGCAGTATGATCATGCTCAAAGGGAATAATTTGTCATTAACGGAAAACCTGTCCTATTGGTAAGAGATGTCTGATTAGTTGGAACTACGAGATGTCATCTCTGACAGGTACTTAAGGTTACTACAGTAATTTGCATGTTCTGCCCTGTTCAGTGGGAGGTGTCTCAAAATGCAGCTGTATATCTTGCTCCTACAGATATGAATTGCACAAGCCAGTTAAGGAGAGTTCCCAGTAATATCTGGTACAAGCTGCAGGAGAGAAATCAGTGCAGAGGACCCAGACACAGAGAACAAGCCACTTCTCCGCTTTCTGAATTTTCCAGATGGTAGGTCAAATTTTTATATTATCATTTAACCAAAAATAACTGAAATATTTTGTAAGAAAATTTATTTCAGTTCTCTTATGTGCTGCTTTATCTCAAGAAAAAGTATTAGATTGAAATAGAGGATATGCTTATGCGACAGGCAAATAATTTTGGGATCAACATAACGTTTACCTTATAATGAAGTGTGTTTAGAAATGGATTTGCCCTCAGTTTTTCTAGTAGACATTTTTACTAATTATCCAAAGACATAGAAAATATTTACTGTGCAGTGGATTTTTCAGAGTTTAGTATATTTAGGTACTTTGTTGCTTCAAAGTGTTTTGTAAGAATAGTGTGTAATATTGGTTCTAGCATTTCCATACTTTAATATTGAAATTACTAAACTGTACACTTCACAGCTGTAACTAGTGTAGGTGTTAACTATCCCGAGTGCGAGTTCTGGGATAAGTTCAGTGTTACTGTTGCTGTTTTATTAGCCCATTTTCAGTCAGAATGGGATTTCTGGTTTGTTGAAAGAGTGAAAATAACTTTCAAAAGGTGAATGAATGAATTCTGTGTCTTTGTAATCAAATCTCACACAGCTGCTATTTCATGGTGTGTTTACGTTGTAAAGACTGTTAAGTTTTTTAGCGTAGAAATTGCAATAGCACTTCCAATTTTCTTAATATGCAAGCTATGGTACTTTTATAATATTTGTTCACATATATAAATGGTACTATAAACAGTTTGTTGTCAAATATGATTTTGGGGAAAAAAAATAAATCACCAATATGTTGCTAACATAGTTGCCTTTGGAGAAGCAAGGAGTTAAGCCCTATAGACTACTGCTCCAGCCGCATAAGTACAGGGTTCCCAATTCTTTCATCTTCCTTTGATATTGGATCATCAGGGGCTAGGTTCTGACACACTCAGGTCGTTGTCCCAAATCTCTGTATTTGGATCTAGTGCTTTTTCAGCATCATACTGAAGTTTTCCTTCACAGCGCTTAGAGTTAGACTCATAACATACAGAAATTGTGAGCTATAGGAAGAAAGAGATTTATGGAAAATGTCTCCTTATCTTTTTTCCCCTGTGAATATTAGCAACCTAAATTTATGGTATACTACGGACCCAAAAATCTGTTATGCAGGTTTTATTTCAGACAAATGTAATAAAACATAAGTTCTAAATAAAACTGCAAAAGCAGAAAGAAAACTCGTAACTATCCCCAGAAATTACAGCCTTTGTCTCTCAGTGCTTCAAGCTACAGGAACTTTCTTCCTTTTGATTGCGGGAAGTGAGGTGTCTTAGTGCCTTTGACTTGTGCCTCATAATACTCTTTTTATTTGACCTAAGTATCAGCGATCTGTGAATGCTTTAATTTTGCTTTGCTCAGAGAAATGCCACAAGCTGTAAGGCACCAGCGAACCAGTCCTTGTCTTCCAATTTGTTATCTAGAACTGCAGCCTCTGCCTCAGTTTTATTGAGGCAGTCTGGCAATTTGCTGCCGACTTTGGAAATGCAAACAGAATCACATTGTTCTTTTAATTGCCTGAGCTCTTTATAGTTTCGAGGAACATTCCTCTTTAATTAGAGCCCCATATATTACACCTATTTCCACACACAAACCCCAACTCTGCTTAAACTGCCGCCAGTTTAAAAACTTAAAACAGGGGGAAATGGCAACTTAAAAATAGGGGGGAAAATCAATAAAGCAATCATGAAAGCTAGGTGGGGAGAATCTACCCTTTCAGCACAACTATTTTGCACTGTTTTGGTGAAGGCTGGCAGCTCAGTATGTAAGGTCTCTCAAAGACTTACGTTTTCAAGAAACAGAAGGCTAAATACAGCAGCTGACAAGCACAATGGTAGGCAAATATGGATTTCTTACTCCTGAGTCATTCTGGCACTCGTTAGAAGAGTTCATATAGAATCATAGAATGGTTTGGGTTGGAAGGGACCACAAGGATCATCTAGTTCCAACCCTCCCTGCCATGGGCTGGGACACCCTCCACTAGACCAGGCTGCCCAAAGCCCCATCCAGCCTGGCCTTGAGTTGGTGAGGGCAAGTAATTGGCTGTTTCCATTCCTGGGCAAAGCTGTATCTGAAAAACAGAGAAAGCACAGATCCTTGCAACTTTTTGATAATCACCAGCCTTCCATTTCTAGGGCTGCAATAGCACTGGCAATAAGGGACTCACCAGTATCTCCAATAGCGGTATCATTTGTGGCCAGACGCATACAAATAAAATATCAAATGAGAAAGAACCTAATTTCAGACAGTCTTCAAATCTAGTCTATGAAACTGATTTTCCTTAAAAATCCATCACTTCTTTTTGTCTTCATGCTGAAGTATCTGCTTGCTTAAATAAAATAGCTCTAAAATGTAGTAGGACAGTGAGCGTAGCTGCCGGTATACCTCATTGGGGGCAAATACGTTTGTGGAACAGAACCGAATGCTTGGAGAGAAAAGGCTCCCAGCAGAGAAGGAATATTCTGACTATTTTTTTATGTCCATTTAATTACTCAAATAATCTAATGATATTAATTTTATTTATTATTCAGCTTAGAGTTCTTCGCTTAGCTGATTCCTAGGGTTGGTTTGGAGATTTCACTGCAAAGACTCAGTTGATATAGATGTATCCAATCTCAGCTGTATGAACTAGCCCTGCTGCGGCTAGTGTTTTGCATATCGTGTTTGCTTAGGTGTAAACACATAGATGTACTTTGCATGCTGCAGGCAGCCGGCATCTGATGGCACAGTGCTCTGGAAGGTTGCATAAATGCTCTTTGGAGGGATTCACCTTCCCTTGCTATACCGCTAGTTCTGACTATGCATATCCCCTGCTGCAGTCCCAGATGTGTCAATCAGTCCCTCCCCGGAACAAGTGAGCCATTCCAAATGTATGTAGGTATCAAATAGCTTAAAGCCAGCTAGCAGAACTGTCCATCAGGCTGGACAGAAGGACCTTTTAGGAAGGAAAGGTCTCCTCTGCATAAGCCAATGCTAAGTAGCAAAGTCACAAGTATCTGGAGATGGTGAATTATTGGGAATGAGCTATAGTGGCCCTTGTGAGCTCTCGGTGATGAAAGTAATTTCTGTAAGAAAAAACAAGTGAGACTTAGGTTAACCAAAGCTAATTTGAACCAATAAGATTAGTGGTTCCATGATTCTAAGGTTGGAAAGGACCTCTGAGATCATCAAGTCCAACCGTCAACCTAACACCACCGTGCCTACTAGACCATGTACTGGAGTGCCACATCTACACGTTTTTTGAGTGTTTTCCAGGGACGGTGGTTCAACCACCTCTCTGGGCAATCCATTCCAATGCCTCACTACTCTTTCTGTGAAGAAGTTTTTCCTAATATACAACCTAAACCTCCCCTGACACAACTTGAGGCCATTCCCTCTTGTCCTGTTGCTTGTTACTTGGGAGAAGAGACCGACACTCTCCTCACTACAACCTCCTTTCAGGTAGTTGTAGAGAGCGGTCAGGTCTCCCCTTAGCCTTCTCTTCTCCAGACTAAACAAGCCCAGTTCCCTCAGCTGCTCCTCATAAGATTTGTTTTCCAGTCCCTTCACCAGTTTTGTTGCCTTTCTCTGGACATGCTCCAACAGCTCAATGTCCCTCTTATATTGAGGGGCCCAAAACTGGACACAGTACTCAAGGTGAGGCCTCACCAGAGCCGAGTACAGGGGGACAATCACCTCTCTGCTCCTGCTGGCCACGCCATTCCTGATGCAGACCAGGATGCTGTCAGCTTTCTTGGCCACCTGGGCACACTGCTGGCTCATGTTGAGTAGGCTGACAACCAGAACCCCCAAGTCCTTCTCTGCCAGGCAGCTTTCCAGCCACTCTGCCCCAACCCTGTAGCACTGCCTGGGGTTGTCGTGACCAAAGTGCAGGACCCGGCACTTGGCCTTGTTAAACCTCATACAGTTGGCCTCTGCTCATCGATCCAACCTGTCCAGATCTCTCCGCATACCCTCCCTGCCCTCAGGCAGACTGACACTGCCTCCCAGTTTGGTGTCATCTGCAAACTTACTGAGGGTGCACTCTATCCCCTCGTCCAGGTCGTCGATAAAGATGTTGAACAGTGCCGGTCCCAAGACTGAGCCCTGGGGAACACCGCTAGAGACCGGCCTCCAACTAGATTTAACACCATTCACCACAACTCTCCGGGCCCGTCCTTCCAACCAGTTTTCTGGTTAGGTACAGTAACAGATAGTGAAAGACAGTTAACTAGAGTGGAAATTAGTGCAGAGAATGAAGCATTGTTTTAGAGGAGATCTATGTCATAACAAGGCTCACTGAAACCAAGTCGAGGAAAATTGGTTCTCAGAAAGATTAGAGCTAGATTGCAGTGTTTTGATTTTACTCAGAGAGACAGAAATGGAATGGGTAGATACCTCATGGATTGTGGAAATTAGGTGCTTGCTGCAGAGAGAAAGTTCTATCACTTGCTGCTGATGTACCGTTCAGGAGATGGAGACACAATGCATCTGTCAAATGTTGCTCATATCAGATGAATAGTGAACTGGTTTCCAACTGTGTGCAGGGCATTTGCACGTCCCTTTTGTTTCTCAGGAGAACATGGAGCCATGAGTCCCCATATCGTTTTTCAACTGTGATCGAAGTAGACCTCAGCTGATGAATGAAGTCAGCAGAATTGCTGGCAAATAGAAATCTGTTTAGGTCCTGAGTTGGATGCAGGCCTCTAATAATTGGAATATGTGAAACTCAGCTCCCCATTCCCACCTGTCAATGCAGTTTACTCCCTGATAGTGTCAGAAATAAGTTCTAGAGCCTTCTGCTCTAAAGGATGAACAAGGACAAATGCTTTGCTGTGTTGATGCTGTCAACTTTGTTGTGTGCTGATTTGCACTGTATCTTTTTTCACTGAAGGCCTACACCTGTCCGAAGTCACTCCTGAACCTTCTTCTGGGCCAGCTCATTCATTCCTTCCCGTGCAAAACTCCTGATCACAGAATCACAGAATATTAGAGTTTGGAAGAGACCTTGAAAGATCATCTAGTCCAACCCCTCTGCCAAGGCAGGACCACCTAGAGCACATCACACAGGAATGTGTCCAGTCAGGTTTTGAATATCTCCAGAGAAGGAGACTCCACAACCTGTCTGGGCAGCCTGTGCCAGTGTTCTGTCACTCTCACAGTGAAAAAGTTTTTCCTTATATTAACCCGGAACCTCCTATGCTCCAGGTTGCACCTGTTGCCCCTTGTCCTATCACTTAACGACATCGAGAAGAGCCTGGCTCCATCTTCCTGACACTCACCCTTTCCATATTTATAAACATTGATGAGGTCACCCCTCAGTCTCCTCTTCTCCAAGCTAAAGAGACCCAGCTCCCTCAGCCTTTCCTCATAAGGGAGATGTTCCACTCCCTTGATCATCTTTGTGGCTCTGCGCTGGACTCTCTCTAGCAGTTCCCTGTCCTTCTTGAACTGAGGGGCCCAGAACTTGGACACAATACTCCAGGTACGGCCTCACCAATGCAGAATAGAGGGGGAGGAGCACCTCCCTTGACATACTGACCACACCCCTTCTAATACACCCCAGGATGCCATTGGCCTTCCTGGCCACCAGGGCACATTGCTGGCTCATGGTCATCCTTCCGTCCACCAAGACCCCCAGGTCCCTTTCCCCTACGCTGCTTTCCAGCAGGTCAGTCCCCAACCTATACCAACACATGGGATTCTTCTTTCCCAGATGCCAGACCCTACTCTTGCCCTTGTTGAATTTCATTAAGTTCTCCCCCGCCCAGCCCTCCAGCCTGTCTAGGTCTTGCTGAATGACAGCACAACCCTCTGGTGTGTCAGCCACTCTTCCCAGTTTTGTGTCATCATCCTGATGTTTGTTGTGCTGAAAAGTACCTTACAAAAATCTATTATCCTGGCCTAAGATTTCCTTAAAATTTAGGAAGTCAATAGACTGCATGTGGTTGTACATGGTGCTTTTCTTCAGTTCTAATGAAAGCGAGCAGCTCCTCATGCACGTTGTTTCTATGAGCTCCTGGCTGATCACTTGCTTCCCATAAAAGGCATGGCATCAGCCTTGCCATGACATTAATGCTGGAATACTGCTCTTTCAGTCTAAACCTCATCTTTTCCAGTATTTGTGAGTATCCCTGCAAAATACCTACACTGAAATTCTCAGGCTTTTATCTTCCAACGCTAAGTTGTTTGGGTTTTTTTTGAGAGTTTAAGAATAAGCCTCTGGATGTTATTAAACCTTCTAAAAGAAGAAACTTTCCATACCAATACAAAGCTGATGATGTTTCTGAAAGCTCAAAATAGAGTTTGTTCTGAATTTCAGACTTGGTAAAAATGTAGGTCTTGATAAGTCCTGTCAATGTTTGTTTAGTCTGGAAATATTTGGCACCAAAATAAAAATTCCTTGCAATAAGTGTGACGACAGTACTTACCCTGCCTGTACATTTCTTGCCTCTTTTTCACTAGTCCTCTTGTGCTCACTACCTGTAAGATCAATTGTAATTAGTTTCTGACTTGATTTCTCTTGAAAACTTATTTGCCATTTGTAGTACCATGGGACCACTTCTTCCTCGTACCGGATAGTGGAACCCATTGCTCTGGGATCTGCAGTGAAGGACAGCATTTAAGTGAAGGATTTATAAATGGTAAGTAGGATGCTTATAGCTGCATACTATAGCTGGATCGCATGTCTGCTGTCTCCTGAGATACTCCTAGGTTAGTTCAACTCAACATCCACAGACAAATAGCACATTTCTTTAACAAGGGGGTTTGCTGGAGAGTGCCTGAGCCACACTGTGAGGTGAGAATTACAGCAGGTGCGTATCAGTTAGGCACAAATGAAAACATCGGTGAGGCACAGGATCTGCTCTACTGCTGTTAAACCGATATGATGTATGTTCCTTTACCTACCTTTCCAGGCCATCTCTTTGGTTACCCGTGAGGTTAGAATTGCTGGCGGCACTCACCTGGTTTTGTTCTTACTACTAAACACTTACTTAGAGAAGCTGCCACTGAAGATACCTCCACTTCCACAGAAAGCCAAAAATGTGGAGTGCACCTAAGCAGTTGATTAGATGTAAGCTTAATTCAAAGCCAGAGTATATATATTTTCAAATCCAGGATCTATCTTTTTCTAAATCAAGGTATATATTTTCCACATTTGACCATGAAGAGAACACCAACGTACATTTAGCTTCCTTAAAACAAAAAGCAATCAAACAAGTAGAGGCTTCTGGCTGAGGCCTACTATGGCAGAGTAATTCCCCCACCCCCATTAAACTAAGTCATAACAGTAGTTTCAGTAGAACATCAGCTCTTGCATTGATTACAGAACAAAGAGTATAATCTCAAAGCTGCAAAACCACTGACACACACACACTCTGTACAGAGCAGCTCATACGATGCCGTTTATCACTGCACGATACCGTTATCTACTAGCAGATGTTCATCAGTACCATGGTGATAGCATAACTGATAAAGCCAGAGTATATTCTGAGATACCAATGTTTTTCTTTTTGGTTTAGAAATATGATGGGGTATGTACATTTGATCTTCCTGTCTACCTTCCTCTCGGTTTCCATGACATCTGAAACATGTAAGTCACATTTTAAAAATACTTTCTGATGAGGTTTGTTCTGTAGAAATGTGTAGGCTGTTCCCAAATTGGTAATTTTTTTAAAACCTAAAATTAGCCAGTTTACCTCAAGCCACAAATCACAGCTTAAAAACTAGCTTTATGTTTTTTCTCTGTATATTAAAATGCACCACGTACTGCAAATTTCTGTGACTTTAAGTCTAGGTTCTACCTCTGCTCCTTGGCATCTCTGCTTGCAGAAAGAAAAGTGGGGTTTTTTTTAAGAATTTGAGAGTAGCTGGTGTTCCAGGCCCCAACTGGGCAAAGTCTCCAAGAGCATGCTTAAATCGCACTGAACAGGACATCTGCCTGTGCATCCTGCTGAACCAGGGATGTAACTGGGACCTTTGCTCATTAACAATGATTTTTAATGTCCTGGTTTTGGGGATGTTAGCCCACAAGTGTAACGTAACAACAACCCTTCCTTGCACATGGGGGATATTCAAAACAGTAAGTTCTTTCTGAGGAGTCAGTTCTGCTGGTCTTGCAATCATTTCTACCAGTAACATGGCATTATGTAGTGCTCATGTAGTTCTAGTCTCCGGCCGAGCTGCTTATTTGTCTGAAAAATAGTGTAAGATATGATCTCTAAATATTTCCCCATATTCTCAGTTTTACAGTATGAATACTAAGTTTCAAATGCATTATCATAGAATCATAGCATCACAGAATGGTTTGGGCTGGAAGGGACCACAAGGTCATCTAGTTCCACCCCCCTGCCATGGGCAGGGACACCCTCCACTAGACCAGGCTGCCCAAAGCCCCATCCAGCCTGGTCTTGAACACTGCCAGGGATGGGGCCTCTATAGCTTCCCTGGGCAACCGGTTCCAGTGCCTCATCACTCTCACAGGGAAGAATTTCTTCCTAACATCTAATCTAATTCTCTCCTCCTTCAGCTTAAGGCCATTACCGCTTGTCCTATCACTACACTCCCTGATAAACAGTCCCTCTCCAGCTTTCCTGTAGATTATATTTATTAAGAAGCCAAATTCTGCTGAAGAATTTGCCAAGATAATTTTCACTGATGTCATTGAGTTTAGATGGGGCCTCTCATTTCCTGTGTGGTCCCTCTCCTCCTTTATTTTTTCGCCGAAGAAAGCTGTGTTTCCAATGTGTTCCTCCTCATTCAGGCAATGCCGCCTTTCCTGACACCCCTGATACATACCATTGTCTTTGCAAGATTCATGGGTAGGAATGTTGTTAAAATGGCAGGGTTGGGGGTACTCATACCTGATTTAGGTGCCTGAATTAGTAAGCAAGACAGCATGTAATGGCAGCAGAGATGGACTGCTTCTTTAGAAAGAACCAGAGCAGAAGCTAAGTGTTCACCATGTAAAGAGACTCACCAGGTGATTTGTGCACCTACGTGTCTAAAGCCAGGCAGTGGCAATATTCCCACAAAGTGTCATTTTTGATAGAGATTCTCTATTTTGTTTAACTGTTTGGTTAACTACTCTCATTTTCATGCTCCCTTATTTACTGCAGCTCCCCTGCCAATCTCCATCTTTGTCCAGTCTCCATCCTTGCTTATTTTCTCATCTTTTTTCTCCAAAATGCAATTTAACTTTCAGATTAGCGTTTCTGTTTTCAGTAGCTAGTTCACTATACAGGTGCCTGGGCACTTACATGTCCATCAAAATTGCTTGATTCAAGTTTCTCTGGACCAGTTTCAGTACTCAACAGCAGAAATATACTCAGTTTGGAAAAAAATAATAAATTAGTGCCTTATTCCCAACTTCTTCCTCTTTTTTCTGGGGGATGTGTGTGTGTGTGGTCTGTCTTCCTATGCTTCTTATTTGTCTCTTATCCTTTCTGGCATCTTTTCATCTTCCCATCATTTTTTTCTTTCACTCTGCTACATTTATTTTTTTTTTTTTTAACATTTTTGTGAACTGTGGAAAGAAACTCTTCTGGATTTTGTCTTTTTTTTTTTTTTAATGATCCTCGCCACAGGCTTCCTCCTTCTCCTAGTTTTCTCTTCAGTGAAAGAAAAAAAAAAATCTTTATTTCCTTTTCCTATATTAAAAAGGCAAAGCAAGAGCTCTTTTCAGTTGTATAAATAAATATTAATTATACTGAAGTAAGGAAAGCTAACTTCATAGTACAGCATTAAAGCCAGTGCTTTTCTTTGTGTTTAAATTCTTGTTTTGAATAAAACCAGGATTTCAAGCAAAGATTTGCATAAGNTGACAGGACTAGGGGGAACGGCTGCAAGTTGCGCCAGGGGAGGTTCAGATTGGAGATTAGGAGAAATTTCTTCACTGAAAGGGTGGTTGGGCATTGGAACAGGTTGCCCAGGGAGGTGGTGGAGTCACCGTCCCTGGGGGTGTTTAAGGAAAGGTTAGATGCAGCACTGAAGCACATGGTTTACTGGTTAATGGGGGTGGGGTGGGGTGGTGTGTCGGTTGGACTAGGTGATCCTTGAGGTCTCTTCCAACCTTAATGTTTCTATGTTTCTATGTTGCAAGAAATCACTGTTTTTCAGTTAAAACCTCATACTTTTTACTGTACCTCTGGTTTGAATCTAGAGCGCTTGAGGTTTTTTTCTTTTGTCCCACACATTAATTATTACTTTTTTAACTAAATGGCTTCATAACTCAACGTAAACAATTTTTTTTCTTGAAAAAAACCCAACAAACCAGTAAGAATAAGTTTGCTATATATAATCTCTGAAAACTCAAGGAAGGTGGTTAGAGGCACATGACTGGCCTACTGATCCAGGAATGCCAAGTTCTCCTCTGTCTCAGTGGGGCTAAGGTTTAATTAATCGGAGATTTTTATCTTTTGTTCATTTGTAGTTGATGCAATGGAAGGTGAGGCTTTAGTTATAAAATGTCCCCGATGGAGTTCGTCTGTGAAAGTCACCTGGTATCACACAGATACTTACAAAATAATTCCTGCAGAAGAAGAGGGATCACGAATATTTTCCTTAAAACAATCTCTTTGGTTTCTGCCAACTTCTAGAGAAGATTCTGGAAACTACACTTGTGTTATACTTTTGTAAGTGCAACATAGAAAGTGAAAGGCATAAGACTGGAAAAAAAAGTTTTAATAATACAGTCTAATTATTATCTGTGTAAATGATGTTGGGTTTTTTTTTTTACGGTGTACGCCAATTCATGTGACTTTTCATTCTGCAATTGCTATTTTTGTCACAGGTTGTTAAAAATCAATCCGTGACTGAACTACAATAACCATCCATATGTTTATAAAAAACCCCTCACACTTTTTATAAATATTTAATATATTCCGTAGAAAAATACTATCATTGACATACCTTTATTCCATTTTTAAAGTTCAAATAATCGCACAAAGTCGTTCAACATGAGTGTGCAAGTGCATCCGTACAAGCAAGGAGTATGTTTCCCAAGTCAGATTCGTTACCCTAATGACACTGGAAGAGGAAAAATTGTTTGTCCTACAATTGACAATTATAAGAATGCTACTATCATCCAGTGGTATAAGGTAAATAAAACCCTGATAATGCCAGCTGTAGATCAGATTAGTGTGAGAAGCTATTTGCAGCCAAATAAAGCAAGTTTTCTTTTCCAGGACTGCAAACCTATTCAGGAAGAGAGATACTACAAGAGAGAAAAATATATTTTTATTAACAACCCAGTAAAGAAGGATGATGGTTATTATACTTGTCAATTTACCTATACTCATAAAGGAAATGTGTTCAATGTATCAGCAACAAGGATTTTCATAAGTGCAGGTAAGACACTCATTTTTTAGCTTGCTAAGGTAAAAAAGACGGATGTCTACCTGAAGCAAAGGAAGGTCCTTTGGTATATTAAAGAGAAAAAGGGTTTCTGTTGCTTTATCTTCTTAATGAAACTTTAAATCAGCTTTTTTAGCTGAATTTTGCGGGTGGGGATCCAAATAGAGCAAGGTGGAGGTAAATTCAGGCCTGGTCACATTCAGCTTTTTGCTAAAAGTCTGTGATGACTTTGGTTACATACTGTGGTTGGTAGAGCTGTCTGGTAGTACTTGTTTCTGAAAAGGGTCTCCTCAGTGGGATGCCACAAAGCTTTGCTTTCTATTTGTTTGAGAGGAGAAGAATTTGTAGCTAGTGAAGATCATCTGGTGATCATTGGATCACTGACATGTTGATGGCCTGCAACTCAATACCTTCTGGTCCATCTTGATTACCTAGCATTTATTTGACAGTAGGGCTGAAGAACTTTTATCTTTGCCTTGAATGAGACAAAATGAGTGAGACATATATACAGACAGAAAATGAGTGGAGCACAGCAATTACTGTGTCTTTGTTATTTTGAATGCAGCCAACATGGCTGAAATGTGTGGTCTTTGGGGTGCCTCTAGGATGCAATGTCCAATCTCTTTGGGAAGGCTTTGTATCTGGATGGTGGTCAGGGGACAAACATGCAGTAATCACCAGTTCCAGACTGTATCAGCTTGCAAGACTTCAACATGTGTCCTCAGTTCTGCAATTGGACCAGTAGAAAAACAGTCAGAAGGCTTGTTGGGAAAGGGGATACAGGGGGAACTTGGCTTTCGTTTGGCTTTTTTTTTTTTTTTTTTAAATAAATAATGTTAATTTTTAGGCTGACATCAGGCCTTTTTGCTGTGGGGAGGCATCCAGCTTTGTGGGCAGAATGCAGATTTGGAATGTAGGAGCCTTGATTCCAGTTTTTGCTGCTGTGCATAGATCCCAGCAGCAGAATTTATTCTGATTATTCTGAGCTGGACAGAAGACAGTATTAAGCCAAGACCCAGTACAATAGTTGAGGAGGTGTCATGCCTTTCTTCCCCTTCTTCCCTGTAATACTCTGTTGGTCTACATAACCCTTCTCTGCTTAACATTTAATTTTTATTTGAATGTACTTTCATCAAAACATCTCTAACTGGTCAGGAACATTGTTGTGTCTGACTTACAGTGAAAATTGCTGCGTTTTATTTGCAAGAAAGGCATCCAAATTTACAGAAGTCTTTGTTACATCCAGGCAGATCTTTTCAAAGTTAATCTGACTTCCCTGTGAAATCATTGCAGAAAGAAGGGATTGCAACTTAACATGGAGTCTGAGCTGGGTCTGTCATGTCTGCTTCAGTTTTTACTAAATTCAGAGTACTTAATGACAGCTTCTTTAAGTTTTTATCAGCCCTTAAGAGTATTATGCTGATGAGCGGAGCTGTTCTGTTTTGATAACATTGGCTTATGAGGTACATTCCTGTTGCCTTGCAGATCCATACTGACCCAGAGGACCTTCTGCCTCTGAATGCTGGCAGCCAAGAACTTAGCACAGTCAGTTAGCTAGGAAGTTACTGGCTTTCTCCTGACAACTTTTTTACTGGATTCCAGCTAAGGAAAATTAGAAGCAGTTAACAATGGGTAAACAGAACTGCTTTTCTGGCAGCCTGAGAAGCAGGGGGTTAAATGAGTTCCTGCAGATTTTTAAGGGAAGTATGATTATGGGTTTCACAGAGGTGCCTTAAGACAGATGAGCTTCATCAGGGAAAGGACAGCAAGCAATGTTTCTGGAGTGAGAAATATGAGACAGTGTAAAGGGCAAGAAAAGAAGAAAAATGCATCAAGGGGAAAAAAACTGGAAAGAACTGAACAGCTAATTCAAGTCAAGCGACTGGATGTAGTTTGGACCTGTCTATAACAATCATTAGTGGGGACAGGAAATCAATATGTCAAATGAAAAGCAGTATTTCTTCTAAAAGGTAAGGATGAGGGACGCCCAATGTCATGGCAGACTGGTGCAATGGGAAGCAGTTGTGCGCAGCAGCAGTGTGCAGAGAGCGGAGAACCAGGGAACCAGGCACGCACGGCTGTCAGGCGCCAGAGATGGGGAGAAAGGGGAGCGCAGGCAGCTGTGGGCTAGAGGGTCCCCAGTTCAGATACTGTATGAAAGTACATATTTGCTATTTCATGTCATGGATATTAGTAATTTCTCAAATGTCTGAAGGAATTTATTTCTCTCTTTTAAAAAACAAAATAAGCAACTGAGAAAATACACAAACCTATAACTGCATTTCCTTTTTTTTTTTTCCACCCAGCAGGTAAAACAGGACTTGAAAAACTAAAGATTTTCCTTGATTTTTATGTACAAATGTAAAAATGAAATAAATGGGGAGAAAATACATGAACTATTAACATGTACAGACTCCCCAGGAATATTTGGTCATAGGAATAAAATGTGATGGTCACAACAGACATGTGAAGCACTGTTGTAGTGTCAGCTTGCAATTCGCTTTGGGATCTTAAAATATTAACTGTACTGTTTATAACAATTATCTTACAAAATACTTTTTCACATCTTTCTAATATGTACTTTCTCTCCCTCCTTAATTTCTAAAGCAAAACACTCACCTCTACCTCCTCAAATTTTGTTTCCAAAAGACAAAGATGTAATAGAAGTGGAGCTTGGTAAGTACGGACTTTAAACTGTTTTTAAATTGACATTTTGTGATGGCCTAGTGAACACAGGGATCTTCAGAAAGATTTAAAGATGGAACTTTTCATTACATTTTTGCGCCATAATGTTTACCAGATTTAATTCACCCCACGTACAGTGATGTGAAGTTAGATATAACTGATTGGTTATTTAGGTATTAAGCAGCAATTTAAGGGGATTTAAATAACCCATTCTACTCTTACTGGGATAGACTGGGATTACTCACAGAGTCAATTATTACTTCTCAGCTGAAGGGATGACAGTAGTTTCTGTCCACTTCAAAGAGGGCTTTAGCTAAATCCCTTGAAGCTGCTTGATGGCACCCCTAAGAGAGAAGGATGGACTATTCTTGTGACTAGAGAGACTCCTTGTTACTTGTGGTTCCAGTCTGAAGAGAGTGGCTGTGTCTCTGCTGATGAACGAAGGAGAGGAGGGGCTGGTCACTGGCCCTCAGGCCATGGAGCACTGCCTGTCTCATGTCCACACTGGCTAGAGTTCAGCAGACCTCTCTGGTTGGAAGACACCGAGAGGGCTGAAAGACAGGACCAAGGAGTGAACTTAGAAATAGCAGGTTGGAGAGTCCGCGATGCAGAACTTGCTCCCTGGATCCCTTTCATTTATGACCACAGATGTTTCTAGTGATTCAGATTTACCCCTGTGTAACTTGCAGCATCAGAGCAAGGTGCTTGTGGTTGGAGTGAGAGCCGTCTGGGGTTTGTGTGTACTCAACGGAGAAAGGTGGACCTCTCCAGAAAGCAACAGCCCATCTGAAACATAAATTGGTAGCTCAGGATACCTGTCTCCCAGGGAAGGTGGGATGAATCTGGGCCACTGGGTGAAGGAACTGCAAGCACCACGCCACTGTTGCTGTCCTGCAGCAAGACTGCTGTGGTAGCAGGTACGGCAGGGCCTGGGGCCCTGGCTGAGGTGCCACATACTCGGAGAGCTGCTGTGTTGACTCGCGCTCCCGTTCTCTTTCTCCTCTTTCCTCCAGTTGCTTTGTCACTCAGAATTAGATGAGCTGTGCTCCAGGACCGCCTTGCTCTAAGAAGATGATCAGTCTCTAGTGCTCAGTGGCCTCTGCCCATCCCTCTGGGGCAAAAGATAATCTGGCGTTGCTTATAAGGAGCAAATTTGCTTTACATTTAAAAACCATTTTCTGTGCTGGCTCTATTGTCTCCTGTTTGCAAAACTGGAGGGATTTCTCCCTGCTGCCTAAGATCAATTCAGAATGTAAATCATAACATTTGTTAATCTTAACTAGGCCCTACTTAGATGCAGATTTACATGGAAATAAAGTGTTTTAATTATACCTTCTTTCAGTGCAATGGTGACTCTTACTTTGGAATAAATATTTCCTAATGACAAATACTTAATAAGCGATTTCCTGTTTTAGTTTTGTTTGGACTGGTTTACTTTACTTTTGTCCAGCTTGAATAAAATCCAGGGTAAAAGTCCATACACAAGACTTAGGCAAAATAAAATATACTGAAATGGAATTATGTTATTGCCATGTACGATAGTTGATTACATAGGTTAAGCATCACAGGTAAAGTCTACATTGCCTTCATCATGACCAATGTAAATAATTCCTTTTGTATCCCTGGGTGTTGTGTTAGATCGTTTTTTAAAGTCTCCTTTTACTATTTCTTTTCGAGTCTCTTTTATGCATCATTTTCTCAGCAGACTAATATATCAAAATTGTTAAGACAAAACTCATAAGTAGCATGAAGATTTGTAGAAAAAGGTAGTTTAAGAAAAACAAAACTATCCTTGTTTTTCATCAAGGAATGTTTACATGTCTCTGTATCTTGATTAGGTGCTGCTTTGTCTCTGAAATGTCAGGCCCGCCTGGGGATTAAGATACAGCCGATAGCTGCTGTCATGTGGGATGTGGATAACATCCCGGTGAAAAGCTCAGAGTTTTCAAGATTTCGTGAGAAAACTCATTTGTAAGTAGATATAACACAGAATAATCTTTCTTTCAAACTGTGCCTAGCCATTAAAGCCAAAGGAACCAGCTTTTCTCTCTCTATTAGTTTTCAAGGACGTGAGCAAGAATATTACAAAGAGACCACTTTGCATATTACTGAGATAAAAAAGGAAGATCTGCAGGCAAATTTCACCTGTGTAGCGATGAATGAAATGCACAACACAAGAGCCACGGTGACGTTACAACTCAAAGCACAACACGAGGGTAGGATTTTTTCGTTTTGTTTCCTTACGCTTTGCACTCAATTTGAAATATGTTGGTGATTTTATTTTATTATTTGTTTCGGTTAGTAAGAAAGTTTCTGTTACGAAGACGAAAAACCAGCCTGCTTCCTCCCTACAAACTCAAACCAGTGGCAAAATTCTTGCAACTTCATTAGGTCATGAAAGTCCTCAGGGCAAATGCTGGGAGGGGGGAGGGTATTACTCAAATGATATCAACAAGAGATTTAATATGCAGAGCATGACTCTATCAGCCCTGTGATAGGAATATCCCGTTTCTAGGATATTTCTGTTCCGTGACAAATGCCCTGGCCTCGAAGGAAGGCAGTGCACTTGGATTTGAAGCACACTGTTGTAGTGCAGTCCACTCTACAAAATACTTAGGCTGTAGAGGAGCCTCTGCAGAGAGTTGGACCAGGAACTGACCTCTGCTTTGGTCACCAGTGTTATAATGCATTGTGAGGACCAGAGATTCATCTTTGGAGAATCGAATTGTTGTTTTCAGTGTGGAACAGGCAAACTTTGAAACCAACTATTTCAGCTGCCAATTTGCTGGTTTGCTTGCCTTCCCTCCCATACCACATGACTGTAGTGTCTTGCTTTTTGACTGAATGTTAAGTTGTGTCACTAACTTCTGCGATGTCGTGCTTTATCCTCTGTCCTTCTGAATGCCACTGTGTTCACTGTGTGCCACACAGAGGTGTGAGTAACACTTCAAAGGCTTTACCTTGTTTTGGTTTAAAATTCCTGGTGCTATTAATTTCTGCCAGAGAAGGAAAATCTAGGTCAACAGTGGTGGGGACTGGGATGGTCTTTAGCTCCTATGGGGTTTTTTTGTTTGTTTGTTTGGGTTTTTTGTTTTTGTTTTAAATAGGTATAGCCAGATCCCTAGGCAGCATTGCCAGCACCACTGAGTTAGATTCTTATGGCAGAAAATTTTATTGTGTCTGTGAAGGCACAAGAAAGAGCTGCGGTCAAGAGTTCCCTTTCTTATTCCTTCAGATATGCTGAGCCACCAAGGACCTCGAGAAGTCCCAAGGCCTTTAACAGGCATTAGTTTTCTTTAAGAGAATGTTGGGAAAAGTAATATCAAGTGTATTTTGAACACAGGGTGTGCACAGCTCCATGTCCTGCAGTATTCTTGACGGTTCATAACTTCTTACCGGATCATATCTTCAAAGCATAGACGTATTTCCTTGCCATAGCCTAGACTAGATGGCAGGAGATGTTTTGGTTGGATGTTACCAAGTACAGCATCACTTGGGAAGCTGGAAGCACATCAGCTCTGCACTGAATTATCTGAGTGTGGGAGCATATTTGCAATGAGGGGGAAGGAAACTGAGTAACAGTTCCTACTTACTCTCGTTCAGGCAATACAAGTCCTTTATGGGCCCCATACTGCAAATTAGATGAAGGAAAAAGTATATTTTATATCCTGTATTCATCAAATGATTTGTTAAATCTGATTTCTGTTCCAGAGGAATCTTATTTAGTTTTTCTATACATAGGTTTTCAGTAAATGTTCATGAAAGCCTAGACTGTGAGCCCCCTTTCCTGTTGCCTGTTTTGTGTGGATATCTGTCCCCTTCTTCTTGCCGCTGCTGTTGCCAAGATGCCTGCTTCTGCTCCTCAGCACTGCTCGTTTAAGCAGTGCTACACCCAGAAATTGTTGTGCTCTGCTTTAGTTTGCTTTGTTCACTCCTCGCACAGCTGAGCAGTATTTATGCTAAAACAATGACAGCTTGCCTCTGAGTATAATAAAAATGCTGTAGGGTTTTCTTCTGCCTCGCATTTTGTAAATCTGTAATAAAAATATGTACTCCACTTCTTTTTTGTGTTTTGTTTGTTTATTTTTAATGGAAAAAAACAGTTGTGGGTTTTTTTTTAAACATGTGGCTGTTCTTTAGTGTTTCCCACAGCACAAACTGTCTGCTCGTTATTGTCCTGTTAATGTGCTTTTTACACAAGTTCCTGCTCTGTATTCTGATTTTTTTTTTCCCCCAGGGCATTCAGTGTGGGTTACATTATCATTATTTGTAGCACAGATCTGTGATAGGAAGTAAGAGATGAGTAGGTGTTGTGCCATTTACGACTCAAATTAGTCAGTGTTAGGGGCATTTAATGAACTAGATAAATAGTGTTTAGCAGCACGGTGAGAGATTAAAGGAGGAAGCAAAGATGCTGTAAGCAATTGTATTAGAGTTCCTCTGTGTTAGTACCTGTTCAGTCTTACAATAGTGTCTGTCTTCAAAAACCTACTGCATGAATGGTTTGGCTCACCACAAGGAAATTTGCCATGGGAACCAGGAATTAAATCTGTTTTTCTGAGTCATATTAAAATACTTTAAGTCCTAGTTCACTGTTAGCAATATCATTATAATTAACCCTAGCAATTTGCTGTGATAACAATTGTAATCCACATAAGAATAAAAAATTGCCAGAGAGCAGTGATGAGAAAAGGAGGAGTTTCTTTCACAGGGAAGAATGGGAAGAGCTGTTTGTTTTTGTCTCCATGGAAAACAAAAGTACTCCCTTAATACTGCCAGGAACTGATGTCATTGGCAAAGCTGCTTGACATTTTTCAGTTTAGGATTTTTTCTGTGCACACATAGAATCACAAAATCACGAATGGTTTGGGTTGGAAGGGACTTCAAAGATCACCTAGTTCCAACCCCCCTGCCATGGGCAGGGACACCCTCCACTAGACCAGGCTGCCCAAAGCCCCATCCAACCTGGCCTTGAACCCTGCCAGGGAGGGGGCAGCCACAGCTTCTCTGGGCAACCTCTTCCAGTGCCTCACCACCCTCACAGGGAAGAATTTCTTCATAATCTAAATCTCCCCTTTTTTAGTGTAAAGTCATTACCCATTGTCCTGTCACTACATGTCCTTGTAAACAGTCCCTCTCCAGATTTTCCGTAGGTCCCCTTCAGGTACTGAAGGCTGCTGTAAGGTCTCTCCAGAACCTTCTGAGGCAGAATCCCCTTCCTCAACCTGCTGGTAATGCTGGTTTTGATGCAGCCCAGGGCACGGTTGGCTTTCTGGGCTGCCAGCGCACACTGCTGGATCATGTTGAGCTTTTCATCAACCAGCACCCCCAAGTCCTTCTCCTCGGGGCTGCTCTCAATCCATTCTCCACCCACCCTGTAGCTGTGCTTCACATATGTGTATTCACATATGTGTGTGAAGAAAAAGTGTTGTATTATCAAAAACAGTGTCTGTCTCAAGTGTCCGTCCCAAGTGTCTTTTCACTTGTCTTTTTAAATAGGAAATAAATGCTGCTAAGAGAAGCTGATCAGTTCTTTCAAAGTGAGCTACATGACCTAAGTACATCAGTTATGAGGAGTAATGCAATGCAGTCAGCTTCTTGTGGTGTGATTTGGTGGCATCCAGACTACACATACTATGTCTGTTAGACCCAGAGAAATTGGGCAAATTCTTTCTTTGTTTTAAGAGAAGAATTTTAATGAGGATTTGGCTATGAATTTTGACAATCTCTTCAGCTATGTTCTTGCCTCCTTAGGAGGTGCTAATATCCTCACACCTTTCAACTGTTGCTGCTGCTGCTACATTCACAGTTTGCTTCTCTTCCTGCTGAGGAAGATCTTTCCCCATTTTTTAACTCATCCACCCCCTGCCTAGGCTTTGATCACTCACAGTCAATATGGAACCTGTCATTCCACTATTTCCCATCCTTTCTCTCCCCTCTTTGCCTGAAGCTGTTTGGTATCTTCTGACTCCTTCACCAACACTTGTTCAGAAACACATTCTTCATAATACCACTTTACAGAAAATATAGGTTGTCTCATTTTCTCTAGATTTTTCAGTCCTACCTCCTGCTTTTTAATTCCAGAGATGGTGATCATCCCACATTTTACATTCCTTCTCTGCCACAAGACATGTCCTCTCATGAGCTCTGAAATCATCTGTGTAACTTGTATGGTGTTGGCCTCTGGTCACTGTAAGTCTAAGGAATTTGTGACACCTTTTAATTCCCTTTTCCTTCACCTTTCCTGACAAAGCCTACCAGACTGCTCCCGGTTGCCCTCCACAGCTGCTTGGTATCTCTCATGCTGGAAGATGCCACCTTTCAAGAAAGAGAAAACTGATCAGCTGCACTGTTCATGTCAGTTCAGCGTACTGAGAACTACAGCACGTCAATGTTCACAGAAGTAGCTCTGCTGGCAGAGTGTGTGGGGTGAGCTGTTAGCTCCTGAGAGGGAGGCAATGACAAGTAACTGGAGAGAAATGGAAAGGTTAACTCCTTCTACCAGCGGAGCTGACTCAGGACAGGAACATCCCTTCAGCATCCCCTTCTGTCTGCTAGGCGATACATGGGCTCTCTGAATACCTTCCAGGTACTTCTCTTTTTATTAATCTATAAGCTGCCACTGGCTTCTAGTTCCCCATCTTGATTCAGGGCTGCTTAAATAATGAGGTGGCTTTTCATGTGTTTGGCCCACAAGCATCGTCTTATTTCTCCCTGAGCGTTCCTCAGTTCTCATTCACAAGGAAGTGTAAAGTGCCCAGAGGACCACAGATTTTCCTGGCTGAACCTTCTTTGAAGAATGCGAGAAATTCCAGTCATTCGGAGCAAAGATAAAGTTCCACCCAGAACATCAGCTCTGTTCTTCCTCAAAGATATTTAATGCTGAACCTAACCTTTTGGCTCATTTTTGGTAGACAGATGTGGAGAGGAATTCCAGACCTAGATCTCTGCCTTTACTGTCTGGAAGTATGTCTACCTTAGAAATCAGCTACCAAAACTGCTGTTCTTCTGGAGTTTGTCAGGAAATGCCTTCAAATGTTGCTTTCTGACTTGTTTTCTCTGGCCTGTTTCTTGTGAGCCGATAGTTCTGTATTCCCATTGCTCTTGCATATATATAAATAGCATTAGAAGACAGTCAGCTCATGAACTCTCTGCTGCTAAATGATGCAGCAAAGTTAAATGGAACAACAGGATCTCTTCAACCTTGTTCACAGCCTCCAAAAGTGGCTTCTGGCCTTTGCCCCCATTGTGCTGAAGACAGCTGATTAATTCCAGAGAAAAGAGGGACTGAGTCAGCCCTACTGGGAACTGAACCTGCTATTCTAGGAAGACCATTGTAGGGTTCTTGCCTGGTGCTTTGCAAGCTGTATAAGCACAGGAAATCTATCACTTCTTTTCCAGCTTTGGTCTAATCAAATGCAAACCCAAATGTAAACAGCGGCGGTTTTTTGAAGTTTGGCATTGCAGAAGTTGTTGTTGGAGCCTGTTTCTTTTCTGGATGTTTTAGAGATACTTAGTGTGTTATAACAGTATTTGTACTGTCATGGCAAGCACACTGTCAACAAATGAAGCAATAAGAAATAGTGGTAGCCTCTGATCCTTGGTTGTCCTCACCAGGTAGTGGAAGGGGATTTCTGATTTTGTCTCTGTGTGTGTGTCAACCAGGAAAATGGATCAAATAATAAATTTGAAGGGGTTCAACAAGGACAAAGTTCCTTCATGGGCATGACAAGACACTGTTAAAACTATGAAATGGCCAAACTTCCCTACAAAAACACCCAGTTGTTTTCATGCCCATTTTGATCTTATTGGAAGGTGTTTTCTGCAGATCTCTTGGTTCTGGTGAGGTATGCTTCACTATGTGCCTGATGTTTCTTTCTCCTTTTAAATTGCAGAGAAAGAAACAAGAAGAGTGATAATCGTGTCAGATTTACCTTGCAGCCTACCAAAGGAAAGGGAAAATATACTTGTAATCTCTTTATTCATACAGCTTTTCAGTGGAATTTGTCAGTCACTGATATGTTTAGGTTGCCTCTGTAAGAATTCCTCAATATACTGCCTTATTCAACATCTCCTGGAGAAACCAGGGAACATATAAGTCTCGATATGAAACTTCACTGCTAAATTTTTTATGTCATTCACATAATGCCAAGTCCAAGTGAAAGCTCTGAAATTGCTCCTTGGTGGTGATCACTGCCTTCACCTGGCAGCTTGCTGGCTGCATACGATCTGCAGCATTTTCCAGTCTGTCTTGCTGTCTCTTCTGTAGAGGAAATTGAGACTGGCTCTTCAGAGTGCTGTAAGAGGCTCCTCCTCAAGTGCCGGTGAATGGCCTGCTGCTGCAGCAGCCACATGTGTCTTGCGTGTGTTTTGCAGGCAGGGGGAGGAAAAGCCCTGAACATTTGATGCCTGCTTTGAACGCACAAGGCTTGGCTAGGTGGAGCTGCTGCCAGTATATATAATCACCCTCCATGAGTTGAGATACGCTGAAGGGTCTTTACAGTGAGGATGCCAGAGCTGACCTCCATGTCTGTATTGCCAGAATGCTTGTATTTAAATTTATGTGTGGTCAACATTCAAAGGAATATTTATTTCCTCAGCTAAAATAATTCTGAAATGGCATCATTCATCAAACCTCATTGTGACACTACATGCTCCTAGTGATATTCCAAGCCAGAGCATTGCATCTGGCAGTTATTGTATTTGCTACATCATAGTAAAATAAAAATAGACGGGACCGTTTATGCAGATGCAACGCACAATGTGAACATTTTCACGTGCATTTCTCTGGGGGTAGAAGTCCATCACCCAGTCTGATGCCTCTGGAGGTAAATTTTTTAATCCAAATAATTTCAGTGATCTGAATTACAGAAAAGTTCCCAAAGCAGCTATATTATTGCAACTATAGGATGACAAATTGTCATGCTGGACAGGAATAACTAGGTAAAGAAGGTGGACCACAAATAGAAAGTTCTTAATGGATTTAATTGTCAGAGAAAAAAATGTACATGGAACTGCTCTGAGTCTACGTGTTAAAAGCAAGTAGAGTAGATCTAAGCAGCTTTCATTAGCTTAGGAGGAGATTTCTACTATTAGACAATTTCCATTAATCTTCCCTCCAAGGGAATAATGAATCCTCTTTGTGTAACTGCTGTATAAACTCTTTGGTATTTTAATTTCAAACTTGGCTATCTCGACTTCCTAGTGTTTTCAATACTGAATCCTGGGTGAATTCAACATGTCCAGGACGTAGATCAAAAGCACCTTCTTCAGCTCTGTGACTGTAACAGTCTGTGCACTAAGCTTCCATCTTTCTAGTTTGGAGAGACTACAAAATCATCTTGCTTCTGTCTTCCATTGTCCCTTGCTGCAGCAGAATTAGGTGTCATATGGAGGATCCACATATCTAGATTGACTTCTGCTCTGTGAATCACAGAACAAGAGGAAAAATGGGCTGTTACAGAAATGCAGCTATCTGTGCTGTGATAGAAACATAGCCCTTCTCTAGTAGAGTGATAATCACAATCTTGCCCCAGACTAGCTGTGCGCATACAACAGCACGGAGCTGGTGACAGCCATCCTTATAGAATTATAGAAAGGTTTGGGTTGGAAGAGACCTTTAAAGGATGTCTAATCCAGCCCCCCTGCAACGAGTAGTGATGTCTTCAACCAGACCAAGTTGCTCAGAACCCCATCCAACCTGGCCTTGAATGTTCCCAGGACGGGGGATCTACCACTTCTCTGGGCAACCTGTTCCAGTGTTTCACCACTCTCATCATAAAAAATGTCTTCCTTATATCTAGTCTGAATCTATCCTTGATAAGTCTTCATCTCTGAGGTGCAGGTGGTCAGATTCAAGAGCTCTTCCATGAGGGAAGTTGGAACTAAAGTGGGTGCCTCCTTTCTTTCCCAATTTTCCTTATTTGTCATTGCTATTTTATGGTCCTTGGCCCTCTTCAAAGGAAAAGGCAGGGGTGAATATCATCTGCCTCCAGCATAGTTTATTTTATTTTGGTGACCAGGACATGTTCTGTTTTCCTGCTTGTTTTGTGTATTTTGTTCCTATCTTGCAGATGCTGTTATTTGCACATGTTTCTCTTCACCCTGTTTGTGCAACTCTGCCAGAAGCCTCTGCTTGTCCTTTTTTGTCCTGGACACTTACAGTTGTCATGCGTAGGCTTAGATGCCTTACAAAGTGCTTGAACATAGTTGCTGGTTGTGTTGTTAACAGTTTTACAGTGTTACAAAATATTTACACGTCGTTGTCAGCTGTGGTATTTAGTGCAGGTAGGTCTGGATTCAGTGGAAGGAAACATTAATTATATATTGCTTAGTACGGTTCTAGTTTAGGAGTCTCTGTGCTGGTTACACCAGCTGGGGAAGGAAAAAGCCTAAACAGAAGTAAGGATATGAGAGGCTGAGGCTTCAGCCCGCAGGTTAACTTCTCTATGGCTAACAATATATTACTCTTCCTTGCAGTGGGGCTTCCTAACGTCCTCTTGATCACAGGATCTCTAGTTCTGCTAGTTGCAATAGCGGTCTCTGTTAAACTTTATCAGTCCTTCCGAGCTGATATCGTCCTATTGTATCGGGAGATATTTCAGCCGCACTCAGTCAAGGATGGTGAGTAAAGATTGAGAAAGGAAGTATAAAACAAGGAAATGGGCAAATCATATGGAAATTAATCTATTCGATAATTGTTTACTAACTCATATGACACCTGAGCCTGATCCCTCACTTTCTCATGCCTTCTGAGGTCATTTAAATAAGGGGGGAAGGGGGGCAGAGGGAAATATAGCTCTGGTGGTGCTTGACATTCCCTTGTTTCCTGCGTTCTGTAGTAATGTATTACATAAAAGAGGGATTCAGTCCTGGTTTCATATTTTTTAAACAAATATATCTGCCATGAAGCACTGACTGACAGTGAAAATCCCATTTACATTAACTGTAAATGTACCTGTAATGTGCTATTAACTATAATTGGTATGCGCTCCTTAAAGCAAAGCAACCCGCCTGCTGGCTAATGTGTTAACAAGCATGTTTTAGAGCAATACTGTTTTTATAAGCCAAAGAGAAAGGTACCTATTTTGTGGAAGACATTTTTGGGGGAGTCCTGGTTTCAGCAGGGATAAAGTTAATTTTCTTCTTAGCAGAAGAAAGTAGTAGAAGATAATGCTGTATTTTGGATTTAGGATGAGAATAACGTTGATAACACACTGATGGTTTTAGTTGTTGCCCAGCAGTGAAGGACTTTCAGCTTCTCCTACTGCCCTGCCAACAAGAAGTTGGGGGGTGCCCAAGAAGCTGGGATGGGACACAGCCAGGACAGCTGACCCAGACTGACCAAAGGCGTATGCCATTTGATGTCATGCTCCATATGTAGCTGGGGTTTGGACTGGGAGGTGGGGCAGCTCGGGAACTTGTGGAGCATTGGCTTCGGGTGGTGAGAAATTGTGCTGTTCATCACTTGTTTTGTATTTTCTTTTATTCTTTATTATTGATATTATATTATTATATTGTTGTTATTATTATTGTTATTACCATAATCATCATCTTCCTTTTTGATCATATTAAACTGTCTTTATCTCAACCCACGAGGTTTCGTTTTTTTTCTTTTTGCATTTTCAATTCTCTCCCCCACCCCACTGGAGGGATGGGGAATGAGCAAACCACTGTGTGGTTGTTTTAGCTGCTGGCCAGGTTAAACCGTGATGGGGGGAATACATCCCACGCAACTTTAGGGGTGGACTTCAGCTCAAGATTTATTTAATTTAATCATCTAAATTTAGTCACATGCAATGAAGGTGCACACATGCAAGTTCCCATAGTAGATATGAAACCTGAAGACCTGGGGCTGGGCTCAGTTGTCCGGCCGTAAGCAGCTAGTGCCGTTGGAGCTCCCTTAAGACCTGAACCCCTTTGCAGTGGCAGCTGAAGGGCAGGCAGTGCCTGATGACACTATGTGGCACATGTTTTTAGGGGAGCAAATCCAGCTCCTCATCAAGAAAATCAACTCGGTTAACCAGGCACTGGGACCTTGCATCAGTGGTCTAAACACGAGCATCTTAGAGTCATTCGGGATGGCCAAAATAATGAACACATAACACAGATCTGCTGAATGCTTCAGGCTTCTGGAGCAGAGTCTGGAGATCAGGTAGGGTACCACAAGAAATCTCAAATGGCACTAGATGCCTGTGTTTAGGCAACTCAGCTCGGCCCCTGGCATTTACGTGAGAGTAATTTGAATCACTCCAGAATTCACTAACTACAGTGGCTAGCTCTCCACTGATTGCAGCAGGAGTTTAGACACATAGCTTTTGTGTAGACACCTAAATTTACATTTTTAAATCTGAAGCTGACTCCTATCACAGATGTCTGCATGGTAGATATCTACAGCTGATTAGGTTACTTGTGTTCTCCTTAAAGAGTAAAAAAATATGCTTTTTAGGGCAGTTTCCATTTTAGTATATTTTATGATGAAATTAATCAGACTCTGGAAATGGCTATTTCTTTCTTTTTGTAAGGACGGTCTGGACAAGAACGTCAGATAGTAACAAAGGAAGGGATGTGATCATCTCCACTGGAAAAAAAGAAATGAAACATTTGAGATTAGAAAAAAAGTGCTATAATGGAAAACATATTTGAAAGGAATTAAGAAAAGAGCGAAAGAAATATTTGACTTTGTGCTTGGTTCTGACTCTAAGACTACTTCCTAAGAAAAGGAGCTTTTCACTCAGAAGTATGATATGTTGTGGGAATAATGAGTAATTTCTCTTAGGGGGAAGAATTTAGGTGGAGTATCTTGTCCTAAAGGACAAAAGCTGTTGACAGCCTGTTGTATCACTGAAATAACAAATGCTGAGCTTCATCTCTATTTCATGCTAATATACATGAATTAATTGCATTCCTACTCTATATACTTTGAGATCGGATTCTCCGAAGTTACAAAAACACAGGACATAACGGCTGAGCCTGGAAAACACCAAGTGTGCACAGTCTCTAATTTCCAAACATGCACCCAGTGATATACATTATTCGGGTTGGCAGGAACTTCTACTTAGATCTGTTTCAAAGACTGATATCTTCATTTTTCTTGTAGCTTGTGCAACACCCAGCTCTAACTCATGTTAACACCATACACTTTCCTCTTGTTTTGCCTTACAGATGGGAAGATATATGATGCATATGTTATCTACCCTAGAAGCCACACCAATGAAGCTAATTTTGTGGAATATTTTGTTTACCAAATCATGCCAGATATTCTAGAAAATAAATGTGGATATAAACTGTGTATTTATGGGAGAGATATATATCCCGGAGAAGGTAAGTTTCAGGTCAGATAATGCACTGAACAACTTGGAGCAAATTGTGTTCCTAATCCCTTTTAGAGGTATAGGAGGTCCCTTTACATTCCTGAGGTGGCTGCTCATCTCCTCAGCAGCTGTACGCCTGCTCCTTCAGGCAGGGTGACACGATGTCACTCTGTGCCTGCTGGTGTGCTAAGAAAAGCAAGCCGCAGGGCAGGGGCACAAATTGTTTATCATCTTCTTGAGTCATGCAGGAAATGCGACCCCAGGCGTGACTCTCTTAAACACACCCTTGCTCTTTGGGTAGTACAACTCTGCATAACCATTATCTAGGCAAAGCCACAACCAAACCATGCGTGAGTAGGTTTACAAGACGTGGAAGAGGAGAAAACCACAACTCAATGTTGAGGAATTAACCTTGCTGTTATCACTGAGGGTTTTTCAACCTGTTACAAGAGTGTTAAGAGTCACAGGAAGTTCAGCTTCTGTTCACTGACATGACCTACTTTCACTTCACAATTCTCCGCGCTAATTCAGGACCTTTAGTCTTTATTCCTCTTTCCTTGTCTTCCAGAACAGAATCGTATTAATTAATCTGTGCTAATTTCCATATGGACACCTCTACGCTTTCTCTTATGATTGCTGTCATCTAGGTTCTAGCTGCTTTCCTTCAGAGCTGTTTTGTGCTCTGGTTATTCTGCGGAGCAGCTCCTCTCTCTCTGTCAGTAAGCAGGCATGAAGCAAAAGCTGGCACGTTTTCTGTTACACATTGCTGAAATCATCGGCAACGGGTCAGGTGTCATCCACCCACCTAGAGCTGGGCTGGCATCTTTGATGTCCCTCTCTGCTGGAGAGTAGCAAAAGTGCTGCCTGGCCTTGGGAAAACCCACTGCAATAAGAATGTAAAAAAAGCTGCGAGAGTTGCTGAGCCAGACTGTTCCCAGCGTGTCAGATCCAGAGCAAGGAACTGTCAGCAGCTCACAAAACTGTCAAGGACAAAACCTTGTGCCACCTATTCAGGCGATTAGGGATAGGGCAACATTTTGTTACGGGATGCTGCTCTCCAACTGTGGTTTATGGACAGCAATCCTGAAGAAAACCGAGCACGACATGCAACTGAGCTGTGCAAGCATGCAACTGAGTCAGTGTGCAACTGACTGTGGGACTAACTAGGCCTCTAATAAGTTGGCTGAAAACAAAGACATTTCATGCCCCAAAATGCTTCCACTTGTGTTGAAAAGCTATTCAGGGCCTTCCTGCCACTGGGAGCACTTTAAAATTCTCTGCTTCCAGGGAGAGGGACTTTACCCAAACGTTCCCAACTCTTGTTTATCTTCTGAGCCTTTCATCACCAGGTTTCCAAATCCAAAACCTTACAATTAAAATACGCTAAGCGCAGAGTAAAACAGGAAATGCCACTTCGAGTTACTGTGATCCTTCTGGAACATGTATCATAGCATTTGATGAATCATATTTTTCACTGTAAAACTACACGTATTTCCAGGGAAAAAAAAGCAGTGAGGATATAAAACGGAATTATTTCAAGACATGTTTATGAGTCTTATATCCAGAGAATTGCTTTATTGTTTGAAACTTGTATTCTTCCAGTAAAAAAGAAAGTTAAGCAGAATGACTCAAGTGATAAACAGCCCTGCATAGCTGTTGGACTCCCATTGTGCTTCCCTAAACTAGCATTCTCTTTGTTTCCTGGTCTTCCTGATTAATGACATTTTCTACAACACAGCAGTTCCCTGAAGAGGTGCAAATGCGAATATTACCCAGAAACCCAAGAGTTTTCCTCGACATTACCTTCTTCATTCTTCTCATGGTCTTATTGCCCTCCCAACCACTTTCCTTGCTGCAGAACCTAATCAAACACTACTGGAGCTGCTGTATCTGTAATACACAAAACCACGAGCAAATAACAGAGGAATGATCATACTCCACTGGAGCAATGTTCTGTGTAGCCAAGTGTCCTGTCTTCAGCAGTACCCATGGGCAAAGCACTGGGCAAGGTTATATTATACTTTCACCATTGTACTCTCCGAGCAGTACGTGGACTTTAGATGCTTGAGTTTTTGCAAGCAATAGCTGCTGATGGATTTTTCTTTCACTATATTTTCTGTCACTTTCTGAGTTTCTGGCATTCACAAACCAGGTTGCAACGAATTCCTCAGTTACATTATTTGCAGTGTGCAGTCCCATTTTTCCTCTTGCCACAAGTATAGCATCAGAAATCCAAATGGAGAAGGGAATACCTCCCTGGCTCCATGGTATTTCAGTCCTGAGCACAATGGACTGCACCTAAAAACTGAGAAAGACTTTTTTTTTAAAGGGGTTGTTATTACAGGAACTAAACATACGACAGTAGCTGCTTACCTGAATTTTTCTCACCGCCCAAAGGATTTATTCTCCTAACTTCAGGAAAATTTCATGAAAAAGAAGAACAGAGAAGCAGTTAGGATTGGTGAACATCACAGATAGACAAATTGTTTTCATAGCATACCCTCAGAGTCAAGAAATAGGACTGAGATGGCGTTGAAGAGCGTCTCTTCCTGACCCAGAAACTGAAAACACTGGGCCCTTCTGAGACTGAGAAGATTTGCAATGGGCTGGCAGCTCCTAGCAAAGGAAAAGAAGATGCATATGCAGCTGGCTGATGATATCTGCACATCACTGGCTTTGTTAATTGCTTTTTACATTGAAGTTCCTTAGTTCAGCTCCCATCTCCCTTTCCTTGGCTCAGCATGACATGCTCCCTCCAAAACAACTCCAGCTTTCATTCTGCAGATCACAGGAAACTCTTCTAACTGGGCTGAGCATTTCACTGGACAGGCACTGATACCAGTGATATCACAGCAAGTCACTGAGAAAAGCAGCTCGTGGAGCTTTACACGCTGGCCCAGAAGTTTCTCCCATGACATGTTGACTCCTGAATTTCCTAGGTTCAACACCTACAAACATCAGTCCCACTTGTGGTTGATCAGGCTGATCACTCCCTAACGTGGCAGTGGGAAAGAAAAACACCTTTATTCCTGCTGACATACAAATGCCCTTCAAATCTGGATCCACCCCTGCAGGGTGGATGCCAGCTCCATGCACAGGTTAGCGTGTAAGTTAGCATGGTATAGCTCAGGAGAACCAACACTCTCTCTGCTGGTAAGTAAGCCACTTAGAAGTCAGTCACCCAAAAATCTTCAGATGACTGATTTTCACTGGTAAGTATTGCAGGATCAGTCCGTAAAGACTTGATAGAACATGATTCCTTCGTAAAGCCTATTGATCAAGCACAAGTACGATGCAATCCAGATCTACTAAACTTGACTCTAGGTTGTTATTAGAAATTAGATTAAATTGGATTAGAAATTCCTAACAATTCCTGAGAGGTGAAAATATTAATGTTTCAACCAAATAAAACATTTGAAAGGAAAGCTTTGGGGATTTTTGATGTTTGTTTGGTTTTGGTTTTTTAAGCTATTTTTCTAATGACTAAACTGCACGAAACTGAAGAGAGACTGAAGTTATTTCTGGTTAAAAAGCCATGAAAATGAACTGCCTAATCACAAAAGACTTTTTAATAAAAGAAATTTCCGTCTCTCATCATTTTCTTGTACATTCCTAGATACAGCCAGTGCAATTGAGAAGAGGGTGCAGAAGAGCCGACGGCTGATCATCCTTCTAACGCACCAACTGATTAATTGTAAAGAACCTGCTTATGATCAGCACATTGCTTTATACAACGCCCTCATTCAAAATGATACGAAGGTGATCCTGCTGGAAATGGAGACAATTGGGACTTATGAAAAGCTTCAGGAGTCTCTTAGGTTTCTTATTAAGCAGCAAGGTACTGTCAAATGGAAAGAGCAGCACACTGTGCACCCACAGTCATCCAATTCTAAGTTCTGGAAACAAGTGAGGTACCATATGCCACAGACGGTCAAGTCCTCACACTCAGCTAATGCTGGGTGAACAGTGAGTCTGAGAAAATACTGGTATGCTATCAGGATGCACCACGTGCCTGCAGCTCCTTCTCCTTTCAGTAGGTACATGATTTTACAGACAGGAAGCCTGGCTGTATTTTTTTTCACTTTTTTCAGTCCTTCAGTTGAATAACAATAAGGGAAATTGATGTAGCAAGTCTGGGGAAATGGGGGAAGTTTTTATTGATATGGGAGTTGTGTAAATAAATCATTCTAGGCTGTGTACAGGATTCTGCATGTCACAGGAAACAAAATGTGCCTATACTCTTTCTGTATATACTTGTACATATAACAGAAAGTTTTGATTCCAAATAGCTGAATGTTCTGCAGGCTTTACTCAACGCCAAAATATCTTGTTGTGCTTTTGTTCTTTTTTTCCACTACTTTTGATTAAATAGTAATACTCATATTATGAAATTTTATTTTTCCTTAGTAGGGATGCTTCAGTCAAGGCTCTTTTGAGACTGATGTCAATACAGCATTTTAAAAAATGCAGTGTTAAGGGAAATAAATGCACTGATGTATATTTATATGCATTTTTGTATTTTTGATATATATATTAAAATGTATCTCACACAAAGGGGGAATTCTAAATCTTTGAGGTACAGCAGACCATGCTGTTACCATTGTTGTTATCTCCAGATAGAAATAATATTTTAAAATTTAGGGTTTTTTTTTGTACATTGATAGCATTCCTTTACGCTACTGAAAAAAACAAGACGGCATTTTTCTTACAGACAGTATCCATGGTTTTTTTGCCCCCTGCTTTACCTTATGCCTAGTTATACTTTCTTCTGATAGGGAATACCCTGAGATGCAAAGGTCAGAGCCAAATCTCCCCCTAGTTCAGAGGAGTATGAACAAAATGTGTTCTAGTAGCGATATCCTTGCAAACTTTAAGCTTTTTAGCTTCTGAAACCCAGACATTTTCTTACTGTCAGAGAAGAGTTGGTTTTGAGCAACAGAATAGACTTAAAAAGTGAAATGCAGAACACCTAATGTTACCAAGTCCAGGCTGACAGAACAGGCAAGTTCTTTCCTTTTATTGTAAGTTTTTATTGAATGTTCATCTTCAGAACGACGGATAGCTATTTGGAGTGTGAAAAATGTGTACACTATATATGTATATTTTTTTTTTCAACATTAAATTAAAAAATCTGTGGCAAACTAAACAGTTTTTCACTGACGAGTTACATTTTCAAATGTTCATGCGCTCACCACTCACTTCACCACAACTATAAACCACCTAACATTGTATTTATTATTTCCTCATTAGATTGTGTGCAGTCTTGTGTCCTGTTCCTAAAGATCCCTCTAGACAAACCTCACTAACTCTATGGAAGCTCCATAAAATGGATTCATACCAGTGTAAGAGATTTGGTTTATTCTTATAGTACCATTTCTTTCCACAGAAGGAATATTAATTTTACGGCATGTGTAAAGGCAGGAAAGCCTGTTGCTTCACACAACAAAGATTTTTCACAGCAGCTTCTGAGCAAGACAGAATATTCGCTTCCAAGATTATGGCAAGATCAATTTTTAATAGAGTTTGAATTCTGGGCACTTAATGAGGAAGAAAGGATGATAACTGGCTATCTTGGAAACAAAAAGTCTAGGAGGAATTTTGAAGCTGGAAAGGAATGAGTGGAGAAGGTACAATGAAGAAGTGCATGGGGTCAGCAATGAACCAAATTACTCTGAAACATACTGATGTCTCATTGACATCTGTTAGCCAGGCATGTAGTTGTGATGGCGGAAAACAAACTCACTAAATGGCTCTTGTGGTGACACTCATTTTGTATTAAGCTTCATGGTCAACCAAGGAAAAAAAAAAAAAGAGGAAAGCAGTATCAAGCAAAACATGACAACTCTTATTGTGGCTTACCAGCAGTGAACACTGTGGCCTTGACAGAAAGAAAAGGGGCAAATTCTGAGAGTGGCAATGAGCTTTTATAGAACAAGGGGGTGAGTATGTGACTGTAATAACAACCAAAAAATGCTGCAGTTGTCACTTTTTTTTGTAGTCCTTGGTGGTTAGTAAAGAAATCTGAGCTATACATTAAAATTACGGTCTTTCTACAGGTGGTATCGTATTTGTAGTGTTGCAGAGAAAGCACAAACAGAACTGTGGAATACTTTTACAACTTCATTACAACATCATCACTGCTGAGGCCACACCTGGAGTCCTGTGTCCAGTTCTGGGCTACTCAGTAGAAGAGAGACATGGACATACTGGACAGAGTCTGACAAAGGGCCATGAAGTTGATGAAGGGACTGGAGCATCTCTCCTGTGAAGGAAAGCTGAGAGAGCTAGGACTGTTCAACCTGGAGAAGAGAAGGCTCCCATCTGAAGGGAGGGTGCAAAGAAGAAGGAGCTGGGCTCTTCTCAGTGATGCCCAGTGACAGGACCAGAGGCAATGGACACAAACTGGAACACACGATGTAGCCTCTGAACATCAAGAAACACTTTTATATAGTGAGGGTGACCCAGCACTGGCACAGGTTGCCCAGGGAAATTGTGGAGTCTGCATCCTTGGAGATATTCAAAAGCCACCTGGACACAGTTCTGGACAACCAGCTCTAGGTGGCCCTGCAGGGGGGTTGGATTTGATAACCTCCAGAGGTGCCTGCCAACCTCAACCCTTCTGTGATTCTGTGATATGTGACTTACAAAGAACCTAAATTTTCAAAAACTTCTTTTTAAAGAAAATTGTCAACTTTAACACAAAGCAATCTGCCTTAGTGGAATAACAAGACAGTCTGCCCTGTGCAAAAAAGTCTCTCCTTTCATCATAGAAGGCTCATAGAAGAATAAGTTTGGATGCTTAAAGCTTAAACTACACAGAACAAAGCTAATTTTGTTGCTGAATTAGAACTTCCACCTAGAGATTTAATGCCCTTTACTTCCTGTTATGTGCTTTCCTGGTTTTGGCATGTCAAGGGACTCCAGAGTGGATTTGCTGTCACTTGTTAAAAGAGCAGGGTCATCATGCCATCTAGTGGATGAACAGCTATTGAGAGATTCAGACCCATTAGAAATAATTCAGTTTAAGAATAGCATTAGAACTAAATACAGTGAATTTTTCAGGGTGTGCATAGTGCTGTAACCTCCTGAAAACCATACAGCAGTACTTGTAAACCGCGGCTCAGAATCCAGCACTGAGAATGCAGTACTGACTTACTTTGAAGGAGAGAAGTGTCTCCTTGCCATACAGCTGCAGTCATAGAGAGTTGTGTATCCCTAGTTGTAAAATCTTGTCTCTGGATGCTGAAAAGTACATGCTGCATTCCTGACAATAAGTAAAATAACAAAGAGACTTACTGCCACTGACATCAGTGGTGAAGCACTTGGTGACCCTCCATGGCATGAAAACCAGCTCCTGCTAATATGAATCAGGATAACTGCAAACAGCACTTGGAATGTACTGCCCTTCCACACCAGCCCTTTGTGCGAACATATTTAATGGTTTGCCCCTGAGGTCTCCAATACTGAGATTTGATGTTCCTAGAGCTCAGTGAACCATGACCCCCGCTGGCTTCTTCACCTAAACCACAGTCCTGGAAAGCCAGCCCAGCCATTGCTCATGCCACATGCAAGGAAAGGGTTTTACTTGTATTTGCTTCACATGGTTGTGAAGCCCAAGAGGCTGACCACTAGAAGGAAGCTTTTAGAAGTTTTTGTAGCAAGCTACTATTTGTAGTGTATGCAGCATTAATTTATTGTAGCATTGGACAAAGGTATGTTTGGAAGATAATATGTAAAATTGATAGTATATTCTATTGTACCACTGTATGTTCCTGACTCTTTCAAGTGCTGAAAAACTACAGCTGTTGTGTTAGAAACGTGCTGATGTGTTCCCTTTTCCCACTTAAAAGCGTGAGCTAGATGCCTAATTTTATATGAAAGACAGGATCTGTTGTCTAGCCATTTATCCCATGGGAGAACCCTAGGTGCTGCAGACTTTGAACTGAGCAAGGCTTTGACACAGCCACCTTTGGTGAGATACAGATAAGTGAACAAAGGTGCGTGGAAAAACAGAGGGACCGAAGTCCATGCAGGAGCAACGTGTTGTGATCATCACCTCACAGTAAATTATTAGTGGCATCCCTCAGGGACTGCTATTGGTACTGCTACTGTTTAGCATCCTTATTAATGACCATGGCAATGGAATGGACTGCACAATCAACAGATTTTCAGACAGACAGACAAACTGGGCAAGGATAGTTGACACACTGGAGGGCAGGGCTGCTGTTTTGGGTGGAAACGGGCTGAAGAAATGGAATGATAGGAAACTCACAAGGTTCAACCCAAGGCACATGTAAAGTGCTGCATCTGGGATGGAACAAACCTGTTCAGCAACACAGGCTGGATGTCAACCCATCACAAAGCAGCTTTGCAGAGACTGGATGTCCTAGCTGACACTAAGGTGAATATGAGTCAGCAGTGTGTGCTTGTAACAAAGGCAACCAGCTGCACCCTGCAACCTGTAGTTGAGGAAAGTAATGATTCCCTTGTATTCAGCATTTGTGAGATCACCTCTGAGGTGCTACATCAAATTTTGGGCTCCTCAGTAAAGAGGAGACACTGACATACTGGACTGAGTCCAAGGAAAGATCACCAAGAGCACAAGAAATTGAGGGTGAGGACAAGAGGTCCTGTTTCCATCTGCAATAACCTAACGGAAATGTAGAGGGAATGGATGAAGACAGACACTTCTCAAAGGAGCGCAGCGATGGGACAAAAAAGCAACTGGTGCAAATTATAACATGGGAAATTTAAATGATGTATTAGTAAAGAAAATCTCCAAATGCATAGTCAAATGCTGGAACACGTGCCCAGAGAGGTTGTGGGATCTCCATCCTCAGAGGTGTTCGGGACTCAGGCCCTGAGCAGGGGCTGGACCTGATCATCTCCAGAGGTCCTTTCCAAACTGAATTTTTCTGCGATGCTAATATGTGGAGGAAAGTTTGAAAATGTGCAACTTGTGTATTTTAACACTTCTGAGAAACAGATGAGGGTCTAACAGGCACATTATCAGCCTGGAGCCTGCTTTTTAACATCAGGGACCAATAATTCTGAAAAAAACTATAGAATATAACTTAACCTCTGCTAAGAATTAATATAACTGGCACACAGAGATGGCAGAGGTAGATTAGAAAGGACTGTTACCAGCCAGAAGCAAACAGGCTTAGGCTGCGGTTACAGGAGTTGGATGTGTTGCTATTTACGATGGAAACAGTTTCTCAGTTTACGCTTTCAAGTTAGCACCTCTATGTAATGTATGTTGGATGGAAAAGAAGATGTGAAAAACTGTGAGAAGTAACTGGTGTTTCCTAGCTGATTGGTCAGGTGGCCAGAGTTTCATACAAAAATCTGTTTTTCAATATTAGTGCAAACTTTCATTTTCATCACGGCATTTTCATAACGAAAATTTGAGCTGTAGTTATTTTTGGTCGAGTTGCTTCTCTGTTACAAGGCTATTACGTCTCCATTATATTCTCCTTTCGTATACATTCACACATCTCAGAGCTAGCTATGGCATTAGTTCAAAGGCCTAATTGAACGCAGCACTTCCTACAACACGGATGAAAGTTCAGAAACTTGAGAGTACTTCAAAAGGATACGAAAACAGATGAACGTGAGAACAGCTCACGGAAAACATTGTTGTAAAAGAAGGAACAATAAAAAAAAGATGTCTCCAAACCATGCCTATCGAGACTTAGCCTGACAAAGTAAAAAGCCCGTGACATTTTACTTCACCACCTTATTTGTTAGCTGCAAAATTGCTTTTGGACTCTCATGTAAAATCATTATCCTCCTTATGATACATGCTTTCTTTTAAGTTTTAAAATCAGGCATGAATCATAAAACCAAAAACCACTGCAAAGTATCTTGTACACATTTTTAAAGTACTTATAGTGGGTCAGATTCTTAGTTGACTTTCCTGAAGTTGTGCTGAATTACATGAGCTAACGGTCTGATTGCTGTTATATATATTTTTTTTTCAATCTGCGCTGAGGAAAACAAACGAGGCGAGACAGCAAAAAACCTCTCCAGGGTTTCTTTGCTTCATCTCAGCAGTAAAATATGCAGAGAAGCCAGCACTATGGAATCCCTCCTTTTTTTTAGTGTAACCTGCTTGTTTTACCTCTGAAGTGACACCTCCTGTTGCTGTTGGGAACTTCTGCATTCCCAACTGTCCTTGGTAAAAAAAAACAACCCAAAAGCCCCAAACAAACAAAAAGGTGGATGTCAACAAACGAGTTTCTAAACGTGAAACGGGTGATATGAAAGTAAAAGAAAACCTGAGGGGATGATTTTTTTCCTGCTGCTGTCAAAATAACTTTATTTAGAAGTACAGCGAACCATTGCACAGTACATATCAAGTACACCACTCCTGTGAAACAAACAGTGGCAAGCACACCTTTACTCAGAACAGCACTTACATGAGAACTACAGCTGTCAGAAATCCCTAATGGAACTACAGCTCCAATATCTCAACCCTTAGCTAAAAGGCAGGCTCAGCTGCTTGCGGGAAGGCTTACTGAGCAGTGAATACATATCTCCCCTTGCAGTAATGGGGCTATAAAACATTGCACATCTTGAAAGCTTGCATCGCTCTCTCCCCAAAGGAGATGTTATCACAGAGAAAAAAAAAAGGCAAAAAACCCCCAAACAACACTGAAATCAAGACTTTTCTGGTCAAAGTATGGTAGGATCATGTGTTTTGCCTTGTCTCTTTTCCTGCAGACCATATTTTGTAATGCTTTGGAGGGGTTTATTTCTTCTTTTTCTTCCTTTTTTTTTTTTTTCTTTCACTTGAGGTCTTTGCAGAATATCAGCCTTACAGGATGCACTTTACCTCTTCGAACATCCTCATTCTCAGAACGGCCAACGAGGTGGGGGGAGGAAGCCGTACCAGAGATAAAAGCGGTTATATTTAATTTAATACGCACGTTCCTAAATCTCCATCCTACTTCACACACTTCTTGGAAAAAGTCCTGCAACGGGCATTCAGCAGAAAGGCGGAGGAAGACGCGTTTCAACTAAAGATAACCGGCGATATCACTTCCTTACACCTTCTTTTTCCCCCCGGAAGGCTGTGAGAGAGGAGACCCCCGTCTCCTAAAAAACCCCTGATCTTCTTTTTGTTCCCTTTGCTCGCGGGGGCCGTCGCTGGGTTTCACCCACGGCCGGGTGACGGCCCAGCACCCTTTGCTAAGCCTGGTAACACTCTGATCTGCCTTCGCCGCTCTGCTGCCCGGCCCCGGCCCCGC
>VWZZ01000851.1:0-48858 GCA_013399095.1 Psophia crepitans | reverse complement strand
CCACCCCCGCCTGTTCCCCGCACCCTGCCCGTACCCTCGACCCTGCTTTCCCCGCCCGCGTTGCTGCGCCGCGCTCCCCCGAGCCGCCCGGCTCCTCCGGCACCTCTCTCCGACTCTCTCGTGGCCCCATCATACACTTTTCCCCTTATTACAGAGATGTCATGAGTAATCTAGCTCTGAAAAGAGCTTATTTCAAAACACGGCCCCTCACTGGCACCGCAAAGTCGCCCTCCCCGGGCTGCCCCGGCTCTTTCCCTCACACCTAGGTGGCTTTGGAGCTGGACAGGCTCCTGATGGTTCCTAAAACATTTGTGTATCAGCTCTCAAACGCCACTTTTACAAAAAAATATTCGTAATTTGCTATTATCTTTCCATTAATGCTAGTAAAAATGAATTTCTCACATTTACCTTTTCCGTTTTCCTGCCTGCAGTCAACACTTCAAAAGTGAGAAATTCCACTCTTCCTTTTTCAGGAGGTTTTTCAGACTGAGTTGTCTGTGTATTGACTCACTTACTGAGAGAGATGACTCTCTTTCAGTGATGAATTAGGTTCAGAAGATTTGTAAGTACAAGTTGCAACTCTCTGGCGTTCGGAAGACTACCTCTGCTTCTGCTTTCTACGGGGCAAGGCTTGCGCAGTGAGTAAACAACCTCACTTCTGTTGTTTGAAATGAAGATGGATTTTCTTTTTAACCGACAAATAGTGACCCCGACAGAACGGTGATTAGATCTAGCATGGTTAAGGCAACTGTTTTCTAAATCCTTTTGTTTTCTTCGTGAATCTTACACAAATTATGGCATTGTATGGTGATATTTGAAAAAAGACCTACATTCCACAAGAAGCCATCCTTGGAGAGGTAAGGTGAGTGTTTTCCTTCCTTGACCCCAAGATGTTTGCTCAAACAGTCTTGACATTCAAAAGAATCGCCTGATTTTTAAAAAAAGAAGTCACAATCCTTTGGGACCAAAGTTAGGTTTCCAAAAGTGTTGATCAAAACGAGGTATGGGATCAAAATTGCGGATTGCTTTGATGTATCAGCCCTCTTTCATTCAGAAATCTTCTGGTGATTCTGGGAAAAAGAGGAATAATTGTAATGATGCTTAAATACACACAATTGTCTAGTTCATGAGGTATCATTAATGTGCTTTACAGAATTTAAACCTTCAGTTTGCTTAACAATTTTGTTGGCTTCACGATGGCACAATGATTTTTAAGAACTAATTTTTTTATTAAATTGCATCCACAGCTTTAAGCAAGTATGAAATTTGAAAAACATGCTTAAAGCTATTGTCGCTTTGGGCCTTATAGACAACTGGGTTTTTTATACTTTTTTTGTTGAGACTGTCATTCCCCAGTGTTGCCTTAGTATTTTGCCTATTGAGTATTTACGTACTCAGTTATTAGGCAGAGAATCTTGGCCTTTACTTTAAAATATCTCTCAGTTTTTTTCTGAAAATTAAAACTCTTACTCGGTTCCTTGAAAAATCTCTTTGTAATAGTTGAGTTTCACCAAAAGCATTTATTCCCCCCCGCCCCGCCCCGCTGCATTTCATCGAAGAATATGCAAACCATGTGGCTGAAATGTAGATATTGTTAGCCTGGAGTAGAACAATTTCGAATTGATCAGGTTCAACAGTGAGACTATGATTCAGAACCTGAGTTTTGCTTGTTAATAATAGCCACTAATCTCAGACCGGGTTACTACTAAGTAGCTTGCATTATACTGTGTTCTTTAGTCCCTGTTAAAAGAATTAAGGGCTCTGCTCTGCATTCATTAAAACTTCCACTGTGTGCTGATGTGATCTCCCAACAAAGAATGGGATTTAGAATTTAAAAACTGGTGATAAATGATTTTATCTTTATGTAGTGGATCATAGTTTTATAGTCTGTAACAGCTGTATTTCTTCTTGATGTGATAGGATGAAAAATGAAAAGTAAATTCAAGAAATGAAAATAGAGAGAGAGAGGCCCTTCTTCTTTGTAAAGTGTAGCAGTTTGAATCTCCATGTGTAGATGGGAACCGAAACCAGGTCTGATGAGTTTACTGTGTGACCCTTTAAGTTGCTTGTTGCAGTACTCAGCATCCAACTTCTTTCAGCTGCTTTCTAAATCTGGATCTGCCTAGCAGTCACTCTGAAAAAAGGGATGTGAAACACTTCTTTCATCTCCTTACAGTGATTTATGGGAGAACTGGGGAGAACTGGTGATTTATGTAAAGAACTGGGGAGAACGGTAAGAGGAAGAGCAGCTACGCAGTTCGATGTCATTCTGGAGTATTGCTGGGAATGCAGTAACCTCCTGCCTCCGGCTGCTTTAGATCACGGGAAGTTTCTGACTGTAAATCTCAGGGCACTGTCTTACAACAGTAAGTATGTGCTTTCTCAGATTGCAAGACGTTTAGGTAATAAACCCAAAGAAATGGAATGTTAATGAGATTTCTTGTGGCCGGTTTTGGTGAAATACATCTCGTGTGTGTGTCGCATCTGTCCATGCATGTTTGGGTCAGTGACTAAGCAAGGTTGTCTGTCTTGGCTGTGGAGGTTGAAATGAGCTTATTATGCACCTAATCTGTCTGTTTTGTAAACAAAACTGAGGCACAGCCTTAGGACTGGCTCTGCCGTTGGTTGTCAGTTAACCTGTTCTTCTGAGCATTCTGGGAGAAGATACTCCACGCTGGTATTATTTAGTCCATTACTCTTTGAAAACAAAGTTAGCTACATAGGAAGCAACTGAAAATGAGCTTCTTCATCTCCCCTTCCCCAATGGAAACATTAACACTCTCAAAGTAGTGCTTATTGGATCCAGAGGCAAAATTTTAAGACAAGATTGTAGATCTCATAGTTTTCCAACAGGCTTAAAATTAGCCATCAAGATGTCCAGTCTATCAATGTTGCGCTGTTCTCATTGAAGGCAAGGGAAGCTTCTACTAGCTGTTTCTACAAGGTCCAGTCTTGCACAATTTATACTTTTTGTGGAGGAAAAAACCCTGCAGTGTCCTATCCTGTGGCAGGTGTCTACTGGTTTGAGATCTAAGTTTAGCTGTTTGTATAAGGTTGTCAGTTTAATCAGAAATGTAAAATAAATCTAGTGAACAAGAAAATCGAGGAAGGAAACCCTGCAGTGCTTTCAGAATTTAAGATAAACTTGCCAAGAAAAATTTCATACGTTCCTGATGTATGAAAATAGCTGTTCTGATAAAAAATATGTAGCTTTCCTTTTGGAAAGCCCTCTTCAGTACCAGGCAATAGTTAGGCTGCTCGCGTGCTCAAAGGAATCTGTTTCACTGCACTTGTGATGAATTGTGAATCTGTTTTTCACAGAACAAGCAAAACCAGTTCATTTTCATTTTTCTAGAGAAGAAGTGAGAAGTAACTCAAGAAAATGACTCTGATGATTTTTTTTTTAATGTTTATCATGCAGTCTGCCACTGGTAAGTATGAATCTCCATTTCAATAGTAGACCCTTCAAAATACTTGCTGAATATGTGGCATCTTCTTGACAGTTGCTTACAGTGGGGCAAGTTTTGTATTTTGCATCTAAGAACAAAATCTTAAAGGTTTTGGCAATTTCAGCCCAGCTCCAACCTTGGGAAATTTGGTCTAAAATACCAAAATTATGAAGCAAAAAGAGCAGAGATGTTCTCTGGAGACACCTGATGATGTTATATGGGAGCATGGCTGTAGGAACAGCCACAGTAAGGAAGAGAATGAGTCTGCTTCTTTTTGTGCCATTCAGAAGTGTGGTTGCAAGAATTGCTAAACAACAATAATATCTGAGAACCTCGGGAGAACTGAGATCGAGGACTTATTTTATTCTTGACTATTACTTCTAGACCGTGGTCCCTTTTCTGTATTTTTTATTACTTGTGTATGCAAAGGTGTTGGGAAATATGTTTGGAAAGGCAGACTTTGAGACTAAATTTTGCACATGCAATCTCATTCCAAGACAACTTTCCCAAAGATATCTGAAGTTTTTAAGAAATCTAGCTACACAATGATTTAGTTTTAATTAAGAAGAAAAGAAAATTCAAATGTTAATTCATAGGATTTCTGCTTTTATGGCAGTTGACCACTTCTGAGGATTAGTCGTATTTGTCAAGTCAAACCATATGTCAAGAATTTCTCCTTTCCCCTTCAATTTGTGGCAGCTGCTTTACTGTAGATTGAGGCCAGATTCTGCCGTTTGTGCTCATTTGACTCTGACATGGTTGGACCCAAGTGAAAGAATCTTAGGGAAATGTCCCTTTTTCAACCCTCCTTTTCCTTCTGGTTTTGCTTGGGTGAGGTAGTATAAAGACTTGGAAAACTGATTTTCCCAGCACGTATTGCTGGAATAAATACTGCCAAACCGCTGTGCTGAAAGTAAGTTGCTTTGTAAAAGACCAGCAGCACAGCAAATCACTTTAAAGCCAGACTAATGTAATTTTCTGAAAAAAGTACTTGGCTTCTTAATTATCTTTTTTCCTCTTTCTCTGAAGAGAAGCTGTGTCCCCTCCGTGCCTCCATTGATGTGCTAGAAGGGGAATATTTTTTCCTTTGTTATCCCGAGTCAATACAAGAACTATTCCAGGAAGAAGCATACACAGTAAACTGGTACAAAGAAAATGCTGGAAAGCAGCAACTGATAAAGAAAACACACGGAAATGTTTCTCAAAGGGATTTTTTGGAGTTCTGGCCAGCGGAGCTCAGTGACTCTGGGAATTACTCTGTCACTCACAGGTGGGTACACAAGCCGGTGGGTGAACATCCTGCCTTTGCACTTGGCTGTGAAGAAGCTCATTTCTTTGTCTTGCTTTGTGTTGTTGGTGGCATTTGTACAAAGGTGCAGCAAACAACATTAACTGTGGTGTCATTTTCCACGCCGCTTCGCAATAACCATCCAGGCAGACCTGTACTATTGCAAACAGCTGTAGGCAGGTGCAGGTTCTGTAAGCCTTTTGTCTCGTGTGGTAGCATTTCTGCTGGCGTGTGATTAATTACCTAAGCAAAATGAGTGATAGGCAACCCTTCTGTCCACTGCCAAGTAAAAGGAAACATTTGCTTGTCTTCGGCACCAGACCTGTTCTTCCTTCTTCACTGTGTTGAGTGGAACTCATGCTATGAGGCCTGCTAAGTGGTCTAATTGCATAGTAAAGTAATAAACAGAGAGCAGCGTAGCTGAACTCTGGTTTCTGTGCGAACCTTTCCATGCCTGGAGCCATTCAAAGAACAAATGAAATGATGTGATTTCTTACCGCTGTAGAACATCATGAGTCAAAAGGGGAAGTAAGGCGGGGGGGGGCTTCAATTATTTGGTGGTAATCTTCATTAGATCACCAGGGAAGACTAAAGGACTAAGTCAAAGGTTTACTCTCTGGAGTTCCTATGAGTAACTTGCACCAAAACCATAATTTGGCATTTAAAATTGAAGGAATTATTATTTTTAAATATGTTATTTTGCATGTAATGATTTGTGCTGTTCTCCCGGTCATATTTTTAAGGTTCCTGCCTGGTTTGTAAAGGTTACAAGACTGCAGATACTGAAAAATGCTCTACCAGCAGACTTTTTGCGTATAGTTTTTAGCATTTCTGATACTGTGACTATCGAACTTGCATCTGCAGCGTTACTGGAGAAATGTGGAGGGCATTGCTATTTACTTTATAAATTAAAAGTTGGCTGGTAGACTATTTCTTTGGGGTTTGTGCGATTTCATTTTAGTTAATAGGGCACTCTTGAAGGTAAAACTTAAGAAAAAAATTTAGTCATATGCGTTCAACCCAATCTTAAGAGAATTGTCTTTAGGGGTGATAAGTATGATAGTTTGGGCACTTTGTTGTGCATGGTCGTGCAAAGGTGGTGTACTAGTGAGTACAGACTTCTTGTCTGAAGTAACACAGGTGAAGATAGGGGTTAACGTTAGTACCTGACATAGGCTTGTCTGTTGTCATGGACCTGAATTTGATTTTAAATTTTGGCTTTGTTGATGACCTTGGTCAGTTATCTGTATGATCACTTCACTAAATATAGTGCTGAAAAGCTATTAAATCTAGCGACTTGTTCTTCCGACAGCACCTAACCAGTGGCATAAAATGTGTGCTCCGATTTATTTCGGCATGGGGAGCGATAGGCGAGGATCACACCTGAATCACCAGGCTACCAAAGGAGATTGTCATAAGGAGTCTAAAATAAAGGACAAAAGAGAGGAAGGCTGTGATAACCCCAGTCTTAATTCACGATCCTTGCAGTTTTGTGATTGTTTTAAGGCCTTGGAGTAATGACAGTAAATCCACAGTAAATTGCAAGAACTCTATATTTTTTTCACATTCATTTTACAAACTTTAAAACAGAGGGAGAGAAAAGCCTTCTATATAGAAGGAGGAGACAACAGGAAAAGATCTTAAGTAAAACTATTAGAGTGAAGTTTGTTAAAATACGTATTTGTTGGAAAACACAAAGATGTCTGAATACTTTGTGAAATGTCTTTATTTGCTAATTTGCTTAAGCAAGAAACTTGGAAGAAAGGTTTTGATTACATCAAGGCATTCAGTTAGAATTAAGTTTGTTTTTCTGCTTTTTTTCCGTTTTCTAAGACAATATTATCCTACTACAGTTGAAAACTCAGTTTTGAAAGAAAGGATTTTTATTTTTTTGGGAAAAAAAAGTTTCTTAATGCAAAGAATATATTTTGACCACTCTGAAACAACTTTCTTTCCCTGCCTCCCCCCCCTCACAATTTCTTTCTGTTAAGCCCGTACAGATACTAATTTTTCTGTTAGGATCAGTATGAAGTCACATGCCAGAATCTTGCAGTCCTCACGCAGGATCTCTTCACAGGTCTTACCACTGGACAATGAGCACATAGGAATTTTTTTAATGGGATTTTAATGAAATCTTTGGCTTAGTTTATATGATGGCTCTCACTATTGGCAGCTATATTAAAGCAGTTATATTTCTGCAAATACAGAAGATTATTTGCTGAAACAGTTTTCTGCAGAGACAGAGGAATATTAGTAGCCTCTATTGATAGGGAAAAATTGTGGGCTACTGTGGAGTACTGAATTGGTTTAAGATTTAATAAGAATGACAATTAGAATGAAATTAGTTTATTTTCAGAACATTTATAATAGGTTAAAGTTTTGGTTTTGAAAGCAGATGTTCTCTTTTTTTAAAATTTATTTTCGATCATTTAATTTAGGGATGTAAGCTATATTGGGAATTCTTTTTTGAGTGCTTTATAGACAGTTTGGTCTGCCTTAGTGAACAAAGTGAAATTAAATACAGTGCAGATTTTTGAGGAAAGTAAGACAACACATGCTGACAGATTTTGCAAACTAATTAAATTTAAGGATTTTTTTCCCTGATATGTTATAACTGACAATATGCAAGAAGCAAGAGGTGGAAATGATGTAACAAAGTATTTATGGTGTATTATCTGCTTGTTTTTGACTTAGAGAAGACTGAGAAGTTTTCCAGTTAAAGCAGAAGTGTCATGCTGAGACATAGCATAGATAGCTAGTGTGTGCGTATGTGTGTGTTGATGTGTTCACGTATATAGTAGACTTAGGGTATAAATTCAGGAATTAATAGACATCACCTGTAAGCCTGAGTATGCCTATCTTCAGCAACAGTTCTGAAAAATAAAGGATTCCATATGCGCTTGTAGTGGGAGTGGTAAGCAGAAAATTTTTTTTTCGTTGCCTATATCGTGTGGTTAGCAAAGGAAAAAACAGAACACAAAAAAAAGCAGCTCATCTGGTTTCCTTGTGTTGGTGATCTTGAAACTGAGGGAACTTACAGGTTCCTGAAAAAAAACCCTGAAAGTGCAGAGATCCATGATAAACACATGATATATTTTAAGATCCTAATCCTCCTTGCCTTTTCAATGTGTTTAGAGCAGTTGAAAGGAGTGGGAACACACACATTTAGAGTTAATATTGTAGTTTGGAAGGCAGAGTGACAGTTTCTTGCAGTAGATTGAAATACTGAGATAACACTGACTTGTCACAGTGAAATAGCTAAGGGATGACCTAGAGTTGTCTGTGTATCCGGTAACTTGGTTTATATTCTTCAAGCAGGTTCACTTCCCTGTATCCTCTTGAGTCAAGCTAGTCTTTCTTGTTCCTTCTGGGTGGGTTTGGCGGGGGGAGTTGAAAGGCTGTTAAGCCAGTGGTGGTTTTATTCCCCACAAATTATCACTTAAGAATCTCAGCAAGTGAAAACCAGGATAGAAATATAACAGCTCAGATGCTAGCAGTTTAAACAATGCAACTTAATACATTTTCTTCTTGAAAATCATGTATATGGCAGACAACTAGAAATTATGTAAGCTAAATTCATTTTAGTTTGCATAGGTATGGTTTTGTCACCTTGCAGGGAGCTGCTCTTTGCCAGATTTTGGCTCATCAGGTAGAATATCTTGATCTGCCTTGGGTCAGATCCTCGTATTTGTTGCAGTGATTTCACCAAATATGATCACAGGAGAAAGCCTCTGTGGCATGACAGTGCTGAGGAGAACATGTGGCTTTACTGATCCTTCTATCTGCTGAATCTAGATCGTAAAATCATATGTATTTTATGGCTAGATCCATAACTGCCTGTCCAGCAGTATTCAGATACTACTGCGATGCCTAAAGAAACACACAGACTTGGTGGAATTAATTAGAACTAATGTTTATGTCTACACCTAAAATTATCTTAGGTACCTCTGTCAGGGGGAGAGAGGGGCCTTTCTGGGTCACAGATTATCTTGTCCTAAACCAAAAGTATGAAGTAGGTCACATAAACTGCACTCTAAAAGGGTGACTATCGACTGTGGCCCCACTCCTGACTGTGATTAGTAGCTCTGAATTAAATGTGAGAATGTGATTTTGAAGAATAGGTGAGAAGGACTCCACCCACCGTGAGTACCCATGTGAATACATCTTTGATGGGAAAGTTTTGATAAGGCCTTTCCTGTTTATGACATCATAGGTAACTGATTGAGACATCAAACCGCCATGTTTTGATTTACATAGACCATTGCAGTTATAAGTGATGAGTATCTCAAGTAAGTAAGGAGAACAAGGAGAACTTGTGTAGACTGAAAAAGGGCTAGAATATGAAGAAGGTGAGCAAAATGCATAAATACATGTGTTGCATAAATATCTTATGCATAANCCCCCCCCCCCCGACCCCAAACTTCGTGCAAATTCAGCATAAAAATGGTGTCATAACAGTTCTTCTGAATCTTGTAATGGTAAAAGGCATATCAGTCAAGAGTGGTATTCAAACTGATCCACTTGTCAGGCTTGCTTCTCCATTTCAACTGTTTTGTCTCCTTAGCCCTTCTCATCAAAGTGATTCTTGGCTAGTTTCAGTTCTCCTGGGAACAATTCCTTTTTCTTTTCTTGGAGACAGAAAGATTCAAACATGTTATGAAGATATGACTGATACTGGAGGGAAGTGCTCTGTGATTGCTGCTTTTGCTTTGTCCCACCCTACTTGTTCAGTTAGAAACGAGAGCTTTACGCCCACACGATGGGTGAAATCTCACCCATTAACTTACAGCAGCATACAACTTTCTCTTAAGCCCTACCTTTGCCAAAATTAGGCCAACTTTGGCAAATTTACACCAAAAGTCCTTCAGCTTCTTTTCCCTTGGTTGTCATATATGTGGACATACCCAGCAACGAAATAGTAGATACCTGAATGACAATGGTCAGCACCTAGATACTCAAAAGAGGCATTTTTCTAGCATATTCACCTGATGTTATGTAGGTACTGCATAGGATGTGATGACCCCACTTTAGAAGCTGGGATTCGTGGCTTTTCCAGCCAACCTGGGGTGACCAGCTACTGTAGATCTCTGATCGGTGCAAGCTGAAAGACAAAGACATGAATCCTTTCCAAAATGCTTTGTTTTGCAGACATGCGTGAATCCATAAGTGAATTCATGAGATTTGGATTGTTTAGAAATATTTCCAAAATATCAATGATTAGCTGCACAGTATCAAACAATGAATGATGTTGTTTTGTGAAGAATAGCAGAGTTGCCTGTCTTATTTTTGACATAGTGACTGCTTTAAACCTTAGCAATGCTAAGGAGATTAAACTTGAAAAATCACTAGCCCATTAAAAGTCCTGAAACTCTTTTATGTTCATTTGTGACAGTAGATCATGCCACAAATTGTTGCATCCTTGTTCTGGTTCATATAACATATATTATCATATTTCACATGTATCATTGTATTGTCAAATGTGTTGTGATATATGATTTAGTTTAGATAGCCTCTTTTGTTACGGGAAATATTTGGGGGTGGAAAAGTAATAATGGGGAATATAAATCAATAGGTCTCTGTAGATGTACTTTTTACCTAACAGATGTATTAGAGAATTTATTTGCATTTTATTGTGTAACTCACTAAGCTGTATTTCTTTTAAAAGGCTCATGAAACTGATTTTGCTAATTTTTTTTATAGCAATGGAAAACAAAATGTCACAATTCAGAAGTGGACCTTAAATGTACTTGAAAGAAATAAAAGCAGCTGTTTCAACAAAAATCATTTAACTACAGAAATAAAAAATGCTGGAACTGGTCATTCACTGAAATGCAGTGATATGTCTGTCAATGAAAATGACAGCATAACATGGTACAAGGTAATTACTGAAACAGTGTCACTCAAACCATTGGATATAGAAACAAAACATCTGATTGCAGGAAAAGTTAATTACCAACAAATTTTTAGAAGCATCTACAAACCTTGTAAAGCTTTAATTTCTCAGGTTATAAGGGAAAAAACCCTTTAGACAGATACACAAAAGCATGGGCTTTTTTCTGCTCTCAGATTTCTTAGAAAAATATATCTGTAATCAGAAATTATTCATAAACTGGTAGTTTGGAATGGTAAAAGATCTCATGCACATGTCTGTATGCTAATTTAGCCGGCAGCTGGTTTAGCAAGCTACTACCTTGCTGATACGGATGTTAACCTGACACTAAACGAGGTGCCAACGTATTTGTTTTACAGCTGGCATGTGCTCGTAAAGTAACTGCAAACTTTTCAGTTTTTCTGTTTCTCAGCACTTTGTACAAAACGTGTAACAGATTCAGTTCTGTTCATTTTAGGCAAATCATCCATCTTCTCTACCAGCTTTTGCCACAGCATAGGTGATGGCTGTGTAAGCTCCTGTAACTGTTGGGTGTTACGCTCAGCCACTGACTGATGCACCCTGAGTAGGTTTCTTCCACCCTGTCCCTATGCATCGCTTTGGCCTGTGCTCCTTTCTCCTCTCAGGTGCTCTGGTTGGAGTAACAGGCCGGGTTTACTCCATGTTGAATCACTTTCAGGAAGGGATTTTGGCTGCTGAAGTATGGGCATCTGGATTCTGCCTGGCAGAATGAGGCACAGCCTTGCTTCCTTGACCTTTGGGGCCTGGGAGAGTAGGACCATCAATGGATAGGGCCATAGCTGGATATGTTTTCCTCAAAGGACCATACCCCAGACTGACCTCCCTCATGGCTAAGCTGAGTATAGCGATGCCTAATACTGGGACAGATGAAGCAGCCATACTTGCACCTAAATATCCTTTGGCACTTGATTGGGTGGAAATTTTCAAAGCCTTCCTACTGCAACCTAAGCTGAGATAGATAAGGCAGGGATGGTCACACATGCCTTTTGTAAAGGGGCCTGCTAGTAAGTATATGCATCCAGAAAATGTCCATTCCCTGGCCAGTTTCCAGCAGTGATCATCTCCTGTCTTGATCTAAGGTAATTCAGACCAGAAACAAATATTGCTGGATTTTTTGCAGGACATTTAACTTAGTATGTGCTATGAATTAAAAAAAAAAATTAGGGAATAGGCAGGGTAAACAAATGTGAGTCCACTCTTGTCACCTTCTGAGATGGTCACTTTCCTTATTGTTGAGACATTTTACTTTAACCTGAAAGCTCCTCCTAAGTCTAGGTACTTTTGGCCAGAAGCAGGTGAGACCTACAGACCCAAGCTATCATTTTTAAAAAAATAGATGAGTACATTTAAATTCCCAAGACAATATTTTTATTCTCAGATGCTTACTTGAAATTGTGGTGCTCTCAACTTCTAATGTGTTAAATGTTCAAATGTTGCATTTAAGTGACCATGACTGAAAATTGGGCCCCCACCTCTTTTGAGTCAGGTAAATGTCACTGAAATAGTGAAAGAGCGATGGTGACACTTTGTTTCAGAAATAATTTTTAACTTCTTTAAGGTTTTGAATGTATGTCTGCTACAGAACAGTATTTTCTGTCTTTATTGATTCAGGACTGTAAGAACTATGAAAATGAAACAGAGAGGGAACTGGATTTTAAAATCTTAACAGTACAGCACTCTGGGATATATACCTGTAAAATTTTAATCAGTCATGAAGGAAAGATATACCACAGCACAAATACAATTAAGCTGATAGTAGAAGAAGGTAAGAAAGCTTTCTGAAATTTTGAAGCGTATTTTTTGGTTTCCTTTACTATGGACATCTTTAATTACTGTTCCCATTTGATAAATACATACAAGGGTGATCAAATCTGGTAATCTGAACTATTTCACAGTAATTTAAAAATAAAAATGCAACAGAACAAGTTTATATGACATATTACAATTTTTGGAAAATTTATTTAGTGTGTTTTCCCTGGAGGTATGTTTTTGTTAGTGGGGTTTGTTTGTTTTTGTTTGGGTGTTGTGAGTTTTTTTTTTTCCAAATTAGCTGCTGTAAGTCAATCATACAAGCTTAATGAGAGTTTTGGGGAAGAGCCTTTCCAGCTGTTGTAAATTCTGCACTGTATATGTAGGCATGTGAAAAAAATTCAGCATGACATACTGTGTTTTAAACTGTTCAGTAATGCCAGAGTCCAGATATTGTTCTTTGAATTAAATGAAAGGTATGTGATTAGTTTTAGAAACAAAGGAAATGTAATTTTTACTGTGGTAGAATGTAAGCAATCTATTACTTCTATAGCAATACTTCTTTCTATTTTAGATGCACCAGAGGCTGTAACTTTGGAGATCGTTGGGCGCGATGAAGAAGTTGAAACAGAAATAGGTACCAGATTAGTACAAGAATCTTTGTGGTAGCTACTGCGTATATATGCTTTTGCTCTGATCTCTTTATGGTTGATGGTCTGGTTAAGTGTAGTCAAACTAAGAATTGTCTGTGCACCCTCCTGGATCTCATCCATCCTCACATAGAATCACAGAATAGTTTGAGTTGGAAGGGACCACAAGGATCATCTAGTTCCAACCCCCTGCCATGGGCAGGGACACCATCCGTTAGACCAGGTTGCCCAAAGCCCCATCCAACCTGGCCTTGAACAATTCCAGGGATGGGGCCTCCACATCTGGTCATGTTTTTCCTAGTGTATTCCACGATCAGTGTATAAGTACACTAAATGTACCCTTCTACAGAGGTGGAAGCTGAGGTTGCTGCTATGAGTAGCAAGAGAAAGTGGTGGTGATGATAGACAATCTCTCTATGGCTTGCTTTTGTAGATAGCAAACCCCATGGAGTGATATGTGAAAGACGTCCAGTTTGTTCAGCAAACAACAATAATGAGTAATCCTCTAATATCTGATGTGGTAGAGGATGTTATTCTGCAGGGAAATGAGAAGTGTGAGGGCTGCCAGTCCTCACAGGGTGAGCATACAGGTCTGTCACTGCTGCAAACAATTGGCTATACTGTCAAAAGCCAAGACTCTGACTGTGCTTCTAGCTGGGAGTAGGTTAGATAACACGTTCTGCAGGCTTTACACAATGTTGGACAGGATCCAGGATTTTGTGATTGAGGTTGCAACTAATTTTTAAAACCAGGAATTTATCTGTCTTTTTCCTCTCCTGTGCCTGAGGGCTTCTTCTGTCTGGTTATCTAGTCCTTTGTTTCCAGGTCTGGTTCTTCAGCCTTCTCTGTTGCTCATACCTGTATGCTCAGCCAGGATCTCAGATGTTAATTTTTCTTCCTTCCTACAAATACCAGTTGACAGGTCCTTTTTCCAGTAGTAGTACCCCAATCCTATGATGCCTCATGTCTCCCAGCCTCCCAGGATACCCTTCCTGCACAGTTCTTCCCACTTACTGTGCTTGTAACCATTAGAAGGTAGAAGGCTTCAGCATCAAATGATTATGAACCACCTGTCTTCTATCTCTTATCTGCCTTTATAAGATCATTTGATAAGGTCATTGAACTACCTGCTGAGTGATGGGACAGATGGCATGGTGGAGAGTGAAGGGAATTTTGGATAAGCTAGGTCCATGGTCTTTCAAATCTCTCATTGTTTGGATGCTGTTCTATAATATTTCTCCAAAAATAGCTGTTGTGTGTGGCAAGAGACTGGTTGCAAGGTGGATGATACTAGAAGCTTAGGTCTGTGTTTCAATCTGTGCAACTGTGATTGGGATTTCTAAGGTCCGAATCTAAGATGGGCAGATTTTCGGCTGGATCCTGCTTTAAAGGTTCTTAAGCAGTTTCACTGAAAACATCCATTCTAATAAGTCTTGAAAAGTCAGCTCATAATGTGTGACTTTACAGAATTCCTGGGCAGACCTCACTTACTGGAAAGTGTGTGTGCATGATGGCATGAACAAGGACTACCATGCATCTTCTTGTGGCTTAATAAAGGCCATTCTGGATGTGTTTGCTGGAAATGATACTGGCATAGCCTGGAAGTGGTGGTGTAAAGTTGCATCTAACCTCAGGTTAAGCTTCGCATGACAATGTTTAAAATAAAATGCCTTGCAAGTCATGAAATCTCACACTCTGGAGCTGCAGCCTTCTGTCTTTATTTTCCCAAGTGTACAGTTGATTTTTAGTTTTGCTCTTCCTTATAATTAACTGGACTCTACGGGGTGATTCCTGTCACTTCCAATTAGTGCTTTGAAAGGGTGCCAAGTAGTGGACTTAGTGACTTCTTCATGTATTCAGGATTGTGCTGATTTCCAGGTATGGTGCTGGGATGAAGATTTCTTCTATGAGACTTCAGCAGGGGCTCTAACAGGTTTTGGTTTTATTGAGTAATAGTGCATAGTTTAGCTATTATAGTCAATTGGTTGTAATTCCCCCTACCGGTTAGTTACTTTTACCTGGCCCTAAAGTACTGGTGATAGGTTGTCCTCTCCTGCTCTCTGCTTTCAGAACATGGTCTAGTTCATAGAATCATAGAATATCTCATGTTGGAAGGGACCATCGAATACAACTCTCTTTAGTTCTCAAAAGCCTGAAATTCTCTAACCTAGTTAAACTCCTCTGGCTGTGACAATTTTTCTGAGAGAAAGCAGTAGCTGACTGTCACTTGGCAACAGGGTGCAACAGAGCCCTGTGCGTAGTTGCCAAAGCCACCACCAGTACAGGTGGAACACCTATGAAACATTGGGCAAGGGCTACAAAGTCCAGAGAGTGGCACAGCTCATGGGTTATGTTGCCTGGAAAGCTGACACTGTACTGCACTGTGAACATGAATGCTGCTTCTGACTAGATCTTCTCATGTTATGCTTTGTTTAGGTAACGAAGAGATACTCAATTGCACCGGTTTCTTGGGTTATTATATGCAAGAAGATGCCAGCCTCTACTGGCTAATTAATCAAACATTTCCAGAAAAATGCACAGGTATCCCCGAGACTGAACCTTCAATATGTGAAGAAGAGTTCAAAAGATTACAGTAGGTTTCCTGAAAATACTGCACTTTTGTTTGTATGTGATAATGCCCTGTACTTTGTGGAACTGCAAATTCAGTAAAACCTCAGCCTGAGGTTATTTTAGAACCTTTTCCTCAAAATCTGTCTCTCAGCTGGTTGTAGGTTTCTGTACAGATCATGTTGCTAACACTGTTCTTTGTTACAGGTTGGGAAACAAGTTCTATGTCACAAGGCTACTACGGATTAAAAAAGTAACATTCGAGGACACGTGTCATAATTTCACCTGCATGTTGCAAACTGATGAAAGAACACAAATAAAAACAGTGAAACTGAAGAAACGTACGGTATAATCTATGAATCATACTTCTTGTATGTAATTACTAATCATGCCAGCCTCCTCAGTCCTGAGGACAGGGTACAGGTTTCAGAACATCACTCCAAATATGTCTGTACCCTGGTCCATCTAGTGCTGGACCTTGGGTGATTCCTCTTGCTCTGAGACAGGGCCAGCAGATGTTGCTGCTACATCTGCTAGAGCAACTATGTGAGGGCTCCATAATTCAACCACTGCTGCTGTGGACACAGCTGGGGAGGCTGAGCTATGCTCTGGCTGACACATCCCTGCGGGGCACTTAGTTGGATCCCATGGCAGTGTTGTCCATGCTCTCCTATTCATCAGACTGGTGGGATCATGGGGCTTAAACTACCCAAAGCTTGGTGCGGTCCACAGTCTGCTGTTTGGATCACTTTCTTTATTAAGCAGCTCTTCCTAAAAATAAAATCTGAGGCTTTCATTGTTTTTTGTGGGGTTTTGGGAGTTTTTTTACTTGTGGGTTTTTTTCCTTTTTTGAAGGGTCAATCTTTTATATTCCTGATAATGCCTGAAATGTTCTGGTCAATGGTTTCTCTTTTGTCAGGAGATCTCTCCTAGCTGTGGAAAGCTGACCTCTACCATATAGCAGTACTTCACATTTATAGTCTAGACAGCCTGGAGATTCATGGCAAATGGGCTTTCCTTCTTGTTTTCCATCCCTTCCAGACCTTTCTAAGCTTTACTGGTAGGAAATATGTGAAAATAGACTAGTAAAAAGATGGAGCATATAATGAAGCAAATGAAATACAGACTACAATGACCATGATTTGACAGTGCTTTCATAAATACTTCAAAGATTTAAGGGTTAAAAATCTGTATTTGGAACTAAAAAGACAAAGAGAGATGAAAGAGGACATTAAGGACTGTGATGGATGGACTGAGAGGGGGTAAAAGGTAGAGAATAAAAGAAAATTATAAATAACCTGGAGAAAACTCATCATAAAAGTGGGTGAGCACCAGTTTGGGATGCTGAACATCTGTGAGGATCTGTAGGGTCTGTCTTAGAATCATACAATGGTTTGGGTCAGAAGGAACCTCAAAGATCATCTAGTTTCAACCCTCCTGCCATGGGCAGGGACACCCTCCCCTAGACCAGGTTGCCCAAAGCCCCATCCAACCTGGCCTTGAACTCTTCCAGGGATGGGGCATCCACAGCTTCTCTTGGCAACCTCTTCCAGTGCCTCACCACCCTCACAGGGAAGAATTTCTTTCTCCTGTCTAATCTAAATCTCCCCTCTTTCAGTTTAAACCCATTACCCCTTGTCCTATCACTCTCTGCCCTTGTAAACAGCCCCTCTGTATTTCCTGTTGGCCCCTTTAGGTATTGCTAGGCCGCAATTAGATCTCTCTGGAGCCTTCTCTTCTCCAGGCTGAACAAGCCCAACCCCCTCAGCCTGTCCTCACAGGAGAGGTGCTCCATCCCTCTGATCATCTTTGTGGCCCTCTCTGGACTCAATTCAACAGCTCCATGTCTGTCTTGTACTGGGGACCCCAGAGCTGGTTGCAGTACTCCAGGTGGGGTCTCACAAGAGTGGAGTAGGGGGGCAGAATCACCTTTCTTGACCAACTGTCAAGTGTCTTTCAATGTAGCCCAGGACATGGTTGGCTTTCAGGGCTGCTAGCCCACAGTACTGGCTCATGTTGAGCCTTTCATCAGCCAACACCACCAAGTCCTTCTCCTTGGGGCTGCTCTCAATCCACTCTCTGCCCAGCCTGTATTTGTGCTTGGGATTGCCCCGACCCATGTGCAGGACCTTGCACCTGGCCTTGTTGAACTTCATGAGATTCGCCCAGGCCCACCTCTCCAGCCTGTCAAGGTCCTGCTGGATGGCATCCCTTCCCTCCAGTGTGTTGACCACACCACACAGCTTGTGTTGGCAAACTTGTTGAGGGTGCACTGAATTGCACTGTCAATGTCACCTACAAAGATGTTAAACAGTGCTGGTCACAATACCAACCCCTGAAGAACACCACTTGTCACTAGTCCCCACTTGGACATTGCGGCATTGACTACAATTCTTTGAGTGCAACCATCCAGCCAATTCCTTATCCACCGTAAAGATGGTCCATCCGTCAAACCCATGTCTCTCCAGTTTAGAGACAAGTATGTCATGTGGGACAGTGCCAAATGCTTTGCACAAGTCCGGGTAGATGATGTCAGTTGCTCTTCCCTTATCCACCACTATTGTAACCCTGTCACAGAATGCCACCAAATTTGTCAGGCATGATTTGTCCTTAGGGAAGCGGTGTTGGCAGTCACTATCACCTCCTTATTTTCCATGTGCCTTAGCATAGTTTCCAGGAGGATCTGCTCCATGATCTTGCCAAGCACAGAAGTGAGATCAACTGATTTGGAGTTCCATGATCTTCCTTTTTTCCCTTTTTAAAAATGAGGGTTATGTTTCCCCTTTTCCAGTCAGCAGGAACTTTGCCATGACTTCTCAAATATGATGGAGAGTGGCTTAGCAACTTCATCCACCAGTTCCCTCAGGACCCATGGATGTGTCTCATCAGGTGCCATGGACTTGTGCACCTTTAGGTTCCTTAGATGGTCTTGAATGTGATCTTCTCCTACAGTGGGCGCTTCTTCATTCTCCCAGTCTTGATCCCACATATAGTTCATTTATGTGTGTGGAGGTTGTGTGAACATGTGCAAGATTGTTTCCTCAGGTTTTAGAGTAATCCAAGTTCTGTAGTTATCCATTTGAGGACAAAGGACATGCACATGCACTTGAAGTATTGGCAGGAAAAGTTTCACATCAACATTGTGATTTCTTGGGGTGATTTTAAGATGCCATCAATATTGAATACAGTAATCTTGTCACACAATACTCTTCATTAAGACTATAATTTTTTGGGTTTCTGTTTTACAGGGAATACCCGAGATCTACCTGTGCACATATTTACAACTGGAATGGTCCTTTCTGTAATATTTCCATGTGTTGCTGTAGCTGTGGTGTTTGTTTGTGTGATGTTTAGAGTCGACTTAGTTCTATTTTACAGGAACATATGCAAAAGAGATGACACTGCTGGAGGTATGGCCTGGCTAATGCTGACATTGAAATAAGTGTATTGATTATAAAGTAGTTTCTGGTAGGTTTTATAAAATAATCATCTCTGAGGAAGAGATAAACTAAATCCAGAAGTTTTCTGAGTATAAACAGCAAAGAATATGTAAAAGAGAACATGATGGTCAGGTGCTAAAGTGTGTTTGTTATATGCCCAGGGCAGTAACAGCAGATAAACACAGTGAAGAAGCTGCCTCTGGAGCAGGTAGTGGAAGGGACATGGTTAGATGCTGTTCAGATGCACTCTGTTCTGCCATGTTCTTCCTCACAAAAGTTGATGAAGGTGGAGAAGTTTAGCATTATCTATGTGTAAAGAGGATGAGCACTTTGGAGTTGTCAGACAGGCAGGTTGACAGAAATTTTTCACCTCACTGATGCCCTTCAGCAAGATAAAGGTTAAAATGCTTCCTTGACTGTAGAGGCCATTGCAAAGTTTACAGGTTTGTCATTAAATGCACTTAAGGAGAGCAGGAGAGCACACTACCAGTATCTTAGCAGGCAGCATCTCTGTGACCTTGACTTAAGGAGCAAACCTGACAGTTACTGAATTCTGGGTATAATTCTGAAAACTGTGGTGAGAAAATTTGCTGTACCTAATTTTCTTAGCCCTCCTTAGTCTCTAAATCAGCTTGAATAAACTGCAGTGTCTGGAGATTTCTCAGCAATGGGTGGATGTCAGTTATGCCTGCCAGTGTCTGTCTGTCTGTTGACGTCAGCTCTCACTGCGTACACTGGCTTACAGGGAGGATCTCCGAGAACCTGCACTAGGCCACCCTAGAGGAACCGATTGACTGATCCTAGCTAATGGATTTTCTACTTTTAGAGCTCTTGCATGTGTAGGGTTTCATAAGGGTTAGTTTGTGCTCTCTTTTATGAACTACATGCAGTAAAGTATCTGGAAAGGGAAGCAAAAAAGTACAGTTTAAGATGCAAAGTTATGTGTGCCACTGTATCATCCAGATCGTTGTTCTGTGGCAAGGTTCAATTAGATATCACTCAGTGTGATAGACCTGGCTTCTGAATTGGTCTTTGATTTCATGTTTGTAAATTACTGCCCAAAGCATCACCAGACACGGCATACTCTTATGATTAAGAGAATAAATTGGTTTAATCTCTTTTGCCAGTACCCATTCTACAGAACTGCTTCGTAGTCTTAGACAAAGAGTAGAATAAAAGTGAAAATCTGCAATATCACTCAAGTAGCATTCATGCCAGGTTACAGATAAATTTTTTGCTTTTCTTCATTTTCTTGATCATCACAGATATTAACTGGTTAAATTAATCTGATTTTTTTAAAAAAAAAAAACACCTTAATGTAGAAAGGATATGTTATTTTCAAATATTTATCAAATGCAAGCATAATCTTTTATATCAAACTTAAATCGAGTCAGGATTTTTTTTTGTTGTTGTTTGAAGATTGTTTGGCATATCAAAGGAAAGAGCAGGAATTTCAGATGCTTTGCTAATGTTCTGTCCCACTCAGTGGGTTCTGGGGGTCCCACAGTCCCTCTCCTTTTGGGGCCGACTGAGCAATGAACCCTCATGGGCACACATGTGCAGGAGACCGATGGTCTTTGTCTGCATGTTTCAGGAATAGGAGAATGGGCTCACAGGACGGTATCCTGCCTCCGCGGGTTCTGTCCTTGGTCGAGACGGATGTTTGTGACATTCAGTCGTTACCAGAGCTCCACAGCTACTGAGACAATAACTTTGAAAAACAGAATGGTGGATCAGATACTGTATTTTTAATGGTTGCTAACAAGACAACAATTGGCGATTTCTTTCCAGATGGAAAAGAATATGATGCCTTTGTGTCTTACCTGAAAGACTGTGTTTCTCCTATTGAAGAAGAGAGAGAATTTGCTTTGAAGATATTGCCCATGATATTAGAAGAAAAGTTTGGGTACAAGTTATGTATATTTGAGAGGGATGTATCCCCTGGAGGAGGTAAGTGTATTGAATATTCTTGTTGTTAAATAGTCACATCATTTTCAAACAAAGGTAAAAGTCTGTAATTAGAAGGAATTCTGTCAAATGTGTTGTACATTGAAAAGCTAAATTTTTCATTTAATGTAGAATATGTGCATGCAAAGTTCACAGACGCACATTTTACATATTTTATAGATATATTTATGAATTCATATACACCTACGCACATACCCAGACACATGTATTTAATTGTACAGAACCAAGATTAGCAGATGAAAAAGCTAGCATGGAGAAAGTTAAGGTGAGAACACAGATGATGTCAGGTGTTTCACAGTAATAGTTCTCTTGCTCTGCTGCTGCTGAGAGCAGGCACCTGTGGATGAACTCACCTTTACTGAACAGAGAGGCTGGTGTCTCTGATACTAGTTATTCTCAGGTAACTTGTATGTTTGCTGTATCTTCAGTGTGGAATGTAATGGGTGCCATAACAAACTAGAAATGAGAACATGGAATTTTGTTTCTCTAAAGGTCCTTTGGATAGATGCCCTTTTGCAGATGCTTGGGAAAAAAAAAGATACTGGGGGATTCTGTTTAGTCCAAAGATCTATCTGAGGAATAGGATTTCATTGTTAAAAACACAGAACAATAAGGTCAGTCAGCCTCCTTCACAAGGCAGGATCTTGTCTCCTTGTATCCATTTCTGACATATTTTTCTAACCTGAGAGGTGCCACAGCTCTCCCAAGCCATTTTTTCTAGTTTTTCTCTCTCCTTAAGTATTAAAAAAGGCTGCCTGAAGTGTTCAGTCTTATTCTTTCAGTAGTTTTAGCTCATTTCCTTGCAGTAGTTTTAGCTTATTTCCTTTTCTCTGGTATGATCCATTGTGAATGTGGAAAACAGTGTATTTATTTCTATTTACAGGAACCTTTGGTGTGTTGTAATACTCTTGTCAGCCTCCTCCTCTCAGCTTTCTCCTTTTTAGGTTACTCCTGCAGTTTGCTTTGTCTTTCCATACAGACAATGTTTTCTAGATCTCTGGTCTCTGTAGAACTTGCGCCATGGTGCTGAAGCAAGCACAGGAAGTTGTGCATGAGAATTCAGTTTTGTGTGTGGGTGTTTGAAGGGTATCACCATTTGATTTCATTCCTCACTTATCATTACAAAGTCATGAATCTAAAACACAGTTGGACCTCACTCTATCATCACATGCTAATCTTCTCAACCTTGGATTACTGACAATAGATTTGGGTATTCGGTGATGTAAAGGAAGGAGTAACCTGAGTGTTACTGATATTTGGACAGTGGTTGCTGTTGGTGACTTTCTCTGGAATCACTGCAATGGTATCAATTATGAAAGAGCAAAGAGATGTCTGGTTAGAGGAAAATAAATCTTGCTGTCACTTTCTATGCATGTGACTACTGACAGACAGCTGTCTAGAGTAGCTGGAGATTTTATGCAGGTTTTTATCTGCTCCATAGAACAAGCTTTGTCCATAGACTCTTTTCCACAGACTCATTTCCACAGACTCTTAATCTGTAATGCATACTAATCTCTTCATAGGGACAGGATGTTTACATGCTGCCACTTTAGAAGGGGAACATTTTTGGTACATGTGTGATTGTTACAGGATAAGTTGACTGAGTACCTGTCCTTTCATTTTACTTTAAGTATACATTTATCTTTCATTTGCAGCAGTTGTTGATGATATCCATTCATTCATTGACAAAAGCCGAAGACTAATCATTATACTGAGCCAGAACTACGTTTCTGACAGAGCCATATATGAACTTGAGAGTGGACTGCATAAAGCCCTAGTTGAAAGAAAAATTAAGATCATAGTAATTGAATATATGCCTATACGTGACTACAATTTCTTGCCAGAATCACTGTCTCTTTTACCATCAAAGAAGGTTGTGAAGTGGAAAAAGGATAAATCTCTTCCCGTGAATTCCAGATTTTGGAAGAACCTTCTGTACCTGATGCCAGCAAAACCTACCAAGATAAATACCAAAGGGTACTATAATAACCTTGACCTAGGCTCAGAAGGGGCTCAACCACATACCGAGGGCTGTGACTTTAATGCAATTGTGTAACGATTCTGGAGACAGAAGATACTGCAGAAACCGGCACATTTTGCTAACTGATAAAAACACAAATTGCACGCTTACTTTGAGAAGATAGTGTTCTTGGAGGAGGCCAAGTGTGAGATGTGAGAAGAATGTAGAAATTGTTACAGTGGCCGGGACGATGTTAACCCCAAATGCTAAATGCTGTCCCCAATAGAGTTTCCTCAGCAATCTGCACAAGGACCAGAAATTTCATTCTGCTTAGGACTTACCACATGGCACGAAGCACAAAGCAAAACACACTGACTTCACAGTTTCCAGTAGTGTAGAATGATATTAGTTATCCTTGCATACTTTCTGAGGCCCCCCAATAAATATATCAATATTTGCAAAATATTAAATAATTAGATGCTCTTGGTTTTACATTTTGGTATTTCCTAAGGATCTTGCTTGGGTGCAGAGCCAAATGGCTCCTGCCCCAATGAGTTTGGCATGCAGACTTTGGGCAATGCCAAGCAGAAAAATCAAGTGAAAACAGAGAAAAGGGAGGTTAGAAAGAGTAGGGCAGATTTGGTCGGACTAGCAGTATTCACTACTGAGTTGTATGTGCTCTAGACAAGGCAAGTGGGAGTGATTTGGAGGAGTTGTGAAGACTGTTTCCATCCTCCTATTTCACTGCGAATACAGTAAACGCTAATTTTGGCAGGGAGAAGAGGAGGATGAGATAGAGATAATAGTATTTTGTTAATGGACACTGCTATCTATGTTATACCCCGAGCTGCCTTCAGGTGAGGGATGTAGGGGATTTTTGTGAAAATGAGATCTTCGGTGTGTACATATACTCCTAAACCTTTGGAACACTTGTATTCGGTATTATTTTTTTAAAACAAATTTAGTAATGCCATTCAGAACCATGGCAATCCTCGCTTGTTATTAGCTGCCTGGCAGAAGATTCCAATCTGACAAGTTCCTGGATAAAATGAAACTGGATTTCTTGCTAGTACCAGTGGAGAGAAATCAATGGAGAATCACTTTGGAAGATCTTTTCTCAGTTTGCTAGAAGACCATCAAGGCTCAGCCCACTCTCATAATTGTCTGGCATTCAACTAATGCTAGTTCTGAGGAGATGTCTCTTTGACACTGACGATTCATGCAGCTGTGGTGGAGGAGCTCCGTTACCTTCTCAGTGTACTTGAGAACACAACTGAAGTGCTTGTTGTTTGTCAGATATCTTGTAATCAGATATAGTTTCTGACACGTGTTCAGGTAAAAGTAAAGGCTAAATGTGTATTTACAAAATGGACATGACGTGGTTGCCAGTTTAACACACAGATGAAAAGTAACAAAGGAATAAGGCACACGTCTGTGCTGTTTTTCAGGTCAGCTCCAAGAGGCCTCCCTCTTTCTGTCAGGCAACTAAAGAGCGATTGAAATGTGGTACTTAGGCAAAAGGCATTCTCTGGCTTAAGCTTTTAACTGAAGAGGTTTTATGCTCTGTAGATAGGTGTGTCTTTACTTTTCCAAATCTTTCTCAAGGTTCAGTTCTTCTCTGCCAATGTTCCTGTGATTTGTAATCACATAGCAGTTTTAACATTCTCCTGCAGGACTAATGATTGCCCCTACTTCAGAAATGCCATCAGACATACTGAGCACATCCATTTCGGCCAAACAGCTGACAGAAATGTTAATAACTTTCCTGGTACTTAACTGAGGCGTTAAACTTGCTCTTCAGTTTTTCATATGCTGTCGTCAATGTATTGCCTAACAACATAAAGTGTCAAATACCTTATGCTACACATATAAATACAGATAGTGCACCTAGTTTGTTAAAAGCTCTGGACTGAGCCTACCCTCTGTGAGAATCATCTGCTATAAATTGAAATTGAATTTGTCACGAAAGCCTCCTCCCCTCAGCCTGGAGAGGTGACGCGACTGAATATACCTGCTATACCTCATGAAACTGTACGCTGAAGATTGTGAGACCATACAGAATTTGACCGCACCGAGGTTTTACAGAATTACAGAGGAAGGTTGAATGCCTAAATGGCATTACCTCCAAAGTTGTTTGAGCGCCGGCAGAGCAGACATTCAGATGTAGTACAATGAACCACCTGATACGTGTAAAAGGACAAGTATTTTTGCACAGAATGGTATCATGACACAGTCATTTAATCTCTATAGCTGGTCCTCGCTGCCCACGCAGTGATAAGGGGAGACAAGAGAAATTAAGGATATGCGTACTCATGTTAACAACACATGTCGTTCTTATTGCTCTTATATCCTGAATTACTAACTTTAATCAAGGCTTGGAAATGCCTGCTTTCTGTTTACCAGTCCCGAGAGAAAAGGAGCTGCTAATATGGCTTTTACAGAGTGTAGTTGTGTTGATTTGCCTGATCATGTATATGTCAATTTATAAGTGAATTCACATGTTTTTGAGGTAATGGGTCATTTCAGTGATTTATATTGCCTTTTCTTTTTTCATTTTTACACTTAATAAAAATTTATTTCCCTCTCTCCACATCTGTGGCTTCCATTTTTGCTGCAGTTAGACAGAAGTAAGTGTCAAAAATCAAACTCACAGTAAGAAGAAAAAATGCAAGAAAACCAAGAGTGTGGTTAGACCTGTCTCCACAAGCAATAATGTCTCATTTGTACTGTAGAACAATTTAAACAAAGCCAATTTCAAACAAGCAATTGGAATATGCAATTTCCCAGAGGAGGATGCAGATGGGATCAGTGAAGACACAGCTGTTGTAAGTCACCGGTATTGAAGATTCTTGTCTCTTTTGCACGTACTACAACATAGTACTGACTATGAGAGCATAGCCTGTGTCTACATTTTTTTAGTGTTCCTGGGTGACCATTTTCTACCACAAACAATGTAGGCTGGAAGAAAAAGAGTATCAAAGAAGTCATCTTGTCTACTGATAATTTGAACATAAATGTTGGGAAGAGTTGGGACTATTATATATAGTATCAGTACTACAGTGTAGTACCTACTGTATAAGGGTCTGGAAATGTAGGAGGTTTGTGAATTACAGTTGTCCATGTGCCCTGTCCACCTTCAGTGTCTGCACCAATTCTGGAAAGGCTCTTTGAGTGAAAGGTCCCTCCAAATGGATACCATGCTTAGTTCCATATCCATAATTTCGTCCTACTATAAGCACTTCTGTTTCTCCATTACAGTCGGTGTTCTTTACAGAGATAGGAGGAGAGAGAGACTTTGTGAAACAGGAGTAAATGCCCCGCCCCCAGGAGCTGTGTCACTCCATATCCAAGCTTAAAGACAAATCCTACCTCTTCCACCACTCTCCAGATTGTAAGGAAAGCAGGAGATTTGTAGAAAGACTGGAGGACAGAGGGAGCTAGTTAAGGGATCGGGGCACAAGTAAGTGTTCTCCTGTATCCCTCCAGTTGCAGGGAATTATGAGGGGAGAAACAGGAAGAGTCAGCGTATCAATAACTGGCTCTGAGCCTGATGTTACCTGCAGGATTTTTGGTTTTTTGATTATGGGTCAGTCTACAAGACACCAGTCCTGCTGGCAACAGATGGGGTACACCTGTCTCAAAGAGGGAAAAGGATTTTTTGCACAGGACTTAGTAGGGCTCATCAAAAGAGCTTAAACTAGATCTGAAAGGGGAAAGGGTTGCTAAAGATAAGCCTGGGGGTGGCATGCCAACGTTTGTGGGATGGTATGCTATTGAGGTCCTTCAGTCTGTCGTCTCAGTGAAGGTAGGAGATGGAGAGCCATGCAACAGCAAAGACACAAGGGTTACTGATGGGTTAGAAACAAGGCCAAGTCAGGTAACAATTAGGGCTTCTCCCCTCAAAAAAGGTGATGGGATCAGTAGACCAACTGAAGTGCATCTACACTAATGCACGCAGCATGGGCAGCAAACAGGAGGAGCTGGAAACCATTGCGCAGCAGGAAAACTATGACATAGTTGTCATCACAGAAACATGGTGGGATGACTCACACAACTGTAGTGCTGCAATGGCTTCTCCTGAGAAGAGACAGGCAAAGGAGAAGAAGTGGTGGGGTGGCCCTGTATGTTAGGGAGTGTTTTGATTGTTTAGATCTTAATGTGGTTACGATGGAGTTCAGTGTTTATGGGTAAGAGTCAGGGGAAAGGCCACTAAGGCAGATACCACAGTGGGAGGTCTGTTAAAGACCACCCAACCACAATGAAGAGACACACAAAATACTCAATAAGCATCTGGGAGAAGTCTCATAATCACTATCTCTTGTTATTCTTGGGGATTTCAGTTTAGCAGATGTCTGCTGCAAATGCAGTACACCAGAGAGGAAACAGTCTAGGAGGTTCCTGGACTGTGTGGAAGAGAACTCCCTGACACAGTTCATGAGTGAGCCAACTAGGGAAGGCACCCCACTGGACCTGCTGTTTGCAAGCAAAGAAGGACTTGTGGGTGATGTGGTTGGAGGCCATCTTGGGCACAGCAATCACGAAACGGTAGAGCTTTTGATTCTTGAAGAAGTAAGGAGGGGTGGGGGTCAGCAGAACTGCTACACTGGGCTTTTGTAAGGCAGACTTTGGCCTGTTTAGGAGACTGGTTGGCACAGTCTCTTGGCAGGCAGTCCTGAGGGGCAGAGGAGTCCAGAAAGGCTGGACACTCTTCAAGAAGGAAATCTTAAAGCATAGGAGCAGGCCACCCCCATGTGCCGAAAGATAGACTGGCGAGGAAGACCGGACTGGCTGAACAGAGAGCTTTGGCTGGAACTCATGAAGAAAAGGAGAATTTATGGCCTTTGGAAGAAGAGGCAGGCAGTTCAAGAGGCCTACGAGGATGTTGTGAGGCTATGCAGGGAGAAAATTAGAAGGGTCAAAGTCCAGCTAGAACTTAATCTGGCTACTGCAGTTAAAGACAATAAAATGTTTCTAGGAATACATTAGCAACAAAAGGAAGACTAAGGAGAATCTCCATCCTTTATTGGATGTGGGGGAGAACATAGTGGCAAAGGATGAGGAAAAGGCTGGGGTACTTAATACCTTCTTTGCCTCAGTCTTTAATAGTAAGACCAGTTGTTCTCTGGGTACCCAGCCCTCTGAGCTGGAAGACAGGGACAGGGAGCAGAATGAAGCCACCATAATCCAAGGGAAAATGATTAGCAACCTGCTACACCGCTTGGGGCTGGATGGGATCAACCCAAGGGTGCTGAGGGAGCTGGCGGAAGTGCTCACCACTTTCCGTCATTTATCAGCACTCCTGGCTAACCAGGAAGGTCCCAGTTGACTGGAGGCTAGTCAAGCCACAAGTAGGGCTGGAAGGAGGATCCAGAGAACTACAGGCCTGTCAGTCTGACCTTAATGCCAGAGAAGATTATGGAGCAGATCATCTTGAATGCCATCACATGGAACCNAGTTGTGGTGAATGAAGTTAAATCTAGTTGGTGGCTGGTCACAAGTGGTGTTCCTCAGGGCTCAGTACTGGGGCCAGTTGTCTTTAAGGTCTTTATCAATGATCTGGATGAGTGCACCCTCAGTCAGGTTGCAGATAACACCAAGTTGTGCAGGAGCGTTCATTTGCTTGAGGATAGGAAGGTTCTACAGAGGGATCTGGAGAGGCTGGATCAGTGGGCCAAGGCCAACTGTATGAGATTTAACAAGCCTCAGTGTTGGGTCCTGCACTTGGGTCACAGCAACCCCAGGCAGCGCTACAGGCTTGGGGCAGAGTGGCTGGGAAGCTGCGTGGCGGAAAAGGACCTGGGGGTGTTGGTCGACAGCCGGCTGAATATGAGCCCGCAGTGTGCCCAGGTGGCCAAGAAGGTCAACAGTATGCTGTCTTCTTTCAGAAAGAGTGTGACCAGCAAGACTAGGGGCGTGATCGTCCCCCTGTACTCGGCACTGGTGAGACTGCACCTTGAGTGTTCAGTTTTGGGCCCCTCACTACAACAAGGACATCGAAGTGCTGGAGCGTGTCCAGGGAAGGGCAACAAAGCTGGTGAAGGGTCTGGAGCACAAGTCTTATGAGGAGCAGCTGAGGGAACTGGGGTTGTTTAGCGTGCAGAAAAGGAGGCTGAGGGGAGACCTTATCACTCTCTACAACTACCTGAAAGGAGGTTGGAGCCAGGTGAGTGATGGTCTCTTAAGTAACAAGTGATAGGACAGGAGGAAATAGCCTCAGGTTGTGCCATCGGAGGTTTAGATTGGATATTTGGAAAAATTCCTTCACCAAAAAGGTTGTCAGTCATTGGAACTGCCCAGGGAAGTAGTTGAGTCACCATCCCTGAAGGTATTTAAAAGACACGTAGATGTGGTGCTTAGGGACATGGTTTATTGATTGGACTTGACAGTGCTAGGTCAACGGTTGGACTTGATCTCAAAGGTCTTTTCCAACCAAAACAACTCTATGATTCTATGATTTGCTGTTTGTGTTACAGAGCAACTGAAGATGCATGCAGAAGAAAGTTGTTGGTAGTGTGTTTACCGAACTAGAAAGTTAAACATAACTGTTGCAGTCAGCACAAAAAGCAGAGCTCCAATAGGGATGCACCTTGGGCACATAGCAATGTTAGTGTATGCTGGACATGTCAGACCTGAAGGAAATATGCAGTTGGTTTGTGCAGGATGGTCCAGAATTCTGTGTCACATCCAGAAATCAGTAGATTGATGCCTCAGGTCATTCAAGGCAAGAAAATAAAAATTAGTAAAAAAATTAATTAAAACCCTTAAAAAAAGTATTCAGTATTTAAAAAAGAAAATGTGGTTGCATTTTTTGGGAAATAGTTTTCTGATTTAGTAGCTATAATTAGATAAAGTACCTGAGTGAAACAGTAGTTACCAAACTTTCTGCAATAGCCACAAGTTATATAAAACACAAAATGAAAAAAAGCTCCACAATAATCTATTTCAGTTTTGATCTATTCAAGACAGCTTCCTGTAATTCAACAATCCAAATTTCCTGAACTTCAGTGAAAGCAGCTGCAGATAAACCACAATAGTCTCATTTTTTAGTTTCATCGTCAGCTAAGTATATAAATGAGTCATCACAGGGATTTGTCTCTTATACAGCAGTTTGGTCTTCCATCTGGCCTCTATTGGTGACATATAGTATATACATCAGCAAGATATACCACAGGCCAGTGTAATATATTTGTTACATCCGATCAACTACAAAAATAATAGAGTTCAGTACATTGTTGGCTTAAGGTATTTCTGACAGATAATCAGATAGGGTCACTGCTTATTGCTCTCATTCTTTTGACCACTACCATAGTTAAGCCAATTTCAGTCTTGTGCTGGAGACCTCATTTAAATATGTGGTTACAAAACTGTTTACTATGCATTGCCGCAAAATTGTAGCTGTTTGAGGCTTTTTGACTATGGTGGAGGAATGCTATTCCGTAAGAGGTTCCAAAACTATTTTTAAGGCTGCACAAATCTGACATTTTGGAAACAATTGAGCAAATTCAGAAGTGACTGTGTCTGTTCATGAAGAGCTGTCAGTACATACTAGGAATAATCTCAATATCCCTAGCAAAGAGATGTCTTGAGGGACTTCATTATGGGGTACAGCTTGTTTCTGAATTCAGGCACTCAGTTGGAGCCTCAACTGTAGCACTTAAGGAAGACACTGCCTTTGGGGACTAGCAGCAAAAATTCATCTACAAAGAAGGAACTCATACTTTGGAAATGAAAACTTTTGAGAATCTTGGGTTTGTTGCCAGCTGCCAGCATGAGGAAGGGAAGTCAGACAATACCGTTCAAATACCAATGCCTGTGAATTGAGACCTTCAGACCTGCAAGGCAGAGCCATGAGGATCATCAGAACAATCATGCGAAAGGATCCTAGAAAAGTTTAAATTGTTTAGGCTGGTAAAATGAACAGGGAAAGGAATAGCAGCATTTTCAACAGATGCATATAGGAAAAGAAAAAGCACTAGAAAGAAGAAGAGCTGTTTAAGCTAAGGAACAGTATTCACACAAGGACATGCGGCCATGAATAAATTTACGATAGGCATTAAAGCCATTAGAAAAGTAAGGTCTCCTAGGGGAGTAATAGGGAATTATTCTGACCTACTTCTGTGCTGGAGTACAGTTTCTGAAAGAAAACCCGTAATACAACAATGGTAATCCTTGTCAGTTTTATGTTTCTTGGCTTGCAGGAAGCAGACTAGACTGCCAAGGAAGGCAAGAAGGCATTGCCATGGAATTTGAGGTGCTAGACAATCTTTTCTAATTAACAGTTAAAGATTGTGAGAGAGAAAAGATTTTAAAGGCCTCAGTTACGAGTATTTGCTTTGCTCTTTCTCTGTCGGCAAGTGTTCTATTCAGTTATTAGTACATCCAAAGTACTTCTGTGGCACTGGCCATATTACAACCTGATGCAGAGGCAGAATGCACTGTAGTGCAGCAAATTCATACTAAATAACACCACCTTCCCTCATTTCACAGAGGAGTAATAGGCGAGTTACACTGCTGCTCTATAAACTGCCCCTGACTGTATGCCATTTCACTGAATATATGGCCTAGTGCAAAACGGACAGAGGTTCATGTTTAGATATTGTTCAGACACCTCCTGTAACAGCAGAACCACTAAGTGTAGAAGGTGATCAGAGCGGAAAATTTCTTACCCACTCGGTGTTAACCATAGCTGGGCAGAGGAGGAGGTGATGTGTAAATGTGTCAAGCAGAGACGTAGTCCTCCCAGCATTATAGGACTATATTACATGCACAATGAGACGCTTCCCCCCTGCTTCTTGGCTGGCAAAACGCTTGAGCAAAAGTGGGACAAACAATGTGAGATACGGACCTTGACTTTCCACAGGTGTAGGTAGGCACAATTTCCTGGGGCTATAGCATAAAAAATGTCTGACTGGGAGGGTGAGTGAGTGAGGGGGAGGAGAGGGAGAGGAGAGAGGAAGCAGGGACAGTATTCTGGAGCAGTCCTTTACCCTCTCCTTTATAAACTTGCTCTTGCAGCAAAGGATAAATATGAACTTGGGAAGTACAGGTGTGTGAGGCTGTTTTTTTAGCACATACATTACCGTAACAGAAGAGGAAGGGGTGAATTGGAGCAGAGGGTCAGTGAAATATTTGGTACTATTTGACAAGGTTTTCATCCAGTGTGATAACCAGTATGACATATCTCTCAGCACAACTTTCGAAACTCTATGTGATCGGTGCTTCTGTTGTATTTCTAAAATCTGCTCTAAGAGCTGAACTGCTCTACTTAATTTTTTGAATGTAGTAAACTTATTACATGGAGAATACGACAATTAGTACTTAAAATGAATGAAGTATATTTTGTGTTGATAAGATGCATCTTTGGGAAAGAACCATCTTCTCTTTCTGATAGTCTGAGCAATCGTTTGAAGGTATCAGGGGCTTGATTTATCTGTGTCACACGCTGTAACTCCTTCAAGGGAAGAGGAAAGTAAAATGTTGAGGGTTTTTTCTAGTCAGAAAGGACGTCTTCAAAAAACTTAACTCTTCATACTGTAACATACAGAGATACATTGGAGCCTTCTGTAACTCATAAATGAAACTATTTTGCACTGGGGCAAAACACTGAAGATATTTTCGGAGACAGTCGCCAAGCTTAATTGTCAGTCGGCTCTGTACTGGAAAGAGCAGAGAGATACAAGGTAGAGGCTGAGAATACACTTCCTATATCTCCAAATTCTCCGGTCTCAATATAACCAAGTGTTAATAGTGGCCATTGCCTAAAGATACGCATATAAACAGAGGCAACATTTAAATCACCTCTTATATAGCAAAAAACCTTTTTTAGCTTCTTGTTGTGGAAATAGTGTAATTGACCCAATTTGCAGTAGAGAATAAACATCACAGAACAAAAGATGAAACAAGTCCTACTGTCATTGAAAAAAATCTGGTGCAAATTGATGGCCCTATATATTTACATGATCTTTACTGAAATAGGGTGAAGTGGGGTCTGAATTGATAACAAAGTGCTATTAATGCTTTTATGTAGTTTGAGTCACTGTGCAGCTTGTCCTTTATGGGTTTCACATCCATACAGGAAGCCTGCACGAGGGGCTGGATGGTGTGGGACTGGACATGCCCTGCAAGTCTCCTGCTTGCCATCAGGTCCAAGGGACAAGTCACAGTTAGCTCATATTCATCAGGGCTTCTCTTTTCTCTTTCTGCCAAAGCTGTGTTGGAGTAACCAATAAGGCTTAACTGGGAGGACACAGACAGAAATTAATAGTGTGTCACAGCCTCCTTATAGTGCCCGCTCTCAGCGGGTGTGGAAGGTGGCTGGGGAGACCAAAAGTAAGGAGAACTCAACTCTTACAGTGAATATTATTCTGTATTGGGCTGAAATGGGGGTCTCTTGTAGGTTTCAGATATTACACACTTTTTTGAACCATGTAGTAGCAGTATTTGAGTAAAAAAGAAACAAACTTTTACCCTATCTTCTCTTAAATGAAACAAACTAGAAAGTCCAATGCATTTTTTGCACACATTGCAAATAAAAGATTGTAGAACCCAAGAGGCTTTGATCTTTTACTAGGGACAAAGTTTTTTCCCCTGTTCTTTTTACAAGAAAATGACCCGGAAATTTTGAACCTAACGCAACTAAACTGAGAAAGGAAGGGATGATGACAGTGAGGTAGAGGAAATTCCTGTAAAGGAAACAGACTGAACAGTGCACAGCTACAACTAACCACAATTCTTATCATGTAGTGCAAGATGTGCAGGTAAGATCTTCAGATACTATTTTTTTTAATTATAGTTTTTAGCTTCAGATTTTAGCCCTCCCTACCCCATCTGCTTGACAGGTGAGTTGATTTTATTGTCTTTGAATGTGCATTTTAAAGTAAAGAGGTTTTAATTCGTTGGTCAGAGAAAACAGTAGTGTCTTAGTAAGTGGCTTCATTAGATTTTTTTTGCTTTAGCTATGTAGTTGTGGTGAAGCTTTTTTTCTTCTGTGTGACTATTACTAATCTTACTCTTAGATTATGTTCACCTTTCCATTGATGTAAATCTGATACAAGAAAAGAATTGATAGCTCTGACACTGAAGTGATTTTCATCAGAATCAGAATAGTTGATTGTAAAATTGTGGCATGCCATTCCTTACTAGACTTCAGAGATATCATGAAACTTGATGCAGCTCTCAAGAAACTGATTTTGATTCCTTTTGCTCATATTTTATGTAAGTACACACAAGATGCTATGACATAGAGATTACTCTCTTCTTGTGGGAGTCCTTTAGGAGTTGAAATGTAGACAAAACAACGCAGTTCATATTCTTCTCTGTTACATTTTTTTTTACTACAGGAAATTATGTTTAGACCACATTAGTTTCCTTTGTATATAAATTACTTTCTAATTAAATGGCAGGCTAAATCCCTAGACTAAGGATGTGATAATATGGATGTGTACATGGCATGAGAAAGTGGAGATACTGCTGCTAATACATTGCCTAGGGTAGAGTACTTTCTTTTTCTGACCGATACTGATGAAGGTAAAATGAGTCACTGAATATATTGGGTCACTGAATGACCTTGAGTTCACCTGCAGTGCAAATACACCCAAATGGGCAATTTATGATTATCCTGTTTCATAGAATCATAGAATCACAGGCTGGTCTGAGTGGGAAGGGACCTCAAAGTCCATCTAGTTCCAACCCCCCTGCCATGGGCAGGGACACCCTCCACTAGACCAAACTACCCAAAGCCCCATCCAACCTGGCCTTGGACACTTCAAGGGATGGGGCCTCCACAGCTTCTCTGGGTAACCAGAGTTTTCAGGTATCCCCCTCCTTTGGTAATAGCTGTCTGCTTCTACTGCGAATGTGTCTCTTCCTGTCAAGCACACTTGCAAGATGACATTTCTTAATTCCCTGAATATACAGACTGGGTAACTGGGATGTAAATGCTTCCACTGCTTATCTTGTGCCATGTCAGGCACTCCTCAGGTAGCTTCTGGTGGATTAATACATTGAACTGAATCACCAGAGGACCAGAGCTGTCACAGGATTGGGGCTAGACTGTTTTTATGGGATCAAGGGAGTGGGAAGGATGGAGAAGTAGATGAGACCTTCCCCTTTTGACAACAGTGACTCATTACATAAGCTCACCTGCTCAAGGGACTGCAGCACGGAATCACACACACAAGGCCCTTGCGTCCTGCTTGCTACTGGCACCAGTATGCCTTTGCCACATGGGCTGATGGGTGACATAACTCAAAATGTCACCCTTTGTTTTATACAGTATGAATAGGGACAGAGTTGCAGCCCTAATGAATGCCTTGACAGAGTTCTCTACAATTGTCATAAATCCAAAGGGGCAGGATCCATTAATATTTTTGCAGTGGGTAAGAACACTCTTCTTAAAATTTAGGAGGACTTCTGTCCAGTGCTGGTAGGAAACTGTCTCTTTATTTAGACTTATTGGCTTGGAGTTTCAGGATGATTTTAAAAGATGTATAGGGCCATGACAGTTGGCAGGAGCCAATCTGTAACAAAGCACCAGGATGGGTTAAGACAAGTGAGTTAACCTACTCCATGTGACCTCTGAGTGTAAAAATAGATCGTTCCACTCACTTGCAAGGAATAGAGACATGCTGAAGAGAATGGTGACTAAAAGTGCTCCTCTCTACACAGAATAGCTTCCTGAAAAAGCGAAGAGTGGGAGTTCTCTTCACCTCTTTTGGTAGCTCAATGTGCACTGGATGCTCTCTTGCTGCCTGCTTGTATGAGTTGTGTCTGATTTGCATGAAGTGCCAACAGACAAGGGACTAGCCTTTGCCTGACCTTTTCTTTTTTTCCCTTGGGCTGACTCAGTGCCTGTCTGGCAGCTGTGCAAATGCAGAGTCACTCTATGGCTGAGCAAACTAAAAAGCTCCATGAGTTCTTGGTTGTACAATGTGAACATCAGTAAAGGACATTGCCTTTATTCCCTGAGATCCTCGATCAGGGACTCCAAACATGTCAATCACAGGCACTGCATATGTTCTTACTAAATACCCAAATTAACCATGGCTGTTGAATATGCATGCTTGACAGCCTCCCTTCCCTCTTGCCCTGTGGCTGAGAAGGCTGTGGGACACAGATAAAACCTCAGAGCAGGAGAAGCAAAACCCTTCATACAACAGGGTTTGGGTTTCATCTTGGATGGGATGCTGTAATAGAGGGGTCTGGGTGCAGCTAGGTGCTTTGTGGACCTGCTCCCAAATCCCCCAGGTGTTCCTGGTCTCAGCTCAGAGATGGTACACCACAGAGCTGATACCTTATGATGGTGTGGATGTTGCTCTGTTCAGCCCATCTCTGCTAGTGTCATTCAAGCAGTGCATCACAGCATTGTGGTGCAGAAATGAGGTCTGATGCAGCATACGCAGGTAAGTCATGAAGGAGGAGAAGGGTCTTTTAGGTTGATTTCCTGAACCTAGCAGACATCTTATGGTATATCTGTTCTAGCTGGTAATAAAGCATGCCTGCTGGGTGAAAGAATTAGAACCAAAGACCCGATGTTCACACAGTACATGCTTTGAGAACTTCACTTCTGCATAGTTCTCCTCCAACCCCATGGACTAAATGCCATTTCCAGCTGCAGTACATCTTCAGATTTGGTTTAATCCCAAAGGAATCCAGCTGACACACTCTGGGCCTGTTAGCCTTCAAGGTACAACAGAGCTCCGTGGTTTTTGGTGCCAGTTATGCCTTTCTCAGACTAATGCTGATAGCTGTCATTAACTAAAAGCTGATTTTGTTATTTGGTATCTTTTTACTCATCTTAGAGGACAGGTCCCTTTTCTAATGACAACAGCTGCTGAAAGACCATCTAGAGTTTCCACTCTAGATGTAGAGGTCTGCATTGCTAGTAGGTGTAAGTTGGAAATCCACCTGTAAGCAACTCTATGCAAGATGTATTTAAGGAGACTGTTGCATATTCTTGAATATCATCTATCCTGTGTTTGTGTGAAATAGTATGAGCAGGAAGAGTGCTGCAAACCCCTTTTTAAAAGAGCACAATATCTGGGAAATACTGTCCGCTAAGTTTTATGGAGATGTGTAATAAAACATGTAATTGCTTGTTTATCTTATTGGAGTATTACTTACAAAAAAGTATCTGTTTTCCTCTTTTACAGAAAGCAAGATGATTCTTAAAGAAAACGTCTCAGAATATCAACCAAGATCAATAAAGAAAATCATGGTCACGTTCTGGATCCTAGCATTGTTTGTCAGTGGCGCAGAAGTTAGCGAGATTAATTTGCCGGGTAAGAGTCTGCATTGGTGAGATTTGGTGTTCGTGGTGCTTTCTGACAGCTGAGAAAAGTGAATCTGCATTTTGCCATGCCCTCATGAGATTTTCATACACCTTTTCATGCTCATTTCAGGCAAACAGCGGTTTCTAGCCTGTTTGCAAGCTTTTAAAGTATTGGTAATACAGTTTACCCTACGTATGATTCAAAAGTCAGTTCCCCAATGAAAAGGAAAGGGCAAATGTAAAGTAGAATTTCTGAGAACTGAATGGAGCAAATAAATTGTTTCTGTGACTCCTTGAAGTCGCCAGCAGCTGGTCCTGGCATCTTGGGAGGGAGAAGGAAGAGAAAGGCAGGGTGAGACTGATGTATCAAAGTCCTCCACCCACACGATCTGTCTGGAGGAGCCTGATCCAATGCAGTTCGCAGACAGAAACTGAAACTGCAGTCTGCCAGGTGGGCAGGCGAGGAACCGAAGAATTCATGCCCTCCTTTCTGGTGAAGTGACATCCTGCCATACTTTCAAGGGTTACCACATCCTGACTGGGAGGAGGGGTTACACAGCAAGGTTGGCCAGCCTTTAGAGAATTCGGGGTCAGAATGGGTGACCAAGGCTTTCAGAATCCAAAAATTTGTCTAATTTTAGTGACAGTAACTGAAACATAAGAGTGGACAGATTTGAAAGCAGTGAGACGATAATGCTTGTCGATCTTAGCCTCAGTAGGATGTGTGGTGGGCAGGCCCTGCTTCTTCAGGTTTATGTCAATCCCATTATTATGGGGAGAGCTAGAAGAGCCACATCTGCTCTTCTACAAGGTTGAGGTTTAACAGGTTAGCACCCATGTGAAAATCTTCAGTCGACTAAGAATCTTAAGCTATTTTCACATTAGGCTTTTGAAAAAGACCTAATAAACCTCTGAATAAACTTTTGAAAACATTGGCAGATTCCACATTTAAGGAAATCAATTCCGTATTGGCCTAGCATCCAGTCACATAAAAAATTATTTAACTCTAATAAAGGTAAAATCGTATTTTTGTAGTATTTCTGATTTTTTTTTTTTAAACATGTTGACTGTCTGCTCTTTCAGGTGGTACTGATCTTATTGTCCTGCTTTTCAGGATGTTCCCACGTTGAACCTCAAATATGGTATCGTGCAATTAGTGACGAGGAGTTTGTTTTACAATGCACTTTACCAGACAGAGATGGTAACCACACTTATAACAACTCGGTGAAATGGTTCTGGCGTCAGAAAGGTAAAGAGTCACTGAAGGCTATCGAGGAAAGCTCTAATCCTGCTCTCCAAGGGGATGCACTTTGGTTTAAACCACTACGGGACAGCGCTTCTGGAGTGTACATCTGTATGATATGGTATGTAATGGAGCAAAAGGCTTATATTTCTCAATGAGAACTAATTGTTTTGGTTTGTGTATTAAATATTTAACTTTTTTTCTGCATCACTCAGGGAAAAAATCCCATGTCTCAAAATTGTTTTGGAGGTTCAAACAAAGAAGGCAGCACAATGTTCAGGTTATGACACAAATATGCTATATCTTTTTGCTGGCAATAGAAGTTCGATAACTTGTCCTGGGACAAAATGTTACAGCCACCCAAAAAAGCCAAATGTGAAATGGTACAAGGTAAGAGTCACTCTCTTGAGCATTCTAAAAAGCTCAGTGGAAGTATAGCTTTAGGTCTAGTTAATGCTCATGTGCCATAGGTTTTTGAACTTTTCTTTGGCAGACAATGCAACCTGAGAAATTCAACCTAAAAGTAGAATCTTGAATTGATATATATCAAGTCTGTAAATAAGAGTTTTGAAGAAATCTGCCACACCTAAAATATTATTCCATGAAATAGAAGTCTAAAAATGCTTTCTCTTCAGCTAATAAATTGAAGTAATGAAGAATCAAAGTAGGTTTTTTACAAAACTGACATATGATTGAAATTTAAAATTTTAAGTTTTGACATTTTAAATTCTGAAAATATCAAATGTACAAAGGAAAAAGTGGCTTTGTTAGAAACAAAATTCTTTTGTTAGAAACAAAAATCTTTAACAAAATTCTCTTAAAATACTTGCAAGCTAAAATGTATTCATATTTTGTTTGTAGGGGTTGTAATATACCATCTAAACCTGTATAAATGAGCAAATGAAAATGACTGCAGTTTCAGTTGTGCATTTCACTACCTGGTATTATTTACATTATTTATTCTATCAAGTAGAATTATGATCTAGTCAAAGTTACTCTTCATTTACTTTCAAACTTTAAATGAGGTATATCTTTACCTACATCTTGATCTGGAGCCCAGTGAATTTGAGGAGATTCTTTCCATTTTGCGTTAGTGGATTTTGAATTTGATTTAAGGAAAATTCTTAGTGGTCTTAGAGAATATGAATACACTAAGCTGAAAAATAGGGCTACTTTTCAAAGAGTAGTAATTTTTTATCCTTTTAAAAGTAGTGGCAGTGTTGTCAATCTCAGACAATCCAAACGCATGATATACTTCTCATAAAAGAACATGACAATGTTTTTGAAATACTTTATTTACAAAATAAAAAATGCCCAGTCCATCAAAAAAGTGTTCCTTTTTGTTGCTCTTTAGTTGCTTCTATAGGAGTTTAATTTACATTAGGCTCATGATTTCACATTTCTCTCAGCAACCACAAATTTTGAGTAACTTAAAAAAACAATGATATTCACATATTGTAGACTGCATTTTTTAACTGTAACTGACAAATGTCCTCAGACTCCTAATAAATCGGTTTTTTGGCCTTCAGTGGGAAGAGTTTGGCTTAGCCCACTGCCATGGTAATCCAATACAAATATCTTAAAATATAATTTAATAACAGCAACAACAACATCAAAAAAGGACATACACTTCCTTGATATTCTTTTCTTTTCCTTAGGATGGTCATGAGATAAAACATAGGAAAAGCAGAAAAAGCCTAAAGCTTAAGCATAATGAAATCTACTTGAGTCCAACCTATGTCACAGATGCTGGAAAATATGTATGTGATTACACTCTATATGACAACACTACCAAGTGGACAATGAGAACAGTAGTAACAGTAGAAGTCATTGGTGAGTAATGTAGTAACTCAGAATAAAATACCTAAAGTATGTTTTCTCTATTCTTTCCTACCCTATTTATGTCTTTTATTCAGGCTCTTGTTCTGAAAACAACACATAAATTGAATTAGCTACATGATAATTAAAATCCTCTTTCATGTATTCTGAGGACATTTTGCAATATTGACTAGAACCTTCAATGTTCAGTTATAACATGTAGCATACAATGCAATCATTTTCAAGATCTAATTCCACCTTGAATTTATTGTAGTTCCTAACAGTGGGGATAAAATCTACAAAACAATTTAGATCTCTTGATCTAGGAGTAGAACTCATGAAACTCCAACTGGTGCCAATATTCCCCATGTCCTGTATGGGGAGTGTTAGGAAGATACTCACGTACTCAGAGGGAGGAGTGCTGATTCTGCATGGGAAATGTGGACAAAAGCAGTGTATCTCATTGTCCCTGAAGTAGAAGTGCATGTGAAAGTAGAAGTTAGATAATGAAATCGTTCCCTGTGGCATGGATGAGACCTTCATTTTTTTTTACCTGACAATGATGAGGAAGGTGATGTTGGCGGGATCACTGCCCATTTTCAACATAACTTTTTAACAGCAGAGGAAACAGGAGACCTGCGAGCAATCTGACTAAAAAAGAAGCCAGTTGTTGTTGCATGTGCTGTTGGGGAGAAAGCATCACTGCCTGCATGACCTGTTCTTTTAGGCTTTGTATGGATTACTAAATAAAACTGCCCAGAACTCTATGGCAAGTGATGTGGCATGACCTCATATTCTCCTTGAAATTATGGTGACCTTTACATAATATGGTGACCTTTTACCTGCTGCCCTTCAGGTGAAGCCCAGATATTGCCTGGCAGGGTGCTGTTGGACAACATCAGCACTGTGCAAGGGAGCATGCTAGCAGCTCAGGATCACAAACCAGGGAGACTCTGTTTAGTTTGCTAGAAGAGAGATGTGGTTATGCTTTCTCCAGATACCTGTGATTGAGTCCTGTAAGACACTCTTATCAGACACTCCTGTCACTCCAGTCAATCACAGGTCCCAGAGGAAAGCATAGCTATATTGATTCTATATTCTGAGCTGGGTGAACTCAATACAGCTGTTTCTGTATGACAATAGCACAGGACGTATTCTCAGCATCCTGGTGGAAAGTGGGTGACTTGCTCTGTGAAAGGAAGAACAAAATTTAGGGAGTGAAAGAAAGGTGTCAGGTGAGGCAACCTGGTTCTGTGGTCTAGTGAGGACAGCACTCCTCTGAAATTCCATGGTCTAGTGAGGAAAGCATCCCTCTGAAATAACTGGTCCCTTTTTTGCAGATGTTTGATGCATTTAGTACTAAGAAGTCATGGGAATCATAGCATCACAGAATGGTTTGGGTTGGAAGGGACCTCAAAGATCATCTAGTTCCAACCCCCCTGCCATGGGCAGGGACACCCTCCCCTAGACCAGGTTACCCAAAACCTCATCCAACCTGGCCTTGAACACTGCCAGGGAGGGGGCAAAATAAATACACTCCATCAGGACAGGGCCTGAAACCATATCTGGAAAACAAATTTTGAGACCTCTGTGTGCTGGGTTACAACATCTGGTGCCCTTTCACTCTTCTCTCTGGCTATATTCCCACAGTATTTTCCAAGCAGGCATGGACTAGCTCTGCATTTGTTCTGATCTGGCTGAATCTGAGCTAACACACCGTGCTTCTCAGTTCTTTTCCCTCACTACAGCACAGTCAGAAAAACACTTGAAAGGTGCCATGTACATACACTCCCCCCCCAATCTTCCAATCTTGCATACATTTCTCTGCTGTGGCTTGGTTTTAAGAAAAAAAGCCTTGTGTGGCACCATTTCCTGCAGTATGGGACTTTCCTAGAATACTAGAGCTGCTGGTTTTAGCCCCTTCAGGCTGTTTTTCCGGAGCCTGGGTAATTGCTTTGTAGATTGTGGGAACTGTGGGTGTCATTATCTGTGTCCTTTGGCAGCCCTTATTTTGAAAAAAAAGTATGGTTATTGTAACGCAAGTACCTGTGCTGTGTATTTAATGTGAATGAGGTGTGTGTGCTGTATGTACAATTACTGGGCATGAAATGGGGCTTGGCAGGGAACTGGTATGAGGTTTGCATCCTTTGGGGACTTTCTCAAGGCAGGAGCCTAGTTTCTGAATCCTAAATAACCTGGAGTGCAGGATAGATGCTGAGCTCCTCAGCTCATGTAAGATGGCAATGCCTCAGGGTAACTGAGACAGCAGGTCTTTAAGTAGCTACATAAGTTTTGTGGTCAGAACTCCCTTATCTGTGCACTTTCAGACACCTCAACAATTGTAAATCATCCTCTTGGACTCGAGGTGTCTAAATTCCACCTAACGTTTGAAAATGTAAGATATTTTCTCTGGTCTTTTGCACTGATAATAGCATTATAGTTGTTAACAGTATGCCTGTTAATTGCAGCAAAAAACACTATCCATCCACCCAACTTCTTGTATCCCAATGGTGTGGTGATCCTCGAAGCAGAGCTTGGTAAGTTTCAATTCCTCATCTGAAAGCAAAAGAAAATGTTTAAATGAGGTATTGATAGCTAATGATAGATCTTGATAAAAGAAACCAGCTTTGCTTTCTAGGAGTATGAGAATTTTACAGAAAATGTACTTTTTGCCTTGATATGTACCTGTGTGGCTATTGAAGGAAGCATCATGGGCTATGCAGATCCCAGGCTATTTAAGAGAAAAATATTCTGGTGACCTACATGCATGGTTTTCCTGTGCTAATTTGTTCCAGGAAAGCCACTTGAATTGCAGTGCCGTGTACAGTTTGGATTTGAAAGAGTTTCTCTGATGAGGGTAACATGGAAAAGAAGCAACAAAGAAAATATAAATGAGAAATTGAATCAGGAAACAAGGTAAGAAACAACCCAGTAGTCTGATTACTACTACAGTCAGTAACCGTAAAAATCCTTCTACAGAAGCTTTGCTGAATACATTTTTCTGAAAGAAATTCAGAGGGCTGTTCTTCAACACATCTAGGTGTATGTCCATGAGCATGTGACAGGCACGTGCACTTCATGTACAGAAGCACATATCCACGGCCATAAAGTCAAAACCTCTGAGTTTCTGCGCTCTTAACTCTGACAGCTTCAACATGAACAGTGTTTGGCTGCCTGTACCTGCATCAGCTGTTTTCAAGTGTTCCCTCCGTTGTGCCTTGCTAGCAGCTCACCTAATCTCTCTGTGGAAGCTGCCTCTGAGTGGGGAATAAACCAGACCAGTAAGACAGTATTGCAGGCATGGAAAGGAGTTTGGGTGCCTCAGACGTTGGGTGTGTCTATTGCATCAGTCTGATGACTTGCAGCACAGCATTTCAGGACACTGAATTTCAGGAGACTTCCCTGGCAAAGAAGCCTGCAGAGAAGCAAATGTGGAGGAAAGGTTTCCCGTGACTTGGGGATGATTCAAATAGTGACGATGCTTCCCTTTCCTGCCTGTACTCCTCTGTCTCATTCACTTATACAGTGTCCAACTTGGGCAAGAAACATAGTGGAGGCAACACAGGCAAGTGTGTCTGTCACTACACAGCCCTGAGTCATCTTTGTGGGAGAACTTTTCTGTACACAGGGGGAAGCAAAAGCCCTGCTGTCACTGCTAAAATCAAGTTCTTACTAGAAGTTATATGGGGAAAAAATAACAAATGATGGTATCACACACACAAACACACTCACTCACTCCTGAGGTAGATGATTGGAAATTGTTTTTTCCTAACTTTTGAACGTTTAGCTTTGTAATGTTCTTACCAACTTTTTAGCTTTTTGTGTGCATATAATTTCTGTTTGTTTATTTTTTAAAACCCAAATGAATAAAACATTCCCAACAGACTTTCAGTACAGGTTGAATCCTTGCCCATGTTCATGCCTGTGTATCTTGAGTTAGCAGAGATAGGGCCATGGTAGACTGTCATTTTGCAGTGGCATGATGTGAGGCACCTTCAGGACCACCCAGACACACCCGTACTTGTGGCTTTCAAGGGGAAATGCTGAGACTCAGAAATCCTGATTACTCTCAAGTGGTTGCAGACACAGATCTGTTCCCTATAACCTTTGCTTAGCCCCGAATGGATTCCTGTTGCCTCTTAATTTCCTATACTTCCGTCCGTTATAGCTGTCTTATTCTGTTTGCCTATCTCATCCTTGGGCTTTTTACCCCTCTGCAAGACGCTGTGCTGCTCAGTCTTTTTGCCCAGCTAGTCCTCTGTTAGGGCTCCTTTTTGAAGTTTCATTTCCCTGCATTTGCTCTGGGGGAATTTTTTACATCTTAGAAAAACACAAATAATCTTATAGAAGTCAAAGGGGGCTACTTGGCATGTGTTTAAGTATTTTGCTGAGTTGATGACTAAGGAATAAACCTTTCAGTCTGCAGACCTTTGGCATTAGTATTTTCTTACAATGTAAAAACCAAAGGGAAATTCAAACTAGAATATTGCATCGCTGTTAAAAGTTCAAGCTGAATGTTAAAAAGTTGCAAGCTCCTCTTTCTTTGTACTTAAGACATTTGGGGATTTTGCAAATAAGCAGCAAAGGTATCATGCAAATACATATTATTTTTCTCTTTAGCATTTATCCAAAAGGTTTGAAAGGGCACACACTTCTTCACGTTGCGAAACTGAAAGAAGTTACCGAAAGGGACCTTGGAAGCAACTTCACGTGCTTTGCTGAGAATTCGGTGGGGAATGCCACCGCTGTGATCCAGCTGAAAAGAAAGCAGAGAGGTAAAACTATTGCTGGATGACCATTTGCTCCTGAAGACACATTTTGATTTATTCACTGCTACAAATTCATCCCCTATTGACACTGGCTTTTTTGCCAGCTGCAGAGGTTTCTTGAAGCAGGATGGGAAAAGTTTGATTTGTCAGATGTCTAGAAAGGCACGTTATTCTGAGGACTACTCAGAAGGACGGGTGTATCTGGGGACACTGCAGGCAGGTGGGCCAAGTGGAACCTGGAGAGTAACTGGGAGGAAGAAGAGGAGAATAGTATCCCTGAATATTAATAGGCAATCTACTAAACTGAAGCAGAGCAGCTGCTGAAAGCAATAGTATTCCTTGATTTTCATAGGACATTTCTGTTTGCCCAGTCCTTAACACGCATGTTTCTGACAAGTTACCATAGCTGATACGAATGTGGCAGCCTTTCAAGCAAAGGCCAAATCCAGAATCAATGTGGAAATTAAACCACTGAACTACAGTTCACAGTGGAGATTCATCACTGGAGTGGCACAGGAAGTCTCCAGCAGGGCACTGTGTGCTCTGATGAGACTTTTCCATCTCAAGCGATGACTACTTTCAGCCCTGCTGAGTCTACCCACAGACCACTTTCTCTGTGCCTTCTGTTACAGATTGGCTTTTCATACTATCAAAGAGATACCATTCAGAAAATTTCCCTGATGGTAGACTGAACCTCTGTGTTAAGGTTTGCAGCTAAATGTATTTCTGACTTCCCTAAAGTTTGCCAGTGGGGCAAGAATGAAGATTGTGAGATGGTTTGCCCCCATTTCTGGACTGAGTTTTTCGTCTAAGTGTCAACGTTATTTTGGAAAACCTGAGTTATGATAGACCCTTTTCTTTCTACAGTGTTTCGTTTATATGTACTATGCAGTGCCATTTCTACTCTATTTGCATTCCTTTTGTGCGCTGCTTTTGTTTACCAACACTGGATTGAAATAGTGCTGATGTACCGAAGTTATCTGGTCCACAACGAAACTACAGGAGGTAAGAAACATTGTATAACATTAATTTTCTCCAGTTTTTCTACTGTCTTTTGCCATGTGGATTAATCTTGTGTGAATTAACCATTTAATTAAATTATCTTGATTACCCTGTTCTCTTTGAGCTGACAGAAAGGCTGTTAAAGCTAGCAAGATGCTCAGTGGATTCAGATACATAAAAAGCCCGGCAGTGTGGAGGAAATATCTAACACCAACTGAAATGTCACAGTTAGCCTTTTACAAGGTCCCTAAATTACCCATGGAAGATTAAGGTTGAATTTTGACAGTCGCTTTGCAGGGCATAATACAGCATCTCCAACATTTTAACCTCGTTCTCCCAAAGTGTTCAACAGAACCTGAGGACAAGAATCAGATGTCCTTGCAGAACTAAGTGAAGGGCTCTAGAATCTGTTGTATTTTTCAAATGAAGCCAAATAATTTCTCAGAAAAATAAACAAGGGAGAGAAATAAGATGATATAGGGCACCAACTAAGAAATGTATATTTGGGAAATATTCATATTTCCTTTCTAAAAATCGTGTTGACCATCTTGACACTTACACCAGACTGATCAGCTTCCAATATTTCAAATCTCCATAGGAGCACTGCCATTTAGCATGTCAGCTTCAATGTGCCAGTGCAAAAATGTATCAGAAATGGCAACGCCTACTTCAAAGAATTTAACTTTCTTACATGGGTTGAAAGAAATCTGATAGTATGTGTCCAAGAAAATTTTTCTAAAATTTCTTCAATCTGGATGCAGCTTGAGATATAAGTGTCTGAGGCTGCTTTCGTGTTTGCATGTGTATATGTCGATTATGTGAGTGTGAAATAACTGTATCTAGATATCTATACATACGCAGTGAGGCGATTAACAGCCATTTGGAAAGTATTTTTGTGAGCCCTAAGGCAACTGGAAAAAGCGGTTTGGGAAATCACTCAAAATTTCCCCTCTATTTGGTAACAAATTGATTTAAGAACCTCTGGAAAGTCCCCTTAAAGCTCACCCTCTATGTCAATAGGGCAGAGACAGACCTGCCAAGACTTGTGCATTGAAGTTGAAGACACCGACTGTTAGGTTCCACCTTGGCACCCTCTGTCCTGCTCTCTGACTCTCATCTACCACATGCACGCAGCACCATTTGCAGTGTAGGCGCATGGGGTGTGCAGACCAACTGTGCCTACCCAGATAGTTTGTTGACTAAGGTGATTGGCCATAAAATGTGTTCTCACCTGCAGGATTATGTCCTTCTCACTTCATGTGGATGCGTATCAAGTCACCTGAGGTCTAGAAGGTCTTTCTCATAGAGCAGCAAAGCACCAGTTAGGACTTAATTTTGCCATTTCTTCCTTTCCATCATTTCTTCTCTTCTACCTCTCTTAGTGCAGATTCAGAGAACTGCAGAATCCCACAAGGTTGGAAGGGACCTCCAGGAGTTGTCTGGTCCCACACCCTGCTCAAAGCAGAGCGAACCTAGGCCAGGTTGGTCAGGACCTTGTAGATAGAGAATCCACAAATTCTCTGAACAACATGTTCCAGTGTTTGACCACTCTCACAGTGCAAACTTTTTCATTAACATCTAATGAGAATTTCCCTTGTTGCATCTTGTGGCTGTTGCTTTTTCTCCTATAACTGTGCACCTCAGAAGAATCTGTCTCCATCATCTCTGTACGCTCCCATTTGGTAGTTGAAGACAGCAGTAAGGTCACCTTTTTTTCTCATGCCTCTCTAACTCTCCTTAGCCTATTCAGATAGACCTCTTAAAAATCTTTCTTTCTTCCACAACGAGAAAGAAACAATGCAGAAGCTGTCATACTAACATTTATAGATCATGTATGCAGTCACTTTGCTTAACTCAAGTATTTGTCATTTCCTACCCTTTGGGCATCTTGAATGTTTGTGCCAAAAGTTCCTCAGGTTGTAACTATCCTTCTGTACATTTATAGGGGAAAAAATCATAGTGGTGCTTACTGTGTATGTGTTTTTAACATGCTATTGTAAAAATAACATTACAAAGGAAAACAGTGATATATTTATTAATGATTGTTGTCTAATATGATTGTAGTGACCTCTGTGGGTGAAATGAGGAATATCTGGCTTGTAGTGCCATTTATTGTCATTTAAAAACTGTTTTCAAAGGAGCTTCAATTCAGCATGTAGTTGAAGTTCAGCTAAACCAATCTAGTACCTGCTGTCCCATCTTCAAGTCCCACACTAGTCCTGTGTGGCTGCTGTTGGTGATTCACTCTTGCGGGCTTAAATTGGCTCAACTTGGCAGAAAAATAACCCAGTAAAAGGCAGTGAGTAGCTAGCAAAGTGAATCAGCTTCCTCTGTTACCACAAGAGCTTCAACACCAGTAGAAGGAAGTGGAGGAAGTGTGTGGCCAGGAGCAGAGGGGAGGAGGCGGAGATGTAATGTGTGCTGTCTAATCATATCCTTGGCCTCTAAACCTAATCTGCACACTTATGTTTTGTTTTGATGACATACTTTCTGCTACGTGCTGGTTCTGGAGGTAGCTGTTCAACCCCAGCTCATGCATGTCATTAGTTTCCCATGTGTGTTTCCTTTGGTCCCAGGAATTCCTATGGGCTCTTCTAGATCCTGTGGGAGCCTAATGATCTGTCTCAGGTTTGTGATCCTAATCTTACATCCAGGGACAGAAATCAGGAGGTTACCAAGGAGGCAAGGGTAATATTCAACACTGTTACTTAGGTGTCTGTCCTGGAGGTAGGTGTCTCAGTTCCCATGCAGTGAATCATAGAGTCATAGAATCA